>OY856409.1:474533360-475133360 GCA_963693085.1 Alisma plantago-aquatica
AATACTCAACCAATAGCAATATATTAGCTTTGGGACTTCTTCCATTTGCGTCCGACTCGTCCCACCGCCCAACCAAACAACCCCTGAGTTCGAGACTCATCGGCGACGACGAGGACATAGCAGAGCAGTAATATCGTGTTGACAGCCAACGCCAGCCAACACCCATCAAACCAAGATCGGGTACCTGCCGCGTGCCGAGACACCAAATATAGCCGCCAGCGTTCGGCTTGAATGTTCGTTCCCTTTAGCAGCAGGGTTGGCCGACTTGTCTGGGACTCTGCACAGTATTTGATAGTACCCCCTTGAAATGGAAAAGAGAATCGTTATGCGTTGCCCTCCATCGCCTCCGTCCAAACGCGTCGGGAACAAGAGCTTTTGACTCTGCTGCCCTCTTTTAATGGCTTCCTCGTCCTCGGGCGAACGAATTCAACCTGCATTCATACAAACGATGCCTCACCTGCCCCCCTGCTACTGCTGCTACCAACCAGCTCACCAAACTTGTACCCGATGACACTGTCAGCAACTTAGCTCCTATAGTACTACTGCTCTGCACACCTTATAGTCATCCTCGTCCCAGTTCGCGTCTCTAGCAGCTGGTTAACATGGACTTCAACCGTCTCCCAACGCCCGACGGCGTCGCTGCCCATCACTACTCCCACACTCTCCCGGGCCATGACCTCCCGGCGATCCACCAGCAACTCGCCGAGATCGAGCGGGAGTTCGCTTCCGTACGCCGGCGCCACATCCACGCAATACTCACCGGCATCTCCGGTGGAACCTTCGTCGTCGCAACCTCACTAGTTCTTGCCTGGCTCACCCTCCATCCTCATTGCGACGTCCTGCCGAGGAACCCCACCGTCGCCATGTCGAGAGCATGCAACGCCACGCGTTACCCGTCACACTGCCTCGCGACACTCTTGACGTCACCGAGAGCGTTCGAGGCCAGGACCAACAGGGACTTACTCCAGGTGTCCCTTGACGCCACGCTGGGGAAGGTACACGGCGTTCTTTCCACCGCGGCGGGTGCAGCTGCATCGCTCACGGAGGTGGAGATGGACCGCGGCAAGGCGAAGGCGGCACATGAAGACTGCCTCGAGCTGCTGGAAGACTCCAAGGACCTCCTTCAGATGTCGCGGTCCGCGTTCCTGGAGCTAGGAACCGGCAGGAGGAGTGGCGGTGGGGTGAATGGAACAGGGCCAATGGGGTCGGTCACGACAAACGACCTGCACACGTGGCTCACCGCAGCGCTCACAAACCACGCCACGTGCATCGACGGCATCCAGGAGGTCCCTGGCTGCAGGATGGTCAAGCAGTTGTTGTTGACGCCGGTGGAGGATATAGCGAGGCAGGTCAGCAACTGCCTCGCCATATTCACGATGGCGGTGGAAAAAGGAGAGTTTGCTGGGGAAACTGCTAAACAGGACACAAGGCGGCAGCTGGTGTCCATGGGGGCCGCAGAGACCGGTGTTGTTAACGCCGTAGATGGGTTCCCGGAGTGGGTGAGGAGGAGAGATCGGCGTTTGTTGCAGGTTCCGCCGGGGGAGATCACGGCGGATTTCGTTGTTTCCCAGGATGGCAATGGGACGCACAGGAACATCTCCCAAGCTGTGGAGGACGCGCCAGACAAAAGCAACCACCGCTTCGTCATATACATCAAGGCTGGAAGGTTTTTACCTTTTTCTAGTTGGTCAATTAAATTCATTCTGCTTCCCAACTCGCATCTGCAATTACTCGCCGACGATGACGTATACCGGTGGTTCTATTCCTGTTGTCAGGTACTACGAGTACACCACCGTCGGGAAGAACAAGCGGAACCTCTTTCTCGTCGGAGACGGGATCAATGCGACCATCATCTCCGGATGCAGGAGCGTGTTTGATCCCAACGTCACCACTTATAAGTCAGCTACATTCGGTACGTATCCCTTCCCATGTTTCATTCCTCTTCTTCGTGCACTCACGCTGAGCTTCTAAAACCCTGCTTTGCCAACTTCAAATCCAGCCGCCACAGGTTCCGGCTTCATGGCGCGCGACATCACCTTCGAGAACACCGCCGGCCCAGAGAAGCACCAGGCCGTGGCGCTCAGAATCGGCGCCGATCTCTCCGTCATATACCGCTGCGAGATCACAGGGTACCAGGACACGCTCTACGTCCACTCCAACCGCCAATTCTTCCGCGACTGCCTTGTCTACGGCACAGTCGACTTCGTCTTCGGCAACGCCGCCGCGGTGCTCCAGAATTGCACCTTCTACGCGCGCAAGCCACTCCTTAACCAGACGAACGTCGTCACGGCGCAGGGCCGGAGTGACCCTTGCTCCAACTCCGGCATCTCCATTCACGCCTCCCGCGTCCTTCCGGCGCCAGACCTCGTGCCGGTGAAATCACAATTCCACACCTACCTCGGACGGCCCTGGAAGCTTTATTCCAGAGCAGTGTTGATGAAGTCATACATCGACGACCACGTCGACCCCGCAGGGTGGCTCGAGTGGAACGGGACATTCGCGCTGGGGACGCTCACCTACGGCGAGTACATGAACTACGGTCCTGGTGCGGCAATAGGGAAGAGGGTCCACTGGACCGGCTACCGGCGGAATTTGACGGCCGCGGAGGCCAGCAAGTATACCGTCGAACAGTTCATCGACGGCATTTATTGGTTGCCCACCTATCCTGTCGCCTTCGACCCCGGTCTACAATAGGGGCAGTGACCATCCGTCGTTGCCGATTGCAGCATACGTCTACAAGATTCAAAATTTTCTTTACTTTACCTCAGAATCGTATACGATTAATTAACCAAACACATCTTGCGGTCATAGATATATGAATATACACACACTTTGTTCTCTTTGTCCCTTGCCAGCTAGAATACATCAGGAGACCTCTAATGTTACAAATAGTCTTCATTCTTGTTCTTCTACAAATATCAAAAAGTATCATGTGAAAGATGAAAATGCACAATCTAGGACTTCCATGAGTAGACATTTCAAGTGATACCATTTTTCTTATCAAACGTGCCCATATTTTTCTTGACATGCCTGTTTCCATCGGGAAGAGGGGTGGAGATCACTCCCCTCCTAGGGTGCGGAGCGCTTCTCCTTCCTTACGCCGTAATCACCAAATGCTAGAGAAACCCTAGACACATTGTATGTAATACACTAAATGTATGATTTTCTAAAATCCCACTAACCAAACATGCCTTTTGTGGAGCGCAAAAAGGTGGCACACTCAATACCTTTTTGTACCACCTAAGTGGAACTTTCACAATGAAGCCTATTTAGTCAAAATGTTGATACAAGGAAGGGTTTTCCAAACAGAGGGGGTGGCTTGTTCGACTCTTGAGATGTTCAAAGATACTTATAGGAATTTATAGGAGATTAGGAGAGACTGGAGAACATATTTTTCAAGATTCTATACAACATGTCATCAAGGGCAGCGAGGGTGACGGGTGACATACCAAAATATGCTAACCAAACTCTAGAAATATTAAATTTAATCCCATGGATTAGACGTTAGTATGTTGGGATCCATAGAAATTATCAAATAATATCTAATGTATACAATCACACACCTCAATGTACACTAATGAACATATCTATAGAAATGGACAAATAAGATATAATATCATAACTTCAACACAAACCCCAATTGTGGTTGCATATTACTCTTACGTTGCTTCGGATCAGTAAACTATGAAGTGATGGTAATATGGTTATATGATGCCTAGTCTAGACTTTGGAAGTGTTTGTGACATTCCTATGATGAATAATGATGGTTTAGACCAAACCCTAAGTTGTTGTTGACTAACACTAAAATGTACATGCTCGGTACCATGTATGTAAATTGGTGATCTTAGATGGTTTACAATCACATAACATTACTCAATACACTTAAAATAGACTTCATAACCTAATGTGACTTATCATGTAAGTTGAGATCATTTAATATGTGTCGCATTCTTCGTTAATGTGAACATCATAGCTTAAATGGGACAAGTAAGTAAATGAAAACAAATGTATATGCATAAATGATTAGTGCATGTTAATGTGCTTCAATTATATACAATAGTAATAGTTGAATGTTGTTTATCAGTGAGGAAGATCTATGTGCCATCATGTAACTGAATATTGAACTAATGGATTGAATAGGTTCATCAAGTTAAGTATGAGATTTCTGGAAAGATAACATAATAAAATAAAGTTAACTATAATATAATGTTAAAATGAGTTAGATTTAAATATTGAGAATGATTTTTATATAAAAATAGATGTTAGATGATACGACTAAACTCTAGTTTAATTTGAATTTGTACAAGGAATCCTAAAAGGGCAACTCTAACACCAAAATTTTAATTTACATGTTTGAAAACTATCTAGGATACCTAGTTTCATTTGATTGGGCACCTTAACAACCCTAGCTAATGAATGCAAGACAATAATTATCTGTTTAAATCCTATATTAATTAGAGCACATATAGTTTGTTAATTTTCTGGTCCCCCACCTGAGTTGAGTGTCATGCTTATCTTTCTCTTTCTATATCACTTGTCATCCAAGTGGAACACAATTAAAATCTATTCAACGTCTAACATATCATCCCTCTCACCCATTCCCCTTCCTTTTTGGGACTTCATAGTCCATGCACGGTAATCCCCTCCCTCTCTACTTCTGCTTTCCTTCTCACCTCTTCCTCTCCTCTCAACATTCCTCATCCAATACTAAGACGGTTAATACCTTGCTCAATAGGGTTTTGTATCCTTAACCTCTTTCGATGAACCCTAGATCCCCTCAATTTCCCTTTTTAATTTTATTTTCTTATTGATACTAACCCCCATTACTATATATGCATGTCCTATAACCTTTCCAACTATCCCATGGTTCCTTATGTGGACTTGGTTTTGCCTGATCTATTTATAGATACATCCTCCCAACTCTGATTTCCACGCAGGTCTACCTCGGGCTTGTCAGCATGCACATACCTCTTATGTGACCTACTATTCCTCAATAACACTTCACTTTATCGCCTTGAAGCTTCATGTTAATGTTATTCTGATTGGGCCAAGGTACTTCATGATTTCCTACCTTCCATGCCATTTGTTCTATGCTACACCATGTGTCACAACTCTTATGACCTCCGTACATCTGATGCCTCAGATAAATTAAACTTGAAGGGAATTATTGGACTAATCATATCACCAAGGTGCACCTCCATTTCAGGTGGCTCATCAACGATTACCATATAGTTAAGCACACTCATATCCAAGTAGTACTATGATGGGTGATCTATCAACCTAAAACGTGTGTGATTAAGGACAAAGTGTGCAACTGAGGCCATTGGTAGTCTATGGGGCTAGTGATACTTCTCAAAACTTGACTAAAGGTTTGGGATATGGGCATAAGGGAATTGAGTCCTCAAATAATATGACCTTGGAGGATTGATTGGACTTCCTATATCACCAAGGGGTGCCTCCTTTTAAGGCATCCTATCCATAGGTACTCCACAATCAAACATGCTAGTTTCAAAGTAGTACTAGAATTGGTGACATGTTGGGAAGTTGAACTTAGATTGTGTGTGAGTTAGGACAAAGCGTCCATCCAAGGGCAGTGGTGGTTTGTGGGGCCATTCATAATTTGTAAAACTCTAAGTAATAAAATTATATACAATAGTAATAGTTGAATGTTGTATATCAATGACGAAGATCTATAAGCCATCGTGTAACTGAATATTGAACTAATGGATTGAATAGGTTCATCAAGTTAAGTATGAGATTTCAATGATGAAGATCTATGAGACATCATGTAGCTTAAATTATATACAATAGTAATAGTTGAATGTTGTATATCAATGACGAAGATCTATGAGCCATCATGTAACTGAATATTGAACTAATGGATTGAATAGGTTCATCAAGTTAAGTATGAGATTTTTGGAAAGATAACATAATAAAACAAAGGTAACTATAAGATAATGTTAAAATGAGTTAGATTTAAATCTTGAGAATATTTTTTTATATAAAAATAGATTTTAAAATGACATGACTAAACTCTAGTTTAATTTGAACTCATATAAGGAATCCCAAAAGGGCAACTCTAACACCAAAATTTTAATTTACATGTTTGAAAACTATCCAGGATACCTAGTTTCATTTGATTGGGCACCTTAACAACCCTAACTAATAAATGCAAGACAATAATTATTTGTTTAAATCCTATATTAATTAGAGCATAGATAGTTTGTTAATTTTTTGGTCTACCACCTGAGTTAAGTGTCATGCTTATCTTTCTCTTTCTATATCACTTGTCATCCAAGTGGAATACAATTAAAATCTATTCAACATCCATCATATCATCCCTCTCACCCATTCCCTTTCCTTTTGGGGACTTCATAGTCCATGCACGATAATCCCCTCCCTCTCTACTTCTGCTTTCCTTCTCACCTCTTCCTCTCCTCTCTATATTCCTCATCCAATACTAAGACGTTTAATACCTTGCATAATAGGGTTTTGTATCCTTAACCTCTTTCGAAGAACCCTGTATCCCCTCAATTTCACTTTTTTAATTTTATTTTCTTGTTGATTCTAACCCCCATTACTATATATGTAGGTCCTATAACCTTTCCTACTATCCCATGGTTCATTATGTGGACTTGGTTTTGCCTCACCTATTTATAAATACATCCTCCCAACTCCAGTTTCCACTCGGGTCTACCTCGGGCTTGTCAACATGCCCATACCTCTTTTGTGACCTACTATACCTCAATAATACTTTAGTTTATCACCTTGAAGCTTCATGTTAATGTTATTCTGACTGGTCCAAGGTACTTCATGATTTCCTACCTTACATGCCATTTGTTCTATGCTACACCACGTGTCACAACTATTATGACCTCCATGCATCTGATGCCTTGGATAAATTAAACTTGAAGGGAATTATTGGACTACTCATATCACTAAGGTGTACCTCCATTTCAGGTGGCTCATCAATGATTACCTTATAGTTAAGCATGCTCATATCCAAGTAGTACTATGATGGGTGATCTATCAACCTGAAACGTGTGTGATTAAGGACAAAGTGTGCAACTGAGGCCATTGGTAGTCTATGGGGCTAGTCATCCTTCTCAAAACTCAACTAAAGGTTTGTGATATGGGCATAAGGGAATTGATTCCTCAAATAATACGATCTTGGAGGATTGATTGGACTTCCTACATCACCAAGGGGTGCCTCCTTTTAAGCTATCCTATTCATAGGTACTCCACAATCAAACATGCTAGTTTCAAAGTAGTACTAGAATTGGTGACATGTTGGGAAGTTGAACTTAGATTGTGTGTGAGTTAGGACAAGGTGTCCACCCAAGGGCAGTGGTGGTTTGTGGGGCCATTCATAATTTGTAAAAATCTACCAGAGACTTGGAAGGTAGGCCCATGAGTTACACTTGGTACTAGAACTAGTTTTCCTGAGTAGGTTGGGCCCACATGGACATATGACACTGTAATCTTGAGTCATGCAGTCCATGTCTGACGAAAGGGATATCCACTAACTCAAGATGGATCCCCCCTTGTAGTGAAATCTGTGAATGTGATCCAAGTGTGCATGGGCCATTATGGGTATGCACTGACATGAGGAAGAGAGTATGAGGGCATACAGTTGAGCTTTAAGGACGTCAGGAGATCAAATGAGAAATATTGTAGCATCCTAGAATTCGAGGTCTTGGCTAAAATGATCTTAAAAGGAATGACTAGACTACTCATATTACCAATGTGTACTTCCATTTTAGGTAGAACATCAATAGGTACTCCACATTTAAGCATGATATGCTAAGAGTAGTATTAGTGTAATACCTCATCACACTAAACAAGATTACTCAAAACATAAAATACGATTAAATACCAACTAATCACACAGTCTGAAAAGTAGAATAATTAAAATTGATTTCAACATTTCTAAAAAATTTACATAAAGGTCCATCTTTTCCATAAACTCATATACCGGAATAGGTATTTACATCTATATCTAGTGGCCACAACGACATCATGTATACAAAAGAGATATTCCACATGTATGTGGCATATATACAAACACTGGCACACTACCAAAAACTCATATCGATATACGTATATCAACTACAAAACACATCCCATACCTGGACCTAAGAGTATAGGGACTAAACTAAGACTACTCCTATCCAACCTTTTGAGACTACTGATCACCAGTCTACTCTTCTTCTACTGTACGATCTCGACCACGTCACCATTGACCGCCTAAAAATGTGGTGATGCACAGATTGAGACCCATTTCCCAACGAGAGATATAACTCTCCATAACGGTTATTGATTACAACATATTATTTAGCAATAAATAAACTGAGCAGACTGTGTATTTAATAAGCAATTGAATAGTTTAAACAATTGTAGCATACTAGGCAAGTTAAGCAGATAGGTTTAAAAACAAACTTCAGTATCAATATACATAAAGGAAATAGTTGAATCAATCTCATCTAATAAAATAATCTATCATATTACATAATTGCATTTTACAACCACTATATAGTATAATGTTCATGGCAAGGATTAAAATCCAATGTGAAGCATATTTACCCCCAGCAGATTTATTTTACGACTTATGTTACATCTTTTATTATGCCTTGGGGAGTTTGAGTCGTACCACCCAAAGTCCAACTGACCATTGCAAAGTCAAAATTAGTTATTCACAAGATCTAGGAAAGACAGAATCCTAAGATCTCAACTATACCTGGTCAGTACGGGTCGAATGCAGTGAAATATTAGTCAAACTGTCAACAACGATATATAGTCAAGCTGATAACACCTAGTCCGCCCTCTGTACAGGTCACAACTCACTAGCCACCAGGGTATGCAAAGCCAAACCCTTCCACCTGAGGTATAGTCATAGCCTACTCAGTCACATCATATATGACACGATCTTAGCCGCTCTTAATAACCTTGGGATTATGATGTCAAGGATGCACACTCACTTAAACCCCACATACTCAAAAGTATGTGCTTCGAGTTTCCCTTGGGAATACTCGTTTCACATTCCAACAAGTTCTGACACTAAAGATGGATCTACGACACATGGCACTACATGATTAGGGTTTCACTTGATTAACTATTTCCAATTGAGTGAATTAAGGCTGCATCATATAAATGGACATACAAACCCTAATTCATTTCTAGCAAGTACATCATTATGACAACTTCAAAAAATATAAAATGTTTGAGGTACATTTTTTATTCATATTACCACATGTTACTATTCATTACCATTCATGGGATCACACTTGTCATCATACCATTTCAAGATATAAATTCTTATATCAATGTTCTAGGGTTCCAACCCTTATCATATCATGAAGAGGATTATACCTCCTTATGGGCTCAACCATGCCCAAAGGTCGCTAAGACCATCACATCATTCCTTGCAAGATTAATCTTATCTTTCTATGCCTTAAAGCAAGGCTCAAAAGATCATTTGCACACATGTGACACATAAGTTTTAACATAGCAAGGAACTATGATGTTTAGATAGCACCATATTAGGGTTTCAACAACAATAAGAGAGTTATTTCATTGTCACAATTAATCATTCAGGAGGGTTGATTTCAATAAATCACCATTACTTAGTTACATTAAGGTTAGGTGCAACAAGCTATGTTTCATTAGGGTTACACATACACTTATCATGGTGATTATCAATTATATTTATATGAGGGTAAAGGTAAGACTACAAGTTTAAGGGCATTGAACCATTAAATTCTCACCACCATGACCAAAACATCTTACTCTAGGATTTAACCAAAACCATATGATGGTGAGGTATCAAATCCTAACCATTGGACTAGGAAGGTCGTGCACGTGGTTTTAGCTTCATCTAGAGCTATAAACTAATTAAGGAACAACCTTAAAATCAAAACCCTAGGCAAAGATATTTTCTATATGCTTAGATCTTTGTTTTAGAGCAAGAACTTGATCAAGCAAGCTTATAGTAAGCAACAAGTGTGAGGGTTATAAAACTCACATCTACAAAGAGGACCAAGCTCCAAATAAAAAGAAAACTCTAGCTCATAAGGTAGAAAACCTTATGTTTATCTTTGAACTCGGCCAACTAGCTCTTTCTCCATAAGGGAAGCAAACCCTAGGTCAAGAGAACAAGAAAGATAGGTTCCTTAAGCTTTATAGCAAGTTATACCATGAGAAACCATGGTTCCAATCCTATAAGAATCTAGGAGGAATAATAACAACAAGAGAAACATAGGATAGAAGGAGAAAATTACTATCTTAGGTCAAGAATACCCAAAGGAAGCTTCACAAACCCTAGATGACGGTATATCAAAACCCTAGATGCTCCAACAAGAAGGTCGGATATCTTCTTCAAACTTGGGCACCCTATTCACCACCAATAAAGGGAAGATGAATATCTAGATAGGAAAGGAGATATAAAGATCCAAAGTTTTTATTTGGGTGCTAAAGGAGAGGTATATAAAGATTATGGATAAGGGAGAAGAGAAGCTTGAGATGTCCTAGTAGCTTTTCCATGTGTCAATGGCCTATGGTTGTCACACACATGCAAGAAGAATCTACATCAGATTGTGGAGACCTAATTAGCCATAGGTTGTTGGCTCTCTAGGACAATCATCAATTTCCATGCATGGTAGCCATCAGTTCTCGTAACCCTAGCTCACTGGTGGAGAATCATTATTTGATCACCTCCTTTAAGTGAACCACCGGTCTAAGAGAAACCAAAAAAGAACCATCAACCTACTACCTATAGAGATAACCATTAGTTGTCACCAACTGGTGATGACCATCGTGTGTCAACCAAACAAGGGGACCATCAGTTGATGGCCTCTAAAACTAGCTCATCCTTGAAGGGGTAAACCCTAACTCACCTTAGAAGGGTAACACCACCAAACCAAGGTACAAATAGGCACCCCGTGATCCAAAAATCTAAAGAATAGTAGGAAAACATTAAAGGAACATAAAGAATGTCACAAATTGCAAAGAAAACCTCAAATATGGGTAAATTGTAGAAAAGCCTAAATTGTGCACAAAATTGCATAACTTGCCCAAACAGTGTCCAAACTGGACCAAATTTGAAACATAAGCTTATAATATGATGTTAAAGAACCTGAAAAGGTTTAATTAAAGTTTTAAATACTTAATTAAGATAATTAAGATTGTTCAAAAATTTAAGCAAGGTCATGGGTCTTTCAACCATAAACCCCTAACAAGGATTTCTCCCCCAAAATCCTACGCAAAGAGAGATGGGTACTTCCTATGCATATCATCATCTAACTCCCATGTGGATTCCTCTATGCAGTGATGATGCTGCAAAACCTTCACTAATACTATATCTTTCTTTTTCAACTTTTTAAATCTCCTATCCAGTATCAACATAGGACCCTCAACATAGGAAACATTCTCAACTAACTCAACCTCCATTGGTTGGATTGTCTACTTTGCACTTGGAAGATACTTCCTCAGCATAGAGATATGAAATACATTGTGTAGCATATTCAACTCGAGTGATAGCTCAAATTTTATGCCACTTCTCCAACACGGTCCAAAATAGTGTATGGTCCCATAAACTTAGGGGACAGTTTACCCTTCTTACCAAACCTCAGCACACCTTTCCAAGGAGAAACCTTGAGATAAACTCTATCTCCCACTTGGAATTCTAACGGCCTGCTAAGGTTGTCTACATAAGACTTCTGTCTATCCTGGGCTACTTTCAACTGATGATGTATCACCTTAATCTTCTCTATAGTCTAGTGTATAAGCTCGGGACCCAAACGTTGGTACTCACTTGTCTCATACCAGCAAAGTGGAGACCAAAAATGTGAGAACCCGTTACACTAAATGAGATTACTCAAAACATAAAGAAAAATCAATCACCAATTAACCACATACCCAAAAATATGGATAAATTAAAACTGATTTCAACATCAACACCTTCTCAAAAACATATGCATAAAAGCCCAACATCTTTCTTTTATCCATACTATGCCAAGAATTTGATACAAATTGTTCTATTGCCTTATCCACAACATATATGCACAGGAGAACAATATTCATATATGCCACACAAACAAGCATTAATATGCTAACAAAAGTTCGATTCGTTTGAAACACCATATACAAACTTTTCCTGCCTGGACCTGAGAGTACATGGATGACTCTAGGACACACTAGACATCTAATCAACTTTCTCAAAGATTCATTACTATATCTCCTCTTTGCTGCCACATGTTTGTTTTCGTCACTTCCAATTACCTAAAAAAATGTGGTGAACCACAAGGGTGAGACCCATGTCCCAGCAAGAGATATAACCTCCAACAATGTTTATTGATTACAACATTTTAAAGTAATTAAATAGTTAAGTAGTTTAATTAGATATAACAAATCAGATCAGTAGTATTGATGATTAACAAAATACATAAAGGAACATATAATAACTATCATCATTATCCAGGCTATCATCCTTTATCTTGTTGACAATATCAACAATTCAATAGCATATGCATATCTAGCATCAGGAGCAAGTCTAGTAACATAGCATAGCTAACAACATGAGCATTTATAATTGGTTGAACATATCAACATCATAAGAAGAGCTAACAACATAAGAACAACTATCTGGATAAGCATGATTAGAAGTATATGCATCTCTACTTACAAAGGCATGGCTAGCATGCTAAACATAACTAACAACATGAGATAGCTAGCATCATGATTATAATTAGCAGTAGTAGTATAGTTATCAATACAAGCATAGCTACTATATGTACACATCTACAATCTTAAGCATATCCACAACCTAAGTATATCTACTATCTCTTAATTGCACTAAGCATCATCTTTATGTAAAGATAACAAACAAGGGTTATCATCCAATGTGAAATGTTGTGTATAACCCTAAACAAATATGATACATGGCTATATTACATCTTTTATTAAGCCATGAGTCAAAATCCAACTGACCACCGCTAAGTCAAAATTAGTGCCATACAAGATCTAGGAAGAGTCGGAGTCCAAAGATCTTCTCCGCCCCTAGTCAGTATAGGTCCGCCACAATGACACATAAGGTCAAGTTGCTAACATCCTAGTCTGTCCTTGGTATAGGTCACGATACTAGTGAAAGGAGATGGGTACACATACCCTACCATCTGAGGTACAACCGCAGTTGTCCTCCAATCTCGTCACATATATAATCACCGAGACACGACCGCAACCATTCTCAAACTAAGGGCTAGGTATGACCGCATTCATCCTCCCTAAACACTTGAATTTAGGATGACAAGCACCCTACATACTCATCAGTATGCGCTCTGAGTTTCCGTTAGGAATACTCATTTCACCATCTAACACTCAGATGGATCTATGACATAGGGCACTACATGATTAGCGTTTCACTTGATTAGTTATGCCAATTGGGTGAATTAAGATTGCTTTAAACAAGTGGACATACAAACCCTAATTCACTTTAGCAAGCATATAAATATCACAACTTCAAAGGAAATAAAATGTGTAAAACATAATTTCTCATCTCATCATCACATGGTACTACTCACTTGCCATTCATGGGGCTACACTAGTCATCATACTATCACAAGACATAAATTCTTTCCACAATATCACAGGGTATCAACCCTTATCAACACAAGAGGATTACACCTCATTCAGGGATCAACCATGCCCAAAGGTCATTAAGACCATCATACTATCACAGGATATAAATCATTTTCACAATATCACAGGGTATCAACCCTTATCAATAGAAGAGGATTACACCTCATTCAGGGCTCAATGATGCCCAAAGGTCATTAAGACCATCATACTATTCCCCGCAAGATCATCGTTATCTTTGCATGCCTTATAATAGGGCTCAACAACATCACTTATATATAATACACTGGATCAACACAATATTGCATTAATGAGCTAAGAGTTATTCATAAACAATCATAGAAGGGTTATATTAACATTAAGAACATTCCTTTATCACATCAAAATGCAAGGAATCTAGATATGATTAACCCTCATCATATTCATAATGCACATGTTTAGCATAAGAAAGTATCAACCATGTGGCTATGATAACCAACAATTAACATATTAAGGTTATGATCATATTAAGGAGGTTATTCCACCATAATTCCATCATATAAGAATGTTAAACATGAATACTCATCTTTATCTATTTGCATTAGAGTTAGGTTCAACAAGATAAATCATATTAATGTTACTAATCAATACTTATACCTCAAACCCTAACTCACGACATCCCTATTGGATCATGGATGCATAAGGTGAAGTATCACCATCACATTCCAAACCATTCTCAAGTATGAACCCACACATAAATCAAGGTGTAATCATCGAGTTATATCATACTAGGGTTTCAACAACAATAACAAAGTACTCCATGATTGTATTACTCATTCAAGGTCTATTCATACCCAATTACCATCATTTAGCTATATTAAAGCTAGGTATAACAAGCTATACCTCATTAGGGTTACATATCAAAACAATATGGTTATCATCCCTTCTATTCATATGAGTGAATGGGTAAGACTACCTTATTAAGGGTAACCCTCCATTTGTTCCATCATAATTCAACCCATATTACCATACAACAATGTCACCCAGAACCATTGGATGTTTAAAAGGTAAGACCATTGGTTGTTTACATAAGTAAACACCTTGGATAAACCACCTATGAAGTCCTTGATTTGTGATTTCGAAAGAGTCACCATCTAACACTAGAAATACCTTGATTAAAAACACAAAAAGTTCCATTGAGAGTAGGGTAAAACCCACAATCGACTGTTCATTTAAAACAAGCCATCCATTGTCAACAAGTAAGCTCCTTAAGTTGATCATATAAAGGAAACCGTCTAAATCACATTATTAGGACCAACATATTACATTATCCATCATTCCAATTTATTGTAGGAATAAATAGTAGATCTTGACCATGGGGTCATGTTCATATGTTAAAACCATCAATTACAGTATAGGTCCGACCATTGCATCAAGTGACCCAAGAAACCATTGGTCTAAGGCTTAATTGATGCTACAACTACAATGATTAACTCAACATAGGTTGTAGAGACCTGATCTAACATCAAATAGTGACCATTAAATCACCATAGGTTTTTATATCAACACTATATTCATTAATCAACATCAAATATTAAGCTAATGTCATCATTGATTGATAACATCAGTAGGGCACTTAATAGTTGATCCTTAAACTTCTAATTGATCCAAAACCTGACCTAAGGGGGTGACCATAGGTTGTTACCATCATCTGACACCTTTGATCCTGACCATCAGTTGTCATGAAGACAACACCATAGGGTTGTTGCAATGGTACCATCATCAGGTCATGGTTTATAGAAGAAATCAACTTTAAACCCTAATATTGACCATTGGTTGATAGGTGCTTAGTACCATAAGTTGCCAAACCAACCTGATCCAAGTAAAATTATACCTTAGGAATAATGTAATAATGATCATAGATTTATCTAGAACTGAAATAAGAATAGGGAACATTATAAAAATCAAAATCCAAGTCAAGCATAGCTTTTTAGTGCATGGATCATCATTTTCAAGCAAGAACATGAGCTAGAAAGCTTATGGTAAGCAATAAATGTAAAGTAAGTTATAAAAATGGCCTCTAATGAGAAAATGAAACCCCACACAGAAGAAAACTTGAGAAAGTAGGGTAGAAAATCCAAGCATAAGCTATGAACTCTTCCATCTGGCACCTTTCTTCATCAAATGAGCAAACCCTAAGCATAAGGAGCAAGAAAGGTAGGGTGTTAGAGCTTTAGAGCAATTTCTACCATGGAACAGAAAGTTTCCGACCTGGAGAAATGTAGGAGGAAGGATAAAAAATAAATAAACAGAGGAAAGAAGAGGATTCTTACTCTTTTAGGTCAAGCTCACTAGTAGGAAGCTTTTTAAACCCTAAAAGGAAGTCAATTGCAACCCTAGATTCTTTTTCCAAGAAGCTCCCCTCTTTCTTCTTCCTTGGATAGGAAATTTGCAGAAGCACAGAGGGATAATGAGGTTTGTAGAAGGAGTAAATTGGTGGAGAGAAAATGGCTCATTTTTGTGCTTAGGGATAAGTATATGAAACTTTAAGATAAAGAAAAAGAAAAAGTTGAAGTTCTAGTATATTTCCAAGTGTCCATGGCCTTAAACTATTAAGAATATACAAGCACACACACAAGAAGATCCCCACCGTCCATAGAGACATGCTTATCCCTCGTTTATTGAATTTCCAAGCAAAACAAATAACTCATTAGTTGATAGCTACTAATGGTAGCTCATCCATGAAGGGGTAAACCCTAAAATACCCTTGGAGAAAACACCTACAAACTATGGATTAAATAGGCTCCTCATGGCCAAAAAATCTCAATAATGATGATATAATATCCAAGGAACATAATTCAAGTGATAAATTACAAAGAAAACCTCTCAATTGAGTAAATTACAAAAAAGTCCAAAATGTGCATAAAATTGCATAACTTGCTCAAACAGTGTCCAAATTGGACCAAATTTGAAACTGAAGCTTGTATTATGATTTCAAAGCATATAAAAAGGTTATATTAGGGATATAATAATTCATTTATAATAATTAACCTTATTCAACACATTAAGCAAGTTTAGGGGCCTTACAGAAAACGCCTCCCATATAGAGCCTCGTAAGGTGCCATATCTATGCTTCTCTAATAGTTCTTGTTATAAACAAACTATATTAGACTTAGGTGTATGTACCAACTTACAAGAAACTACAACACACATGCCCTCAAAATATCTTCCAAAGTATAAATAGTCCTCTCAGACTGGCCATGTTTCTACGGATGGAAAGCTATGATAAACCTCAGTTGTGTTCCCAATGTCGTATGCAGACATTCCCAAAACTGACTTGTAATTTGTGGAACTCTGTTAGAAACTATAGTCACTAGAATTCCATGTAAACTGACATCTCATCAACATATACCAGTGCCAACTTGTCTATTGTATACATCATTTTGACTAGCAAGAAATGAGCTGACTTGGTCAACCTATCCACTATCACCCATATGGAATGATGATCTTTGGCTTCCTAGGAAGACCAAACACAAACTATATAGTAATATGATCACATTTACATTGCGGTATTGGCAAAGGTTTTAATGTCCCTGTGGGATTCTGGTGCTCAGCCTTGACCTGTTGACAAACTGGACATCTAGGCACAAACTCTATCACGTCACTCTTCACACCTAGCCACCAATACAAATCCTTTAGATTTTGGTACATATTGGTACTACCAAGATGCATCACATACATTGAGGAGTGAGCCTCCTTAGGTACCATCTTTCTCAAACCCTCAACATCGGGAACTACTAACCTATTGTTGAAGAAAACTGTCCCATCTTATGCCTCATGGAAGCCATCATGCTTCTCACTGCCGAAGTCTTATCAGATATTCTTTATCATGATATCATTTTGTTGTGTATCATGGATCTGTTGCCTCAATGTAGGCTTCACCTATAATTGTACCAACAATCCTACTAATAAAGAAACCTCCAACTGAATGTTCATCTAGAGAAGAGACATCAAAATGTCTCACTAATGGCACACCAAGGAGCATATCTATGTATGGTCTGTAGATGATAATGAATTTCTTCTCAATGCATCAGTCACTACATTTGCCTTTCTTGGATGGTAGTCTATTGTGCAATCATAGTCTTTAATTAGCTCCATCCATCATCTTCCTCATATTCAATTCCTTCTTCGAGAAGATATACTGCAGATTCTTATGGTCGGTGAAGTCTGACACTTTTCTCCATAGAGGTAGTGCATCTAGATCTAGAACCTATTCCCTATTCATTAGGTCAATGTATGTTGCCGACACATTGGTTAGCCCAAAAGGCATAATCACAAACTCATAGTTACCATACCTAGTCCTAAAAGTTGACTTGGGTATGCCATCTTCCTTTATCCTCAAGTTGGTGGTAACCTAAACTCAAATCTATCTTTGAAAACATAGTAGCACCTCTCAACTGATCAAAAAGGTCATCAATCCTTATGAATAGATATTTATTCTTTATCGTGACTTTGTTCAACTGTCGGTAATCTATACAAAACTTCATTGAACCATCCTTCTTCTTGACAGACACCACGGGAGAACCCCAAGGGGAAGTTCTTGGCCTAATTAAGTCCTTCTCTAACACTTCCTACAACTATTTCTTTAACTCCTACAACTTTGTTGGTGCCATCCTATACGGTGATTGTTACACCCCAATCTCACAATTACCATTAATCATGAGATTAGGGCATAAATTGAGAATTTAACATAATACAAAGATCACCCTTAACTTTTTGTTCTTTTTTTTAACTCTTTGTTTTCTCGCATTGAATCACATAAACAAACTTTACAAGAGAATTAAACCTTGATTACTCTAATACGGTCTCAACATTTATGATACACATCCATACATTCATTATGTTTATCACACTTCCATGTACATATGACATGAAAATCATTTGCATTCTCTCTTATTAAGGAAACAAACATACAAAATATCATTTACAACTCTCTCACATCTATACAAGGACCTAGAGTGACAAGGACCGACTGAACTCAACTATACTCAAACTTAACTCTTGTAGCAGATCTACTCTGATATAATGACCTTCTTCAAGTCCATGTGATATCCCTAAAAATTGTGAGTAGAGGGGTGAGCCTACTCTCTCAGTGAATGAGTACTTCAAAGAAACAGTCTAAAGCACTGATATAATTATAGATATACTTTCGAGCAACTGATATCAATTATAACAGCAGTAAGCTTTAAAGAGATTGATCATTGGCAATCATAAATATGGCAGGATACTCTAGATATCAACAAGAGCAAATCAATATATGAGCATGCTTGATTAATTTCAAAGAGAACTAATAATTTAGAAACATACAAAAAATAATTGTTGGGAAACTGTACTCGAATCTTTCTTAGCCTTTCTTACTTATAAGAAACTCTTTAATCCTATATAAACATATTTTAGCTTATGCCCTGATCATATGTAGTGTACTTTACATATGAAGACTCGTAGCGAACTACGATCTCACCGTATAAGACTTAGCTTATAACTCAGGAAGCTAAGCCTAGAACTGAATCCGAGTCTGCTTGACTCAAACTGTCATGTCTGACTAAGGCGGCTAAACAACTGGCCTTTAACTAGACCTCTCCTTCTAGGCTGAGTACACAGGCGGAGGGTTTGAGACGCTTTGTGGGCCTCATCTTGGTACGCTCTATGGGTACCTCTGGGTTACCACTGAGATCTCTGATTCATGTTGGGTAACCTATCTTCTCTTAGGAGACTTCCTCAAGGACTTCGTCTCCCCACACTCTCTGTGGGTGCAATCCGATTCCCGTATACTGGTCGTTTCCAGGGTGGATCATTTCCTCCCTATAGTGTAGACATTCGTAGGGAATCTATAGTGTCCATGGCTCTTAAGTCTATTATTTTATTATTCTTGGAAAGCTCTTACTATATTATATATTTTCCCTTACTTATAATTGACTTTGGTATCTCTATGGTACCGTGTCTATTTATTTGAAGTTTATAACACAACATGTATATCATTCTAAAATTGGCAGAGCAATATACTCAAAACACTGTAATATACTGAGAAATCAACATTTTATACCTACAGGCAGACTAAAATTCTTAAATAATAGAATACATGTCCACTTGATACTTTATACACTAGAGTCATGTAATTGAACTTCTTAATACACTGATAAGAGTTAATTACTTGACATAGAAGTAATCATCATTTGCACCTGTAAATTATTTGTACTTTCTTGGAAAACATGCACCTCAACCCAAATCTTGAGTTGTGCATCACATAACATATCTTAGTTTAGCTCTGTAAACCATTTATTTCATAGACCATCTGATAACATTTACCACAACTGGACTGCTAAACATCACCACATCTCATACTGAGAATATTGATATCAAATACTTGATTCATTAAACATCCTATCCTTAGGGTTTCATTTACCCCATTCACTTATCACGGCTCTTAGAAGGATTTCATGCGACATAAACATTCACTGAATAAAGACTACTGTCAACAAATCATATAAAATCAATATATGTATGAAACCTTGGAACTGAGATGAATTTGGGTTTCCATGCCATTCACTGAGATAACATGCATCAATAATAAAATTGAATAAATAAAGTTTATCATGTCAAGAAAATCCGTTCAAATGGATTTCACAATATCTATACACAAATATCCAACTTTCCTCGCATCTAGGGTTTCACCCTCTTTACGGAGATATCAAACAAACACTATTCACCTTAAATGAAATCCAAAATAGTATCTGAAATATATGTACTATGAATTTAGATAAAAAATCATTCATAACCAAGGGAATCCAGATAAACAAATTTCTCTATTTAATTATACAACAATTTTAGTCATAGACAAATTCCCTATATTTCAGTTTACTCTTATAACCCATGTGAATACTTAGGGAATTCTCATTAGGATGTATTGTATACATTTCTAATATAATTTTATCATCTGAAATTCATCATAACAGAGGAATAATCCATTTCATATCATTTTGCAACAACTTAGATCAAACACACAATTCAGGGTTTGTAGTCGCATACTAAGCAATTAAAGATTATGGATGATTTAACCAATTTTCGTGAAATATACTATTTAAAGGAAGTTCCCACTTATCCTAAGGTGTGAAAACACCTTAAAAACGTAGCTCATCCCTAAAAATCTCGATCTCATATCAAATCCCTAGCAATTCACTCGATTCTTATTCCTTTCAACTCGAAAACCCTAAAAATGAGGGACTATGAAGAAAGAGTGAGAAAATGGGAAGTTTTGATACCTTTTTGGATCAAATAAGAGGAGTGACGGAATATTTACATGTGAGAGAATATTCACCATTAAAGTCTATGCAAAGAAGCTAAACTTACATGATTTCATCATTCCTCGGACCGCAAAACCCTAGGTCAGCATCTCCATCAGTTTCTCCTCTCAAACCTTAACTCTCCCTCTCTCTATAGGATTTCGTTTCTCTAAATTGAATCACGAATTATGAGAGCTCCTTGTGTGTTAGTTTGACCATATAGAGCAATTGAGCTGCTTGGGTCAATTGCACATTGACCCCTCACTATACTTTCTCTTATTTCAGCTGAATTTTCTGTCATAAAAATATTACTGTAATTCGTCTACTGGTAAGGTCTAAACGCATCCACAAATTATGAAAATTTTACATGTTGTTTATGTTTGAGTTTTAGATCTCCATTAAAAATTTCAAATCATTTGGAGTTACCAATAAATAACTAAAAATAAAACACTACACTACTGAAAAGCACTCTATCAGCATTTTAGTCAAAGTATAGTTTGACCGAGAACAACATTCAAAGAACACTCAAATATTATGAAATTTTTCTTAAATATGAATGATTTATTTATCCATATCATATCCAAAATTCAATTAAATACAAAATTTTTAGAAAATATGAAAAATCATTTACAACACTACTATCATGATCAAATTCCATATTCGTGTACTATCAAAACAATATTTTTTTCCGATTAGGGTTTACATTTATCAAACCCTAATTATTCAAACTAAAATCATAGTTAGAGTTTATTCTTAGGTTTGAAACATCACAATTGATTTTAATCAAGTCTAAATGATGTTCAATCTAATCAAGCATGTAATCATTCAGGTAAACCCTAGTTTACCGATTAAGCACAAATGTGGTCATCACAGTGACTGTGCTATGGATTGTGTTTCAAGAACAAGATGATCTCAAAATAAATATCACTTGGAGGGAGAAAACCAATATACTCCTCAAGAAAAATATCCTCGGATTCTCGCACCATCAATACTTCCTGGAAACTAGGGCATGTCACCATGGTATCCACAACATAAGCCAAAAAATTTTCACAACCTTCTCTCATCAATCTATCCACTATCATAGATGACACCAAGCACGTAGGAAGAATCTTCCTATCACCTTGGAAGATTCACAAGACATCCCCATCATGGAAGGTTTCCACTTTGGAACTAAACTCCAACACAACTTTGTATTTCTCCAGGATATCCATTCCTAGGATCACATCAAATCTATGCATGTCAAGTGGCACTAGGCCCACATATATGTTGCATCCTGAGAAGGAAAGAACACGGGAAGGACACACATCATGCAACTCAGATAATCCAACTAAATGAGTTTCTAGTCGAAGACTAATATATCTATGACTAACACGTAGATTACAAATACTTATCATCTCTCTAGTGATAAAAGAGCACATCACACTCAGGTCAACTAGTATAGATACAAAAGAAACAAACAAATCATAATGAAATAACTTCATCTGACTTGTCATGACCCTTGGATTGACCACTACCTCTGCTTGAATCATGACATAGAATTTAGTTGTCACCTGTTGATGTCTACGTCCTCTGCTAGCTTGTCCATAGGACCCCTCTTGTCACGCCTGACCGCATCCTCTACCACCACCACTGCTAAACTGTCACTATTGCAAACCTTGCTAGCTCTGCCTTGGTTGCTGGGTCACCTCCTTATCCTTCATAGGGAAATACAGCCTTGTGTGCCCAACCTTTCCACACTTAAAACATGTCTTATCCTTGTACCATGGCCTAGATGACTTTGTCACTGAAACTGACGATGAGCTGTGAGTTCCTACCGATGGAAAACTGTGACCTCTGCCCCTACTCAGAGACTAGTGTGATGGTGTATGATATCTCTCTTTGATAAAATTTGACCTCTATTGCAACTTTGGTGAAGTAAACCTTGCCTTCTTAAAGCCTCCAAAAGAGTGCTCTTGGAGCTAAATCGACCTCTTCTTAGCGTTAACTTGACGCTTCTCTATAGAAGACATCTCAATTTTCCTTATTGACTCCACAAAGGTGGAAAACCTTTCTCTATTCTCCAAAGATGATGTCGTAGTAGTCAACCCTGTACTCAGACCCTTCTCAAACCTACAGATTCTCTCCTTATCTGTTGATGCCATGTAAGGGAAAAAACTCAAAATCTCCATAAACTTTGACTCATACTCATTGATTGTCTTTGATCCCTGATGAATCTTCTCAAACTGTGAGATCTTCTCATCTAGGTATGTCTCAACAAAGTATCAGCTGACAAACTCCTGTTGAAACTCCTTCCAACCAATCACAACTCCTGGCCTCTTTTCCTCTTCTATGGCCCACTAGTGGCTAGCACTACCCTTCAACAAGTACACAATGTGATTTAGTTTGTCCTCTTCAGAGATGTTCAAAATCTTGACTGATTTCTCCAGCTTGGTCAACCACATGTTGGCAGCTATTGGGTCCAAAGTACCAGCATACTCAATGCCCCGACACATCTAATATGTTCAAATGTCTTCCCGACACCCTGGGATTCCACATTAGGGACGGATGCCCTAGCTTAAGGTGTTGGAACTCTATCAGTTAAAAGTGTAATTGTGGCCATCATCTGTCCGAACACGGACTTAAACATAGGCTTGCCATAGTTGCTAGGTCAAACTAAGCACTACTACAGAAGTGGCCTTTGGCGTCGGTCGTTTAACCCCATTTGGCGTCGGTTTTCGACCGACGCCTATGTGGGCGCCGCTAAAGGTCGAACACTTCGGCGTCGGTTGTTTAACCGACGCCTATTTAAACTATCGGCGTCGGTCGTTTAGTCGATAACCGACGCCAAAGGGGTTCGTGCCACATAAAACGGTGTCAGCTAGGGCACTTTCTGCGTCGGTTATTTACTAACAGACCGACGCCTATACTACTTATAGCGTCGGTCTTTTAGTAGATAACCGACGCATAAAGTGTCCTAAATGACGCCATTTTTTGTGGCTCGAACACTTTTGGCGTCGGTTATATACCAAAAGACCGACGCCTCTAATTTAAATAGGCGTCGGTGTGATACGTATATCCGACGCCATTTTGAGGACTGCTTTGGCCACATAAGGCGTCGGTTATCTATAAATAACCGACGCTGTCGATCTTTGCTGACGGTTTTTATAAATAACCGACGCCTATTTTTTTTTTTTCATATCAGTTTGCAGGCCTGCTGTGGCTGGTCAGCAGGATGAGAACCTGCAGTTCAGTAACTGAACTGCAGGTTTACGACATCCATTGATATCAGCCTACAAACAGGCCGCAAACCTGCAAAAGTCATAAGCAAAATTTCACACAAGTACATACATTCAGACATAAATTCAATTCTCACATTCACACATATAGAAACATTCAAATACATGTATTAACATTCAGAAATATTCATTTACAAAGTATCATTCATTATCGCTATCAACATCCCAATTATATCTTACAGTTGCCACTGCTTGTATGGCTTTTGCCCATTCTTCTCTTACTTCATTTAATGCTTCCATCGTATATGGAGCATGTATATTTTTTAAGCGTTTACCTGTAGTGTTGTCAGTTTTAAACACCTGCAAAGAGAATGATGTATATATATAAGTAATAATATAAAAATAAGATAAGATTGATATATTGCATACTAACTAATGAGAGTATATATAATACCTCATGTATGGTATCGATGTCCAATGCGGCATATTTGATAATCATCGGCATAAATCGCATCACATAGTATGCGCATGCCCAGCCATTGTCTTGTGTAGCACACTATAAATTGAAACATACAAAATAATACAACTAAGCACAATTCACATCAATAATATATATATTCGAGTCGGGAACTTACTTGTACGTTCTGCCAATTTATTGGCTGGTTCTTTTTCCTTGGGACCGTTCCTCCAGCCTTTTTGAATGCATCTAAACCCCTACATGTTAATATAACATAATAAATTGCATAAGTAAATAGTAATGTAATAAAAGATGTTAACGGATATAAAAATGAAATATTTCTCACCAGAATAATGGCATTCTCATTACGTGTCCAATTTTAGTGTTCAATGTACTCCCCGCAGGATCTAGATAATAAACAGTGAATGTCCCGGGGACAATAACTAGTAACTCCCAATGTCTACCGCTAGAAGTAAGAAGTTAACAATTAATAACTCAAAATGCAAAATAAAAATGGAATTTTCTTAAGTCCAAATTATAAATAAAGTAAACTTACTTGACATTGAATGGAGCTATTATTATCGTCTTCTTTTGCTGACCAAAAATTGTAAAAGCATCTATACAGTATTGTTGAACATTATCAGGGTCTTTAGCTACCAAACTAATCAATGATGGAATCAAAAATCCCACATGATCAAATGCAAATTGTTTGCAATGATCTTCGACTAGGTAGCTGCAAAACATATAGGCGTATGCATTAATATATAAGAAACCAGATCACCGGATCTTACACAAGGTATATGGATGTATAAACAAGATCTCACCTTATCCATGTCTCTATCATTGATGTATTCAGCCAATCATACATAAACAGCTCAATAATATCTTGTATAAATAAAGAGCTATCGTATGATTGACCTGCATAATCTGCATCTAAAGAAATAATTATAGGGCAATCTACATTATGTGCCCGTAGCCAACATGCCATTCCCCTACAAGCAGGACCTAACGGGTATGTTAGGTCAGTTGGAACCCAATCAGGTAATGCGGGAAGTGGAAGTGGAGGCCTAGGTGCTCCTGGTGTCTTCTTTTTAACCTGTACATATAATTTCAGATCAGTTGACATCATATATACACATTAACAGTCTAAATCAATGTAAATTTATCTTACAATTTCAGTCGTGTAGATGACATCTGCTTTGGGCCACAATATCACCCCGCCTTCTGCCTCACCAAGTGTATCAATATCTGGGTGGGTATATGGCAACGCAACTTCCCTCCAATCGGGTAACACACGTAATGGGCCCACACTAACATAGCCCTGTGGCATTGGAGTCCCGTGGAACCTTTCCCCAGGAAGGGACGGGTAAGCTTGCGCCTCTGCAACAACGTAGTCTTGCATTCTTAAGCGGAATGGCTTCAATGCCTACAAATTTATGTAAAGAATATTATACATATATACATATCATCTTGAAAACATAACAACTTGAAAAGACTAACTACAATGCCATAAACAATACTTACAGCAGACGTGCTAGGCGATGGGTCTCCAGGATTACTCGTAGTCTGTGCATCAGGAGAAGAGTGGGTCGCCATAGGCGTATTGGAAGCCTGAGATGCCTGCCACCACAACAATTCTTCCTTGACCTTCTCAGCAACTACATCGTTGATCTTCTTAGCAACTAAATCCTCAACTCTCTTATTCTCCTATACATGGATAAAAGAAACATTAGCTTCTTATTAATGAATTTCCTTTTGCAGTAACATTCTAAAAAAAGAATAGGTTACCTCTTCTTGAGAAAGTCCCGCTCTGGGTTTGCGCTGGGATGGCCCAAAGAATGCTTTGATGCCAACACCAGCGCCGGCACCTCTAACACGTCCAGGATGCTCTGGGTTACCCAGAGCAACTGTCAATTCATCCCTTGTGCCATGAGGGATGAACGTGCCTTGTTTCTTCTGCTCGTGCAGCTCCCGCTAATCACCATAAACAGAAATTGGTAAGTTAACACCACAAATAATCAATATTCAAACGATTTCTCTAAGAGTTGTATTTTACCATTTTTGCAGCCGCCTCAGCAGTTACAGGCTTCTTTATTTCACCCTTCTTGTTTTTCCTGTCAGCTATCCAGATATCATGGCGAGGCATGGGTGTGGTAGACTCCTGAGTAGGAGCAGACTCCTGAGTAGCCGCAGACTCCGCCTGTAGTCTTTGGCGAACGCTTGCATAGCCTTTTGGACCCATAGTGTGGTCATGCACATTCAGTGCACGCCTTGCTTTTTGTGCGTCACTGAGGGCCTAGTTAGTATGCACATTAATGATTTGGTTAGTAGCACTAAATGCTAATCTTGAATAGGTGAATACAATGTATATTAATTAAATTAGGAGTGACGCCTAATACCTTGAATTCTTCAGATTTTCTTGAAGCAACAAAATTGTCCCAATCTTCTTTATCCAAGAAGTTCCATTGTTCAAGGGCTGACTTCTTCTTCTTATCACCCTCTTTTATGTATTCTCTGTTCAGATTTGTCCTATAATTCCTAAGCATCTTTCCAGCGCGTTGCATCACATTTTTACGATGCAACTTCTCATCCAATGCAAACAGATTCTGTAAAATAGAAATGTTATTAACTAGTATCCAAAATAGAATTGCAAATAATAGAATTTGTAATCTACAAAATAGAATTGCAAATAATAATAACTCACGCATAAATCCTTCCATATCAAGTCTTTTTTCCCTTGAGGAACTTTATGCCAATTGTCATACTTAACACCACAATGGCTCCGAGTGGTACACCCAAGATAGTTCACAAAATTATTGCGGTTCACTCCAATTGGATTTCCTCCATTATCAAACTCCACCACCAATTTGGATCCACTACCACTTAGTGCTAATAACTTCTTCAACAGAGTGATGCCCCTTTTCTTGTTAAGTGTCTGGTGTTGCGCATCAAGTTGCTCCAGTGCTTCAGTGGGTACAGGTGCATCAACCTAAAATTTGACAAAAATAAAACACACTAACTTAGCCCAATATAGAAATATAGGATATATGACATAACTAGAAGATAATGAATTTTATAGAAATACAGGATATGTTTTTAGAACTTACATTAGTATCCTCACCATGCTCGTCATGGACAACATGCTCATCATGGACTTCGTGCTCATCATGGTCAGCCATCTGAAAATGTCATTAAAAAGGCAAACATTTAGCATTTGTATTAACTAGAAAAAGGCAAACATTTAGCATTTGTATTAACTAGAAAAAGGCAAACATTTAGCATTTGTATAAACATACATGTCTCTAAAATTGTGATCTTTTATCAATTAACAATCCTTCATTGTGATCTCCGCGCACATATAAGTCATCATTAGCTTCAATATTTTGTGGAGTTGGCAACCCAACTGAGAATGGACTGGAGTCATCATACTTATCATAGTACTCTTCTTCATCTATAGGATCTTCAATGAACTGTCTTTTACCATGAAGAACAACCGACCATTTATCATTCACAGGATCATCGATATAGAATATTTGTTTCGCCTGTGATGCCAATATGAATGGTTCACCCTTCTCGCCAATCTTTTCAAAGTTCACCAAAGTGAAACCCAATTCATCCACTATAACTCCTTTGGTGTTATCAACCCAATTACATTTAAAGAGCAGAATTTTGAAATCTATGTAGTCAAACTTCCAAATGTCCTCAATGACACCGTAATATGACATTTTAGCTTCACGTGGACTCTTATCCTTTGCACTTGAAAAGTACATAGTCGACGCTTGAAGAGTGACCCCACTATTTTGGACGACACTCTTATCATCTTGGCGCTTTGTGTAATATGTGAATCCATTAATGTCAAACCCTTCATAAGACATAACATTCGGTTTTGGTTTAAAGGCGAGGCATTTGATAGTTTCTGTAATATCATTTGGTGTTTGAGATAGTTGATGTAAGACTTTATCTTCAAACCACTTAGTAAAAGTCTTATTATGCTCTCTAGCAAGCCACATTGAACTTGCTCGAGGATGTTGTCTCTTTATGAAATTGGTATGTTCCTCGATATAAACACTCACTTCGTCCATATTGTGTAAAATATACAAGTGAGCTTGTTCCAACTGCTCACGGCTGATTACTTTCACCCGTGATCCCAAAATTCCTTTGCCCTCCTCAATATTCTTGTCATTATCAGGAGTGTCATTACCACTGAGAAAGTCATTGCAAAAATCTATAACCTCTCTCGCCACATAACCTTCAATAATACTCCCTTCAGGCCGATAACGGTTTTGAACATCACCTTTAAAAACGCTCATGTATCGTTCAAAGGGATACATCCAATGCAAGAAAACTGGTCCCAACATTTTCACTTCCCTAGTCAAGTGGACAACAAGATGTACCATGATATCAAAGAATGAAGGAGGGAAATACATCTCAAGCTGACATAGGGTAACAACCACTTCTCTTTGCAAATTATCGAGAGTATCAGGGTCAATAACTTTGCTGCATAGACTGTCGAAAAAGAAACAAAGTCTGGTAATTGCAAACCTTACATGCTTCGGCAATATAGATCGAATTGCCACGGGCAATATTTGTTGCATTAGAGTGTGACAATCATGAGATTTAAGACCTATCAACTTCAAATCTTTCATTGATACCAATCTACGGATGTTGGATGAGTAACCATGTGGCACCTTAACATTTACCAAGCATTCACAAAAAGTTTTCTTCTCCTTTCTAGACAACGTGTAACAAGCGGGAGGTAAGTATGTTCTTTTATTACCCATTTCACGTAATTCTGTTAATTCTGACCTTATTCCCATTTCACGTAGGTCCAGTCTGGATTTTATCCCATCTTTAGTCTTACCTGGTATATTTAATAGAGAACCAATGATGCTATCACAGACATTTTTCTCAACGTGCATTACATCGATACAATGCCTGACTGTCAAAGAACTCCAATAAGGAAGATCCCAAAATATTGACTTCTTCTTGAATGAAGAATTGTCACTCCGTGTGGCCATACTACATTGTGATTTCTTACCAAATTCATTGAGAATGTCTTTTACTCTTTCATAAACAACATCCCCTGGTATAGGTTTAGGTGCACTCCGTTCATCATTCCATCCATTGAATGCTTTGCGCTTCCTACGATACGGATGAAATTTTGAAAGAAACCTTCGATGACCAAGATATACAGTCTTGCCGCCATGTTTTAGTCTTATTGAATCAGTGTTTTCTTCACATATAGGACACGCTTTAGCTCCTTTGACACTATATCCAGACAAATTCCCATATGCTGGAAAGTCATTAATAGTGCAAAACAACATAGCGTGCAAACGAAATGTCTCTCTTGCTGAAGCATCATAGGTCATCACACCTTCAGCCCAAAGTTTCTTTAAGTCATCAATCAAAGGTTCAAGATAAACATCGATATCATTTCTGGGTTGTTTAGGGCCCGATATCAACAATGACAACATAACGTACTTATTTTTCATACACATCCAGGGAGGAAGATTGTATATAACAAGCATGACTGGCCAAGTGCTATGTTGGCTGCTCAATGTCCCGTACGGATTCATCCCATCTGTACAAAGCCCAAGTCTTAGATTCCTATCTTCTTCACCAAATTTAGGGTACAATAGATCAATCTTCTTCCACTGTGGGGAATCAGACGCATGTCGTAGGATCCCATCATTATTTTTCTTAACATCTGCATGCCACCTCAAATTCTTCGCATCTTTTGGATTTGCAAACAAGCGTTGAAACCGTGATATTATAGGTAGATACCACAACACCTTGGCAGGAGAACCAGTTTTGGACTCCCCCGAAGTCGTCAATTTATACCGTGACGCATCACATTTTGGACAATCTTTCAAATCTACATAGTCCTTTTGAAATAATACACAATCATTCGGGCATGCGTGTATCTTCTTGGCCTCCATTCCCATTGGGCACAACATTTTCTTTACCTGGTATGTTGAGATTGGAAGCTCGTTTCCTTCAGGAAGAATTTCTTTCAACAAAGTCAACAATGAAGTGAAGCTTTTGTCGCTCCATCTATTGTTAGCTTTCAACTTATACAATCTCAACACAGCACTAAGCTTCGTAAACTTAGCACAGCCTGTGTATAACGGTATCTCAGCATCATGCACAATGTTTGTAAAGATAGGAGGTGGATCGGTGTGCTCTACCCTACAACTATCCAGCATCGCATCAACGATGTCTGCTGGAACTGGTTCGTTCACATTTACGTCATCAGAGGCAATTTCTTCTTCCACCCAAGCACTGCTATCGACATCTACTGGTTTTGATTTTGAAATCTCTCCATGCCAGTGCCATTCTGTATAGCCTTGTACAATCCCGTTGCACATGACATGACTTTTGATTTCCTCACCAGTGTTGACTTTCAAGTTGTTACCGCAATGCCTACATGGACAGTAGAACCTATGTGTAGGTTTTTTCCTATGTTCCTCGGCAAATCTAATAAACTGATCAAGACCAGATATAAACTCTGGGGTGCAACGATTACGAATGGACATCCATGATCTATCCATTCTATGATCAGAGAAAACAAGTATATATTAGGAAACAAGTATATATTAGGAAAAGATTAGGCAGCATTTCCCTAGTATATAATAAATGTGTACCACCTATCCCATCCTTGAACACCTAATCTCACTTAGGATGTAAGTGTATAATGTGTATTGGGTTTTCGAGAAAATTTCGGCAGCATTTCCCCGCTGTTCTCTAAGTACATATGTACTTAGAGAACAAACGGGGAAATGCTACCAAAATTTTCTCGAAAACCCAATACACATTATACACTTACATCCTAAGTGAGATTAGGTGTTCAAGAACAATCCCAAACTGGGGACTATCCTAGATTTACTCCTAATGAGTCAATCTTGGACGGGTTTCTAGGCCAACAATAATAGATATCTACAATGAAGCCGGATTCCATACAAACAGTATATAATTTAGTGATTGTTCATTCTAATTTATACCAATGTACAAGTAATATAAAAAACAATGATTGTTCACATTCTAGGCCAACAAACACATGTGATGTCATTCTTATATATAATAAATGTGTACCACCTATCCCATCCTTGAACACCTAATCTCACTAGTAAGTGTATAATGTGTATTGGGTTTTCGAGAAAATTTCGGCAGCATTTCCCCGCTGTTCTCTAAGTACATATGTACTTAGAGAACAAATGGGGAAATGCTACCAAAATTTTCTCGAAAACCCAATACACATTATACACTTACATCCTAAGTGAGATTAGGTGTTCAAGAACAGTCCCAAACCGGGGACTATCCAAGATTTACTCCTAATGAGTCAATCTTGGACGGGTTTCCAGAGTCAATTTTAAAATCATTCTATTTAAGGACTCAAAACCTATAATGTTATAGTTAGTAACACTGAAACCTAATTCATCCTGGTGTTTTTTATATATAAGTTCATACCCCTTTTCATTTTGATTTAAATTTTCGTAATTAGATTAATAAACCATCAAACCATTTGATTTTAAATATTTATCTTGACTTGGATTGGGTAGGGTAACCAATATACTTAAAAATGTTGTACTCAGGGTTTGATCCTAAAAATATATTGCAATAAGACATGTATGCTCGCGGGGAATGATTATTGAACAATGGGTTTGATTAAATCTAGAATAAAATCTTATATAATTGTTTGCTATAAAATCACACATAATGCACCACAAGGGTATCTTCATAGATGACCCACAATCTCGTGATATATTTCAATAAACTCAGGGTCACTCCGTATATGAATATCAATGGATTAGCATGACACTAACCCTGGTAATGAGGCATGACAAAGATGGGTAAAGTGTGGGATAGGAGATTTGAATCACTTGTGGAATTATTTTTGCCTCACCTTGCCAATATAAGGAGAGAATGAGCTCTCAATTTAATCTAGATTGGGCCTACAAATTTAGAACATTCACTAGGAAAATCCCAGTCATTTGCAATCCAAAAGTCCATCATAAGGCTCAAACAACAATGTATGCAATGGTAACTATAAACTGAATATAAATACATTATGAAGACCTAAAGGGAACCCATATACGTATATATTCTTGTGATTTATTACTTGTTCTAAGAATTGTTGAGAATAAAGCCCAAGGAGGTGTCTTTGATGCAGACAAATGTTACTTCCCCTAGTTGGCCTGAGCAGCGGCGTGGAGGAAGGAAGGAAGGAGGAAGAAAGCAGTACCTTGAGGGAATAGGAAGAATGCCTGGCCTAGAGAGCAGCGGCGTGGCCTGAGCAGAGACCTACCCCAAAGAAGCCACCGGAGGCGAGGAGAGGAGAGCAACTGTGCGCGGCGAGGAGAGCAGCAGTGCGCGGCGGCGAGCAGGCGGCGGCGGTGCAGGCGAGCAGGCGGTGGCGAGCAGGCGACGGAGCAGGAGACTTCAGAGCGCAGCAGCAGGAGCAGGAGCGGCGGCGAGCAGGCGGCGGCGGTGGCGGCGACGCAGAGCTGGTGTCCAACGGCGGCAGGAGCGGCGGAGAGCAGGAGTGGTGGCGGAGAAGGGGGCGCCGGAGAAGGGGAGCTGAAGAAGAAATTGCTGGAGAAGGGGAGCTGAAGAAGAAATAGGGAAATCGCTCGCAATGAAACAGAAGAAAGGGGAAGAGTCGGGCGATCGAGGGTTATGAAGTTCCCAAATAGCGTCGGTTGTTTAAAACAACAGACGCCTAAACATCTTTAGCGTCGGTTGTTTGAAAAAACCGACGTCCAATTGGACGATATTTTCATGAAATTGTTTGGCGGGAACCACCTTCAGCGTCAGTTATCCTTGAATAACCGACGCTGAAGGTGACACTTTTCGTGCAAATTTTCATCGCACATAGGCGTCAGTTTCTACCTAAATAACTAAATAACTGACGCTGCTAATGACACTATTTTTTTTCATCGAAATTTGGATTTCGCGGGCGACTTTAAGCGTCGGTTTGTTATAAACAACCGACGCTGAAGACAAAGCGGTACCCGTGTCTAGCTGGTCTTCGAATATAGACGTCGGTTTTCGTAAACAACCGACGCCTAACATAGAAGGCGTCGGTTTTCCTTAATAACCGACGCCCAGAAAAGTGTCACTGAATCCTATTTCTGTAGTAGTGAAGGCATTGCAGGTTGCTCCTTCCCTACTTATGGTACTCTATCATCGTGTGCCTACCTCCTAACACCACCTCTTGGTGCAACATAACTTCTCTCTACATGTTCTTTACACTCTTCAAACATATATGTATAAGCATAAGCTATAATTAGATATGTTGGATTACATAAGAACATACTTAAACCTAAGTAATATGTTCCTGAAGACTCAACAAACCTAGACCTATGATACCAACTTAACTATAAAACCTCATCACACTAAATGAGATTACTCAAAATATAAAACATGATTAACTACCAACTAATCACATAGTCAAAATAGAGGAATAATTAAAATTGATTTCAACATCATAAACATGTTCTGAAACATTTACATAAAGGTACATATTTTCCATAAACTCATATATCAGAATAGGTATTTACATCTGTATCCAGTGGCCTCAGACACATCCTGTATACAAAAGAGATATTCCACATGTACATGCCACATATACAAACACTGGCACACTACCAAAAACTCATGTTGATACATGTATATAATCTACAAAACACATCTCATACCCAAACTTGGGAGTATAGGGACGACCCTAAGACTCTACTACTGGCAACTACTACTATCTAACCTTCTGAGACTACTGATCACCAGGTTGCTTTTCTTCTGCTGCATGAGTTTGATTGTTTCGCTGACAACCACCTAAAAAGATGTGGTGACACACGGGGTGACACCCATGTCATAGCGAGAGATATAACTCTCCACAAAGTTTATTGATTATAATAGATTATTTAGCATTAAATAAATTGAGCGAACTGAATATTTAATAAGAAATTGAGAAGCTTAAACATTTCTAACATACGAGGCAAGTTAAGCAGATAGTTTTAGCAACCAACATGAGTATCAGTATACATAAAGGAAACAGTTGAATCGATTTCATCTAATCAGATAATCTCTTATATTACATAAGATTTCATTTCATAACCACTATGTTGTATAAAGGACAAGGCAAGGATTAATATCTAGTGTGAAGTGTATTCTGTTGGGTTTTGTGGAGGCAACATGCTTAACACAAGCAATGAAAATTTCTCCACTCGTACCCTGCCAAAGGATCTCGTCAATAACAACACATTTAGAAGGAGGGTGCAGGGATGTACCTTGTCCCAAAGTAAGTCTAGTGACATCCCTTTTCCTGGTGATGTGTGTCGCTCCTAGCGTGCACAGACAGTTCATCTTCTGAATGCTGGCAACTCAATGTCCGCATCTCTACTTCATCCATGTGGATGGACTGGAACTCCACATTCATCCTTCTACTTGATGACGTGCTATAGTTGGTTTCTCTCCTTATCTCTCACTTGGGGATGATGACAGCTAAAGTTCACATACAAGAGCGTAACCTCGGGAGTCTAAGTGTTAGCGTTAGACAAAAGATGGTGGTCATGCGCCTATTAATAGCAGAGAAAGGAAGCAGTTCCCAAAACCCTTGTGAAAACAAAACTACTGTAGATTTGTTAAAATGAGCCTCTCATGGACTGTTGAAAGAATATTCTGGAAACAATCCAATTAATCATATTAATTGATTAACTAATTTCCATTATCCATATCTAGTTAATCACTTTCGATCAGCTAGTCGACTTAACAATGGAATCTAATTAATTAGTTTAAATACTTTAACCAATTAACTCAGATTATATTCCAATATTATAGTAGATAAGATAAACATTTTAGTAATCAATTTGATTCAGAACATTTCCAATCACATCTGCAATTATACTCATATTCCAAGCACATCCTATGTGTGTGACCTGGTAGGCTCCGCATCACATTGGCAGTGATATTCATAATCATATTATGATTTCACAAGCAATGATTGGTATCTAGAAAGACTTCATTGATACCTAAGTAATTGGAGAAGTTGGAGAACAACTTAACCTATCATCTATCAATGGGGTTATAGTGAATGAATAGTTCCTTTGTATCTAATGTTTGGATTGAACTCGAGGCATGGAATTGCCATCCTCTTCAACATTCAATCCATGTTCCTTGAACTAAAGCAGACTATGTAAGATATGTGTAAGCTCAATATCACATATTCAATCACACCAGCATGTCCATGCATTTCTTGGTCTTGCTTATCAAGTGGCCAGGATATCAAACTCCTATAGGAGGGAAAATCCTATCTACATCAATCACAGTCATCCCCATGTGTCACAGTGCATCGAGCACTACCTTTATGGTAGCCCTTATTCAGGATCATAATGGAAGATGTCAAAGCACACCGAACAACATGTGATAAGTGTAGTGACTTTAGGTCTAAGAACCACAATCACCACCATCACTATGACAGATGACTCCAAATACCATTCATGATTTCCATGTGACACTCTCAAGGTGGGTCTATCTGATACACTATTCTCTAACAAGTAACTATGTGCTTGGTTTGATATCTCATATCATGACTAGTGAGATTTTGTCTTCAACTAATGCACACTCTAGCCTTATGTGTTATTGTTGTCTATTAGCCTTCCACAATAACATCCAAATAGGGACATAACAAGAATGCATGTACTCTTAACATCAGTATGATCTCATCATTCGGGTCTTCAACCCAAAGACATACGTCATTAAGTAATATCAATTCTTTAGACATTTATTGTGGTACATCATTATCTCATAACTAAATAGTAGAATAAATTAGAGTATTTCCTTTATTATTAATCAAATTGTTTACAATATATGCCATTCCAATCATCATATGATTGGCTGTGTAGGAATATACACCAATATATTTAACCCTAGCATGTATACTGCATGACTTATATTACATCTTTTATTATACCTTAGGGATTTTGATTTGTACCACCCAAAGTCCAACTAACCACTATGAAGTCAAAATCAGTTCTGCATAAGATCTAGGAAACCCAAAATCCTAAGATCTCAACTATGCCTGGTAAGTACAGGTCAAATGCAATGAAATATTAGTCAAACTGCCAATAGTGACATATAGTCAAGCTGATAACACCTATTATGCCCTTGGTACAGGTCAAGGCACTAGCCACCAGGGTATGCAAAATGAAACCCTTCCACCTGAGGTACAACCGCAATGTACTCAGTCACATCATATATGACATAGTCTTAGCCACTCTTAATAACCTTAGGATTAGGATGTCAAGGATGTACTCTCACTTGCACCGTGCATACTCAAGAGTATGCGCTCCAAGTTGCCCTTGGGAATACTCATCTCACCATCCAACAAGTTCTAACATTGAAGATGGATCTACGGTACAGGACACTTCATGATTAGGGTGTCACTTGATTAATTATTGCCAATTGAGAAATTAAGGTTGCATAATACAAATGGGCATACGAACCCTAATTCATTTCTAGCAAGTACATAAGTATGGAAACTTTAGAAAATATAAAACGTTTGAGGTATATTTATTATTCATATTACCATATGCTACTATACATTACCATTCATGGGATCACACTTGTTATCATACCATTTCAATATATAAATTCTTATCTCAATGTTCCAGGGTTCCAAACCTTATCATATCATGAAGAGTATTATACCTCCTTCTAGGTTCAACAATGCCCAAAGGTCATTAAGAACATCACATCATTCCATGTAAGATTACTCTTATCGTTCTATCCTTAGAACAAGGCTCAACATATCATCAACACACATGTGACACATACGTTTTAACATAGCAAGGAGCTATGATGTTTACATAGAACCATATTAGGGTTTCAAAAACAATAAGAGAGTTATTTCATTGTCACAATAATCATTCAAAAGGGCTGATTTCAATAAATCACCATTACTTAGTTACATTAAGGTTAGGCGCAACAAGCTATGTTTCATGAGGGTTACACATCCACTTATTATGGTGATTATCAGTTTTATTTATACGAGGGCAAAGGTAAGACTACAAGTTTAAGGGAATTGAACCATCTAATTCTCGCCACCATGACCAAAACATATTACTCTAGGCTTTAAACAAAGCCATCTGATGTTGAGGTATCAAACCCTAACCATTGGATCATGTTCTTCATTCAATACCATCGATTGAGGTATAAGTCTAACCCTTGAATAATTTAAATAAGAAAAACATCAGATTAGGGCTTAAAAGAATCAACACATGAGACTTAGTTTCACCATCAGTTGTGGTTTCATGGACCACCATTGGTTGTAGTATCCAACAACACCATCGGTTGTGACACTTTATGTCACCATCAGATGATGGGGTCAACACTACCATCAATTGACACCATCAGTTGTTGCCATTTTTAGAGAACTAAACCATTGAGTGTTGGTCATCCAAAAGAGTCTAAAATAGAGTTAAGGTGTGACCATTGATTGACACCATTGGAACTCAACAAAGGGCACTAGAAGACAACTACATCAGGTCTAGCAAAGAAACAACCATCGATTTTTATATAACAGCCTAAAACCCTAAGTGTAAGCCATTGTTTGAGGGGTACTAAGCACCCATTGTTTGACCTATAAGAAAGAACCAAGTATTGTGACGTCCCCGGATTTTGACTCCTCCAAACCCTATTGGGAATGAGAGGTCAGAATCCGAGAACATCATCCAATCATATTAGAAAGCGATGCGGAAGCATAATACGCATACATGAACATACAACCATAACATTCTCAACATTCAACATGTAAATTTATACAACATGAATTATTATACATGATTTACAATTACATATTGAATGAAAATTCTACAATCTAAGAACATGTATGCTAACTAGGATCTTCACAATAGGTACAACCTGAACAACTTGCTCACATCCTGTACTTTTCCTCCCATGTTATCCCTGAACCTAAAACATACGTGAAACAACGAATCAACACACAAGGTGTTGTGTACGTGGGTAGAAAGATACATACTAATATGTTTGCATAATTGAAATAACTTGAGAAAGAAAGAGTAAAAGAAAACATTATTTAAAGTGATAATCAGGTAAACATTTCTTTTAACATGTCATTTGATGCGATTGTACTACTTCAAGCACCTTTTCAACATACATCTAATGTGGGCCATAGAGAAGAAAAAGAGAGGGATACATACATCTATTATGGGCCAGATTTCATACATCCATGTTAGGCACATACATCCAACATTAGGCAGTACATGTAGCTACAATCCATCTAACCTTTCATCTTATATTTAGAGTTTTTGTCGGCAAAGGAAAATACACTATAGTGTTTCATCCAAGCACATTTATAAAGTAGTTGCATCCAAGTACAATACTTTTAACAACCATGGAAAACTAGTCATATACTTATAACCACGTACCTGAGTTCAGAGATTCCTATTTACATTCTGGATCATCTACATATCTGGTCATCACCTGATTAAGACAAGACCACATACTATCATCAGATTCTAATCATCTTAACCCTAGTCGTATTCATTAGGGTTTATATTATCTCATTAGGATATTCCAACATTTACTTACATTATTGTCTTATATTTATCTTACTGACATCATTTTCCAGATTATGATTCATTATCTGAATATTAGGTTCCATATCCTTTTTGGTGCACATGATAACCCTAGGTTACATCATTAACCCAGATTAGGGTTTTAAACCATGTATTAATATTCATCTTCATATAATCATGGATTTTGTTCATTTTTATGATCTCATAATTAAAACTGAGGTTCAATATACTGATATAAGCTTACTCTGTGAATTTCATCATTTATTGAGCATGTGTGCATTAATTGCATCATCTTTAGTATTATTTTCCCTAATTAGACATATTAATTAAATTACGTAATTTAGTACATCAACATGGTCATATCTGACATCAAATGCATTATATACATGATTATAGACTCACTGACATTTTCTCATAATTTAATATCATAATTTGATATTTATTATCTATGAAACGAGCATTACAAAACTTACATGATATCTCTATTATTTGTTCTTCCAAAGCCTGATATTATGCTTTCATTGTGTTCTACTCATTTTTCTGAGAATTTCGGTATATTATACATATTTTTCTGATAAGCATGCTAATTTCTATAAATTATACAAGAATTAAGCATTTCTAGGATATTTACCTCGTATGGCCTATCAGAAGCTGCCACGTGGCTTCTCAGGGTAGCGTTGTTCTTTCTCCTGGACCGCCTAGTTTGTCTTCAAGCCGTCCGGTTCAGAAGTCTGGGTCCGGTTCTGAAAGTTGGTTTACATCTCTGGACCGCCCACTCTCCTTTCTCACGTTCTACGCGAACCTAGCGCAGCGTTGCCTGCGCGCGTGGGTGTTCTTCCATCCCAAGCCGCCGCCGGCATAGGGGAAGGTCTCCAGGTTGAGCTCACTCTGTCGTAGCCTCCTCTCCATGAACACCTCGGATCTAGGTCCCTGCTGCTCCTCGGTGGTCTCAGTGACCACCCAAGGGTTGCCGCCGTGAAATCAGAGCAACGATGAGCTCCTCACCAGATCCCAATGCCACCGCCAACTTTGGCGCCTTGGACTAGACCTTCACGGCTGCCCGAGCTCCCTATCTTGGACCACCTACAAAAGTTGCCTCTGCCCCAGGTCTACGAGCTCTGGCGAGAGATCGGAAGGGGTCTGACCTTCTCAATAGCCTTGACGATGCTAGAGGATAGGCGGGACTAGCGGATTTGACGATCCAACAGCCTACAGCTGGCCGAAATCAGCGATCACAACAGGCTTGGAGGTAGCACCACTGCTGGATCCGACGCCTGCGGCTTCTCCTGTTGCTTGCGTGTGGCCCGTAATAGAGCCTTCATCACCGGGATCTCAGTTGCCTCCTTCCGCTCGACCTGGGCACTGTCGTGGCCAGGTCTGCTCCCGCGCTCCACCTTCGTGAGGTCACTGCCATCCATTACGCTGCCAGCCTCCATGCTTCAGACCCTCCTATTGTGGCTACTGCTAGAGGCTGGAGGAGCCTCACCTCGTCTGAACTCCTCGCGATCTCTGTCTTCTTGCTCAAGTCCACAGACAGCGCACCCACCTCCGCAAGGCTCCTCCACAACAAGAACTCGGGAGGAACTTGCCCCTCCGATGATATTGTTTTTGTCTTCTCTAAACCCTTGATGCCGATTGGAGACAGCAGACGACTCCCTCCATGTCCAGGGTTCGCTGCTGTTGGAAGCAATGGGGAAAAGGAGGAGGAGGTCCCAACTAATGCCTCTCTCTCACCTTCCCGTCATATCTCACAAGCTGGGGTTTGTTTTGCGAGTCACTAATCATCCCAGCTTCATCGGATCTAGGGGGACACCTCAACTGGGGTTCCGTTCCTCCATTCTCGGAGGTGAGCAACAACCTATAAGCTATGCAGCCTCCGCATAAGGTCCCACACAACCCCCCTGACCCAAAAGGTATCATGAGATCATTGTGTTGCAAAGGCTACAAGACCTTATTCCAATGTTATTGAAACCTTACTCCCTTAATGAAATATCCAAAGACCACTATACAACCATTCAAAATTATGTATATTACCAAATGGACATTTAATCTCATAAATGCTTAAAATAGTTCAAATGAGACATCCATCCTAATTGAATTGGGTTAGGCTTATTTTCACCTTCAATCACACCTTAACGCCTGTAATGATCCATGATTGGATACACAATTTCTCAATTGGTATTTGACATCTTACATAGAATGCATGTCTCTCAATTATGGTATTAGTTATTAAAACTCAACAATCTAGGTTATCACAAGTATTCTCTACCTCATGAAGGTCGAGCACATGGTTTTAGGTTCATCTAGATCTATAAAGTAATCAAGGAACAACATTACAACTGAAACCCTAAGCAAAGATAATTTCTATATGCTTAGATCTTTGTTTGAGAGAAAGAACTTGAACAAGCAAGCTAATAGTAAGCAAAAAGCATGAAGAGGGTTATAAAACTCACCTATAGAAAGAATATCCTATCTCCAAAAATCAATAAAACTCGAGATCATAAGGTCAAAACCCCTAGTTTTAGCTCTGAACTCGGCCAACTAGCTCTTTCTCCATAAGGGAAGCAAACCCTAGGTCAAGAGAGCAAGAAAGATGGGTTCCTTAAGATTTAGAGCAAGTGATACCATGAGAAACCATGGTTCCATCATATAAAAAGGTAGGACGAAGAATAAAAGCAAGAGAAATGAAGGAGAGAAGGAGAAACTTACTATCTTAGGTCAAGAACACCTAAAGGAAGCTTCACAAACCCTAGATGAGGGAATATTCGAACCCTAAATGCTCCAACAAGAAGGTCAGCTATCTTCTTCAACCTTGGGCACCTTGTTGGCCACCAAGTAGGGTAATACAAAACTCTAGATAGAAAAGCAGAGATAAAGATCTGAAGGTTTTTTTTGGGTGCTAAAGGAGAGGTATATAAAGCTTATGGATAAGGGACAAGAGAAGCTTGAGGTGTCCTAGTAGATTTTCCATGTGTCCATGGCATATGGTTGTCACAGACATGTAAGTAGAAGCTCCATAGGTTGTGGATACCTTCTTAGACATAGCTTGTTGGCTCTCTAGGCAAACCATCAATTTCCATGCATGGTAGCCATCAGTTCTAGTAACCCTAGATCATTAGGTGGAGAACCATCATTTGATCACCTTCTTTAAGTGAACCACCATTCCAAGAGAACTCAAGAAAGAAAACCATCGACATACTAAATCTAGATATGACCGTCAGCTGTCACCACCTGGTGATGACCATCAGATTTCAACCAAATAGGGGAACCATCAGTTGATGGCCTCTAAAGGTAGTTCATCCATGAAGGGGTAAACCCTAACTCACCTTAGAAGGGTAACATCACCAAACCAAGGTACAACTAGGAGCCCCATGGCCCATAAATATTAAGCATGATAGGAAAACATCTAAGGAACATAAATCATGTGAAAAATGGCAAATAAAATCTCAGATATGGGTAAATTGCATAAAAGCCTAAAATGTGCACAAATTTACATAACTTGCACAAACAGTGTCCAAACTGGACCAAATTTTAAACTTAAGTGTGTCACATGATGTAAAAGCACTTAAAAAGTCAAAGTATGTGTATGTGTTTGCACAGTAAATGACAAGGGAATGTCTTTCCTACTTCCATATATTCTCAAAACTAGTCAGAGCGGGTAACTTGTCAGTGAAATTCCCCCGAGGGTAGGTCCAAACATTGGTTTTGACAACAGAAAGATGCTCAACTCAAATTGCTAAAGTGTCATAGTTGGAGGAGCTAATTCCTCCTCTCTGCTTGTTTAATTAAGGTTTTAAGCACTTAACTAGGATAATTAATCTTGTTCAAAAATTAAAGCAAGGTCAAGGGTCTTACAATTAGGAGGGGTGACATGTTAGGTCATTGAACTTTGACTGTGTGTAAGTGAGGATAAAGGGCGTAGCCTAGTCTAATGGTGGTTGTGGGGCCATTTGTTACATATGCACTGTGGATACCATATGTTATTATGTTTATACTATTACATGTATTATCTTGTTGCATTCTAATTAGCAACTAATTATTTTGATGGGTCATGTGTCCTAATCTTATTTGATTATACTTATGTGACATATACTAATATTTTTATATTCTAACTGCTTGATACACTTTTAAGTGTTTCTTTGTATACTTGTGAAGCGTTCTACATGAAGTTATTTTGACATCCATTTGGATATATCAACCTCCCTATTAGTTTCTAAATCTTTATACTTTTATTTTATGTCCTTAATCCATATATGGTTCAATCACTATTATAAACAGATATCAATAATCCATGTATAATTTATGTTGTTCTTATTTTTTGGGACATGCTCCCAACCCCTTAGGTGAAAATAATTTTAGAGTTATAGAGTCAGACCAACCACCTGTACATGATTAGTTGGACTTTGGAGATAAAGTTGGAATGTGCATGTTTCTCTCCACAACCAGTTTTTACATAAACTAGTTGTTTTCATTTTTATTTCTGTCCATACACTTTAGAAATAATATTTGTGTGATAAACTTTGTAAGTTAGATAGCTTATATTATGCTAATACACTTTGGTTGATAGATAAGATACTTTATATATTAAATGATAGTACATTTATCCCTTGCAAGAAATTATCATGGTATTTGGCATGTGAATGTTTTCTCTTATATAATAAGTAGGTGAGTGGATCCCCTCTTATATCCCACTCCTTATAAGTATGGTATTGATCCAACACAATTAGTTAATTTGACTATTTCAAGTTGATATCCCATATGTTCTTCATAGGACCCTTTCCTTAAGTGGAAACCATCTAGATAAGATACCTACCCTAGATTATACCTATTTTTTCCATGTTAGGACATAATAGTATATAAATCTAGTGAGGAGTCAATGATGATATTATGTAAGTTAAGACTCATGTATTCGGAGACCATGTGTTTTTACTCTAGTGATATAAGTGAGATGCCCATGTATCCCTTGTGTGATTTGATTTTGTAGGAGAATAATGTGATGAGGATGATGAAATAGTGGAATATGAATATGTTGGATTTTATGACTTGGTTGTATCTTAATTTCATATCCATCTTCTTGTTCTACATTGTATATTTTTTATCTTCGAGAAAAATTCCTTTCCTTTATATTACTATGTGTAAAAATGTTTTCTAGATTTTGTTGATGATTTTATAAGATAATTCGTAATGAAGGAAGTATGATGTAACTATATAAAACCCTCAAGGAGAATCACATAAATACGTAGATGAAATCTTAAAACGTATATGTGTTGGTGAATGGTGATGTTTAAGAGAAAGTGAAGAATAATATAGTAGTAGTTAGCATACCCTTTATACATCCTTAGATTGTTGTATTTAAGGGAAAACCTTTTTAAGGGATCGAGGATCGAGTATAGTTGTTTGGTATTATATGTATGTGTTAAATTTTAGGAAAAAATACTCTCTAAGGGGTGGAGTCCTATAATATATCAAAATCTATTTTTTGAATCTAGAAACCTAATCCCCTGGATCAAATGTATGTGTGGATCTTTACAAATGACCAAACAAGGTTTATGGTAACCTAATACACATTCTTATACCCTAATGAACGTATATTTAGTAACTCATATGAAAACCCTAACTATATATACAAATGACTGATGTTTCTTTGGATCAACATACCATGAAGTCATGATAATGTGGATTTATAATACCTTAATCTAGTCTTTAGATATGATGGTTATATGCCTCTAATGAATAGTTATGGTTTCAATCTAACTCTAAGTTGTTATAGACTAACCCTAACAAGTACATGTTTTGTACTATACATGTACAATAGGGACCTTAGATGGTTAGACTCACATAATATATCTTAATACACATAAAATGTACTAAGTAGTCCAGCGTGACTTAACATATAAGTTTAACTTGTTTGATACATGTGAAAAGGTTCATTAATAGACACATAATGAGTTAAATGGATTAATAAGTAATTGGATATGAATGTGCATGCGTCGAAAGGTAATAATTCAGATTAATAAATAAGAGATAATATGTTTTAGATTTTACTCAGAGCTTGATGTTAGTTTCATATTTTAATGTGCAATTTTAGTTCTTTAGCAATGTAAATTTTAGAATACTCATGCCACTTACTCTAACGACTATTTTTCCCAATGTAAGGCTGGGGACGCGATGTTCACAAGTTATGGAGCAACTAAAGATTAAAAGAACAAGTGATTAATGAACTAGAATGTCTCTGAGTATAGCCTGGTGGGGTGCCATTTACTGAGACGATCCATAGTTTAGACATCTTTTTATTTTTATTAGTTATGCTACCAAATAGATTAGATCTTATGGATGAATATGATGTAGTCATATATTGACTAGAACTATGTATGAATCCATTTTAAATCTATACAAAGTGTTTCATTTACTTTAATTGCAATGGTAATCATGCTTGTGATACTCCCAGTAAAAAAAAGTTTCTGCTCATGTGATATGAAAATCAGGGTGTTACATTATGGTATCAGAGCAATTTGGTAAATGGCCACTAGGCAAACATAATTTTCATAGTCACCCTAGAATGAAGATGTAAGATTAGGGTTTAGAGATAGATTCCCAAATAAGGATACCATGACCTAGAATGACTAAGAGTTTTCACCTACAAAGAGATATACATGTCAGAAATAGATGGTTACCTAGCTTAGAATTCAAGTATCAACCTAATTATAGCTATTGGGATAGCCTCTTCATTCTCAATGGTTATGGCCATCCAATTGAGAATTAAAGAGGGATGTCATAAGCATTAGATTTTGATGTAGCTCTCCTTTCTTACTATTCCATGTGGTATGGGATACATGTATTATTAGGTTAGTGAAAGGTAGCATGTCAGGATCCCACATCTCTGGATATGTGCCTGATCACCACATATCTATGAATGTAGGAGTTACCTAAAGAACCTAAGATTAGACAATCATATACACTTAATGTTAGAGAGTCATGAAAAGATTGAAATAGATGCCCTAATTATAGTGCCAAGTTTGGTTTCACAAAACCTAAGTATAAGTTGAGCAGTAGACCAAGGTAATAGTTAATGCTCACATAAATATTTTATGTTTAATTGTCACATATCTCTATTCATGCAAAATTTTGAACATACGTGTATCTTGGTATGTTAAGTGAATGAAGAGGTAAGTGAAACCCTAAGGTGGGTAGTAGCCTAGAGAAATTTCAAAGACAAAATTTATTTTTTAGGGGGGGGGGTAGAATTGTAGCAGGATGAAACTATAGGACTAATTTAAGAGTCTAATAAAGTAGTTTTTCTTAAATATAAATAGTTGAGGGCCTCAATGTAAAAATACCATGAAATGGTATATACTATAAGAAATTGAAGTAAGAAAAATAAAATGGAACTAAAAATAGATTTTATCTTTCTTCTATGAATTAACTCAATTTGATAAACATTAGTTTTCCCTTTTCTTTTTCTCTCTCCTACTCTTGAAAATGTCTAAAACAAAATAAAGAGAGAGAGAGAAAGGAGTAGTAATTGAATTTACACATATGAAATAGGCAACTTGAGCAAGGAGTGTTCCTTTTTCTTTAATGGCTTGTAAATAAGAAGAAAGCATTATTTTAACTCTCTTATTCTCTCTCCTTTAAGAAAGTTTCCCAACATGGCATAAAAGATATTTGACATGACCTTTGTATGGGTAATACATTTTTATCTCCTTTTGGACTCAACTAAAAGACCAAGGAAAGTATTTTCACATCCTTTAATGCATAAGAATCAAGTTTAATGGAAAATACAGAAATTATGAGAAAAAGAGAATAAAACTTGAATTCAAGTGGCTTGGAAATATGTAGACTACTTAATGGACATGTGGTCCAAATTTGGCAAATTTTTGACCTTGTTTGACCCCTCAAACTGATTCAAGAAGTTTTGATTATGTTCAATTAAGATTTAATTGCATATTTATTTAATGCAAAAAATTTAACCTAAAGTCCTAATTTTTCTCCTATCACGCACCTATGTCTTTACTTTCCATTCATACATGCTTCATCTAACTCTCCATCCTTGATCCAAAGACAAAGGAGTCGTCTCCTTGCTCCCGATATTTTCACATGTGTAGATCCTATTATGCGTGATTCGTTCAACGAACCCTCTCTCTCATCTCTCCACCTATTCTCAAAATGTCTTTGTTGTTGCCTTTGTCTCACTCCCCTAGGTTCATCAAGCCCTCACTTAACTTCTCCCATGACCAATATAAGGAATTCGGAAATTAGGGCTTCACTCCTTCTCTGCCATGAGGTCATCATTGCCACTCCAAAGCCTCAACTCCCCTTTTTATTCACCCAACAATGCCGCCGGCCCTAAAGATTCTCTCCTCTACTTTAATTGAGCCTCTACCGCTGCCAACATCCTGGACCTACTTGCCTTCATCTTTAGGGACCTCCACCTTGATGCACCCTCCTCCGATTTCTTCTCTACAATTAAGGGGTCTATGAGCATCTATGGACCCTATCAATGCTTTCTTGTCTGACTTTCTTCCTTGGGTTTGCCCGAGACGTTGTGTCCTATAAGCTCATTTTCTGTATCTCACTAACGCTAGCCGCTGTGGCCACCCTGTGCCTTCTCAAACATGGGAACCTTGTCTCTAGACTCCTACTACCTCTGTGATAGTTTTTTGATCTTCAGTGACCCAGTATTCCATCATCTCGCAATGGCCTGAATCTCCAACCATCTTCCCCTATTTCGGTGGTTTGTTGATGAACTCTAGGACACTGAGGTCCTTGTTTCTTGGTTGTTCTTATAGCTTTTTGGGATTCTCATGAGCCATTCCTATTCATATTTCTCACCCTATGTTTCCCGAAGATGCTTCAACTCATCCATGGCCAGATCCAGTTATTGCGGTGACAAGCAACCAATGTTCCTTCACACCCTAAGCCCGAGCATTGGCTCAATGACTTTGATATTGCATGGGGAAGCCACAGAAAGCCTCAGTTATCTGGGAATGAAATTTTCCCACACACTATACCCAGGGTCAGACCCCCAACTTTGTTGCTCTCTCCATGGCTCGAAAGGGGGAAGAAACCAAATCACAAAATGGACTTGGTGCCCCCACAACTTTAATCAAGTGATTTATTGTTCAAGGGTGTCTCTGGGTTTTTGACTTCTACCACTCACTTCTTTTATTGTTAAACGTGATGCCAATTTGGAATTTCTCCATTGGTCCACCTCAGAGTCGGTCCCGTCTCCTGACCGTGCCACTAAACCCAAATGATTAACACACATGGCTTACTATCTATTTTTGATTGGTCGGTCTTCCAAAGTGCACAGTAAATCACAAGATGCTCAGAAAAATGAGGAAAAATACTTGTTGTAAAGGGTTTTTCATGAGGAACCCAAATATCTAGGTTTAATACTCTATTTTATCTTGAGAAAACCTTAGTTTTCATGAGAAATGAAATTAGGGTTGAATGGATTGGATAAATGTGTATGTTATGATAATAATCAGATTTCAGGTGATTAAAGGGCCAAACAAGTAAAAGGATATTGACCTAATGTGGTTTCCTATAGGTAAGTGGTCCATGCCCATGCATATTCATATTTTAATATTAGTATGTTTACATGTCTCTTAGATAAGACTTTTATGATTCATGTGGTTCAATGTTCTAAGATTTTAATGCTAAAATACACAAATAAGATTTTCCCCATACTTTTATGATTATCAAAGTTCATATGCCCAAAATATCAAAGAGATATATGTCTCTCACAATCATTGTGATTCATGGACAAGGTCCATGAGAAAGCTAAAGAATCATGTTCCTATATGATTTCTTAGCAATGGTTTAAGTTAATGAATAAGACTGCAACATAAGATATGCATGTAATATAGCCATAATTAGTTGATGATTTTGGATAGCTATGTATTAATAGTTTAACTACAAATATGCTAGTAGGATTCCTCATATTTATAAATATAGCCATGTATTATGATATCAAGTAGAAACATGCTATCAAGATTTCTTATATATGTAGGGATCTAAGAAGTTATTTAGATTCCTTAGATTGATTAATATCTAAAAGTTAAGTACAATGTGAGAATGTGAGTTGAATATATTAAGACTTGGTCCAGTTTACAAGATAAAGGTATTATTGGAATCAGAATGTATTGTAAATTGAGTTATGATGATATTATAAATTATGATGCATTAAGTTATGATTAAGTTGCAAGTTGAGATTTCATAAGATTCTTGTTTTAAGATTCAAGATATAAGTTGATATGAATATATTAAGATCAGACTTGATGAGAGTTTATGGAGATTAAGTCATCTTGTGAAAAATTATCTTTTAGATATTTGATATTTATGTCACTTTCACAGAATTTACTTAAGTCACTTTAGTATACTTAGTATTTTGATATTCAGTTCAGATCCTCCTTCCTAAGACTTTAGAGTCAGTTATCATTTTAGTGTCAATGAAGTCATTCTATTAGATTAGAGTTTCAGATCTGAGTTTATCTAAGTAATAAGAATAATAAGATTTAGATTCAGACTTAGACTGCTCATTGTGTGAGTAGCCAAATATTGAATAAAGATGCATGATAATTGTTTTAGACCCAATCTTAGTTATGTAGTAATTGCGATTCATATTTATATCCTGATGTAGATTCAGTTCGTTATATAAGATTCATATTTAGATTCAAAATTCAGTACATGTTTGATACTCAATATTCAGTTTCAATATAAGATAAGTTCAGTTCAGAATCTAGTAAGTTTAGACTTAATATAATTAATTCAAAACCTTCACATAATACATTATATAATAAGTCCTCATTCAGTAGTCCTAGATCATTCAGAGACATATGTTTCCAATTTAGAGGAGTGCTGACTCCAATTTAGAGGTACTTTGGTACCAATTCAGGGCATTGCCACACCAATTCAGAGACACCCTAGTGTCACTCAGAGGCATGCAGTTCCAATTCATAGGTACCATGGTACCAATTCAGGGTGTAGATACACCAATTTAGGATGACTTATTGTATTATGGTGACTACAGTCAAATACAAATCGTAAGTAAAAGATTCCTTAGTTTAGACCATGTCCATAATCTCATCCATGAGTATGATGAGAGGGAATCAGATAAGATAAGTATTACTGAGGCACTTTGGTGCACATCATGAGACCCGTGCATCATGGTACATGTCTCTAGAAAAAAGATAAGGTCGAAAGGTAAGAATTCAAATTAAGGAGTTAGAGATAATATGTTACAAAAATTTTACTTAGAGCTTGATGTTAGTTTCATGTTTATAATTTCCAATTTCAATTCTTTATCAATATCTATTTTAGAATACTCATGCCACTTACTCTAAGGACTATTTTTTCCAATGCATGGGTGGAGACACGATGTCGCAAGTTATGGAGATATTGAAGATTAATTGAACAAGTGAAAGAATTAGGAGATCTCCAAGTATAGCATGGTGGGGTGCCATTTACTGAGATGATCTCGAGTTTAAACATACTTTTATTTTTCTTAGTTGTTCTAACAAATAGATTAGATATTATCGATGAACATGATGTAGTCATTTGTTGAAAAGAACTATGTATGGATTAGTTTTAAATCTATGCAAAGTGTTTCATTGACTTCAATTGCAATGATAATCGTGTTTGTGACACTCCCAAAAAGCTTATGCTTTTGTGATACGAAAAGGTATATCAATCAATACTCATGATGTGCATATTTTGTATCATCTTTTGGACCACTTTTGGTTGTATTTCCAAATCATTTTCACCCAATAATCACTCTTAATCATGCCAGATTTTCCAATTTATTGTTATCTTTACTTGCTCTATGGTTTGGATTGTAGGTACCACGTTTTAGCATCAAAATGGGGTGAAAACATCATCATATCATCCATCAATACATTCCCCAATCATGTACACATTCAGAAAATCAATGTTGCCGAAGCTGTCAAAGACACCCTGTGTCCAGAAAAAGACATGATGTGTCTTAATAAAGACACCCAGTGTCCAAAAAAAGATATGTCATGTCCTAGCCCAGAATTTGAACCCAAAACTCCCTAGACTCCAACAACACATCGTGTAGGCCATCCAACATGTCGTGTCACCTACAAATTTCACCCAAACGCAAATGTACACAGTAAAGATGACGAAATGGGGTTAATCCAACCCAAATCCAACCCTTGTTGGATCCATGAAGAGTTTTCACACTTGGTGGAGTCAATCTTGAAGAAATTGAAGAAGAAACGACATGTTCTATTTTACACACAATGTGGAAGTTTACATAAACTTTATTCCCCAGCTGCAGAGAAATAGATACAACGTGTCTTACAAAATACATGGCATGTCCACACGTGAAAAAGCCTTATTTCAAAAGTTTTGGAAACTTACATGGCATGTATTTATTTAGATATATCATGTACTCTTTACGGACAACATTTTCATCCGACAGTTACACTGAGAGACACGACGTGCCTTACAAATGACATTATGTGTCTTTGTTAGTTTCTGTAGAATTTGAAAAGAACCGCCCCTCATTTTAAAGATGAGACCAGCCATATGGGGTGGTTTTCTCTCCTCATTTGAAATACTTTACGACCAGAGGGGGTTGTAGAGCAAGAGAAGGGTGATTTTGGGGAAAAAGAGGTTTCTTGGGAAAGAGCCTCCATTCTTCACCATTTCTTCTCCAAAAGGTGCAATGGAGCTTCTCTACTCGTCCAAGCTTCTTGGAAGGGAAGATAGTCAGAGTGGGAACAGCTACAAGGGTGGAATTCCATCATCTAGTTGGAGTTTTACCTCATTCATATTAACTCTTTGGTTCCCTTTGCTCTTTCTTCTCTTTAATCATGCAAAACTCTAAAATTTGTGCCATGCACTTGTGTTTCTTCATCATGTATGAGTAGAACCCTTTTTCTTGGGCATGGGAGAGTAGATTCCATGATATTACTCATGTGAACTCATAATATTTATCTAATGTTAGTTAGTTATTTTCTCCAAGAGCTTCTACGATGTTTAATTGCTTGTATGCTTGACTGGCCATCAAATATGCATGTCTTATGCTTCTTTATGTGATTTGGGAGGATGTATGAGGGAGTATGGAGTAGATATCTCAGAACCATGATTTAAGAAATTGTCTTCTATTGCAAAGTTTCTATAATGGGTTATTATGCAATACAAGGATGTCTACTGATTTTGCTGCAAATGGTGTTTTAATGAACAAATCATATAGGGATGCCTATGCCATTATTGAAGACATGGAAATTAATAATTGCCAGTGGATACCTGAGTGGAGAAGCCAACCTTCTTCTCAAGCTATACTTTTAAAGAGCAAGTCACTGAAGTAATTTACAATGCATGTGGAGCAGCAGGACACACTCCTTCTTCATGTTTTGCCACACCATCACAATTTGAAGAGACACCAAAGCTCTACAACAATGTCAATCACAATTTCATTCAGCACCAACAATATTTACAACCCAAGTCAAGTTTGGAGTCCATGGTTGAGACATTTGTCTCACTCAAATTCAGAAAAATGATGAGCTTTGTCAGCAAAGGGAGCAGCTAAAGGATGTTATCTCACAACTTTCTAATAAGGTGTATGGAATTGCCACTAACAGTAGGATGTTGGTGAATCAAATTACTCAACTAGCTCTTTCCAATTAAAAAGCACCTCCCTATTCCTTTCCTAACCAATCAGAGATGAGTTCAAGGGAGACATTTACGTCGGTTACTTGAGAAGTGGATATGATATAGGAGAATATTCTTCACCATCAAAGACAATATCATATGAAGTTGTTGACTCCAATGTAAGCAATGATAATGAAGCTCAATGGAAGATATCAACACTTCATCCACATGATGAATTTTCAAATGAGCCAAGTGCCCCTTTGAAACACATATTTGGCACAAGGATTGGTGGTGAGAACATTCTCTTTGACTTCAATTCTAGTTATTTTGAATAAGTTAATGAAGGGAGAAAATCCACATATGTCCAGAAGGCTATTCCTATTGCAAATATAAGCATAAATCTTTATTCCTAATCCAAAATATATTGATAAAGAGGCGTAGATCTATGGCACAACAATTCCCAACCTCAACATATAGCGCATGACCTCCCTCTTGGTCACTCACCATGATAGGTACCTAGTTGCAATCCTCTTGAGTTTGTTATATGTAGTGAGGAAACTACAAATTTCAAGCTTCGGGGGGAGCAACCAACCAGTATTTGTAGTTTTTAGTTTGTTTTTATTTATCTATTTTTGTTTCCTAGTTAAGTGAAACTCTATGCTTGACCATGATGATCTATTCTTGTTTGGGTAGAAATTTACTCCCTTTTAGCTAAACCATTGTACTCATTCAGATAATAGTTGAAGAACCCCAACATGCACATCCAACAATCTAATGAAAACAATTGGTCAATCACTCATGTTGCCATGATATTTCTACTTTAGCATGTTATTCATATTTCTTACTCTCATCTCAATGCGTGTAATGGTTCAAATTCTTTGGATTAATCAACTTTACAACTTTGTGTAGTGTTTTTTATGATTATGCCAAATCTATAGTGTGTTTTCTACCACCCCCTATGATGAAAAATGTTTACATATAAAATAATTCCAAGTTTTGAATCATCTATCTACATGACTCTTTTGATCTTTGAGATGTCGACTAGCCGAAGACTGTGAGGTTCCAAAATGAGACCTGAATCATATTTAAAAAGGCTAATTATTTACTAAAAATAAAAAAAATCTACATCCCTACAAAAGATGGATAAGCCTCCCACGTAATATTCCAACCCAATGAAGGCAGGGAATTACATCAGAAAGAGGGTCAATAAACCCCAAACGACATTCCATGCATGTGTACGCCTACATGAGAAACTGAGTGTCATACACCAAAACTCTTAATTTTAAGATCTTGATGCTTATGAAGGAGTCATTGTAGATCTGTTTATGTCAAGCCAGAATTTTAATTTTATTCATCCTTATAAACATGAGGGTTTGGTTTCATATACACTACATTTTTGGCTTTGTCATCATACCACTATTCATTGCTATCTTACTGATTTTTCCAAAGCAATTTGACCACCTTTTTTGAACTTAACTTCCAACTTTGAGTGATTGAAATGAATTCATGTCTAGTTGCAGTATCTTAACAATGATTGGCATGCTATTTTTGAATTCTTAATTTTATTGAATTGATGTATCCACCATGCTATTTATTCATCTATGTATCTTTATTTCTTTTTTCTTGACGACAAGTAATGGTTTAAGCTTAGGGGGATTTGATATGCATATTTTATATCATCTTTTGGACCACTTTTGGTTACACTTCCAAATCATTTTTACCCAATAATCACTCTTAATCATGCTTTCTATTTTATTTTTATATTTACTTACTCTATGGTTTGGAATGTAGGTACCACATTTTGACATCAAAATGGGGTAAAACACCATCATATCATCCATCAACACATTCCCCAATCATGTAATCATTCCGAAAATCAATGTTGTTGAAACTGTCAAAGACACCCAGTGTCCACAAAAAGACACGACGTGTCTTAATAAAGACACGCCGTGTCCAAAAAAAGGACACTCAGTGTCCTAGTTCAAAATTTGAATCTAGAACTCCCTATACCACAACAACACACCGTGTTGGCCATCCAACACATTGTGTCACCTACAGATTTCACCCAAATGCAAATGTACAGAGTAAAGATGACAAAATGGGGTTAATCCAACCAAAATAAGAACCTTGTGGGATTCCTAAAGAGTTTGCACACTTGGTAGAGTCAATCTTGAAGAAATTGAAGAAGAAACAATGTGTGCTATTTTACACATGATGTGTAAGTTTATAGAAACTTTTGTGTCCAACTACAGAGAAAAAGACAAGACATGTCTTCCAAAAGACATGGCGTGTTTGCACATTTAAAAGCCTCATTTTAGAAGTTCTGGAAACTTACATAGTGTGTATTTATTTAGTCACACCATGTAATCTTTACCGACAACATTTTCAGCCGACAGTTACATTGAGAGACACAACATATCTTCTAAAAGACAAGACGTGTGTTTGTCAGTTTCTGTAGAATTTGAAAAGAATCACCCCTCATTTTAAAGATGAAACCAGCCATATGGGTGGTTATATCTCATCATTTGAAATACTTTACGACCAAATGGAGTTTTAGAGCAAGAGGAGGGTGATTTTGGGGAAGAAGAAGAGGTTTCTTGGGAAAGAAGCTCCATTCTTCACCATTTCTTCTCCAAAAAGTGCAGTAGAGCTTCTCTACTCGTCCAAGCTTCTTGGAATGGAAGATAGTCCAAGTGGGAGCAGCTACAAGGGTGGAATTCCATCCTCTAGTCTAAGCTTTACCTCACTCGTCTTCACTATTTGGTTCCCTTTGCTCTTTCTTATCTTTAATCATGTAAAACTCTAAAATTTTGTGCCAATGACATGTTTCTTCATCATGTATGAGTAGAACCCATTTTCTAGGGCATGGGAGAGTAGATCCCATGCTATTACTCTTGTGAACTTGTAATTTATATCTAATGCTAGTTAATTTGCTTCTCCAAGAGATTCTTTAATTGCTTGTATTCTTAGTTGGCCATCAAATATGCATGTCTTACGGTTCTTTATGCGATTCAGGAGGATGTATGAGGGAATATGGAGTAGATCTCTTGGAAAGAAATTCTTGACCATGGGAGTGTCCAGGGAATGTTGAGGATCCAAGGTTGCATTTGATTCTAAACATGGGTGTGAGAGTGCTATGTGAGGATGAGAACCATCTCATATCACCAAGAGGTGTATGATGGCAACAACCTCCTTTGCAAGTTAATTAACATGTTTAATTTGTAGTCAAATGTCAGTAATAGTATAGAAGTAAAATACTATGACCAAGATCTTCAAAAATTTGATCTTAATCTTCTTAATTCAATTATTTCTCTTAATTTTCTAGTTGCACGATCATAACCAAACCCAACTTTTGTAAAATGATATAGATTATTGAAGTATAACACACTTGCGCCTAATAATACCCTACTCCTTGAACGACCTCAATAGTACTACACACACATGTATACTTGTGGGGTCATGTTTGAGTTTACAAATATTAAGACTTACGCACATAGCTAACAACACACAAAGCATAGACAATGTGATACAAACTAAATCAGAAGGGAAAAGGACTATAATACTCTTCCATTACAAAATAAAATTCATAAATGGGGAAATCAAAGTCTCACTTACTCGATTAATCAAAGCACATTAGCAACAAGCATACCGATTCATGTACACCAAAGTTCAATAAGGTCAAGATATCTTACAATGTTAGAATTTAAAAGTGATCCCACCAGCTTCCTTAGAATCTACCAATATCAATGACCCATGGAGAGGATTGTGAGACATCCATGACCCATAGGTATGGGTTCCACCAAGACTTATTTAAGACAAAGCTATCGGAAACTAGAAATGGCACAAGGACTTTAGTGAGCTTCATTATCTCCCTAGCTAAAGACTAGGAAACCCAAGAAAAAATAAGGGGAAGTATATATATTGCAAACCATAATGAACCATATAAGAGAGGGGGTGGAAGAAGGTAAACCACAAAGTATCTTGATCCAGTCTAAATCACATGCACAAAAGTTGTAGGTCAAAAAATAGAAGTGTAGTAGGCCATGCAAGATGCATATATTCTCTAACGAACATGAGGCAAACTAAGATGGCAACTAGAATTAGGACGATGTGTCTAGAAACAAGCAAGGAAAAACCAACACTGGGAAAATTCATACTAATCTTATCTGATTCCCTCTCATCATACTCATGTATGAGATTATAGGCATGCTCTAAACTAAGGTATCTTTTAGTTATGATTTTAGTTGACTGTGGCCATCATTATATAATAAGTCCTCCTGAATTAGCATATCTACACCCTGAATTGGTACCAAGGTACCTATGAATAGGCACTACATGCCTCTAAATGACACTGGGGTGCCTTTGAATTGGAATGACTATGCCCTGAATTGGTATCGAAGTACTTCTAAATTGAAGTCGACACTACTCTGAATTGGCAACATATGCCCTTGATTCATCCCAAGACTATTGAATGAGGACTTATCATATAATGTATTATGTGAAGGTTTTTAATTAATTATCTTAAGTACAAACTTACTAAATTTAGAGCTAAACTTATCTTCTATTGAAATTAAACATTGAGTATCGAGCATGTATTGAATTCTAAATCTGAATTTGAATTTGAATCTTATATATTGAACTGAATCTACATCTGGATATAAATATGAATCTCAATTACTGCATAACTGAGATTGGGTCTAAAACCCTTATCATGTATCTTTATTCAATATTTGGCTACTCAGACAATGAGTAATCTAAATATGAATCTAAATCTTATTATTCTTATAACTTGGATAAACCTAAATCTGAAACTCTAATATGATAGAATGACTTCATTGACATGAAAATGATAACTGAGTCTAAAGGCTTAAGAAGGAGGATCTGAACTGATTATAGAAATACTAAGTACACTAAAGTGACTTAAGTAAAGTTTAAGTAACATAGGTATCAGATATTCAAAATATTTTTTTTGACAAGATGACTAAATCTCCATAAATTGTCATCAATTCTAATCTTAATATATTCATATGAGCTTAAATATTAAATCTTAAAACAAGAATCTTATAAAATCTCATCTTGAAACTTTATCATAACTTAATGCATCATAATTTATAATATCCTTATAACTCAATTTACAATAGATTCTAATCCTAATAGTGCCTTTATAGTACCTTTATCTTGTAAATTGGAGTATGTCTTAATATGTTCAACTCATATTCTCACATTGTACTTGACTTTAAGATATTAATCAATCTAAGGAATCTAAATAACTTCTTAATTCTTATAGCTCTACTAATATAATAAATCTTGATAACATGTTTCTACTTGAAATCATAAAACATGGCTATATTTATAAATATGAGGAATCCTACTAGCATATTTGTAGTTAAAATCTTAATACACATCTATCCCAAATCATAAAATAACTATGGCTATATTACTTACATATCTTATCTTGCAATCTTATTCATTAATTTAAATCATTGCTAAGAAATCATATAGGAACATGATTCTTTCACTTTCTCATGGACCTGGTTCATGAATCACAACCATTGTGAGAGGCATATCTCTATTTGAGGTTTTGGGCATATGAACTTACATAATCATAGAAGTATTGGGAAAATCTTATTTGTGTACTTTAGCATTAAATCTTAGAACATTGAACCACATGAATCATGAAAGTCTTATATAAAAGACATGTAAACATACTAAGATTAAAATATGAATACTCATGGGCATGAACCGCTTACCTATGGGAAACCAACTTAGGTCAATCTCCTTTTAGTTGGTTGGGCCTTTCATCATCTGAAATATGATTATTATCATAACATGTACATTTATCCAATCCATTAAAATCTAATTTCATTTATCATGAAAATGAAGGTTTTGTCAAGATAAAAAAATGGCTGAAACTAATATATTTGGGTTCCTCATGAAAAACCCTTTTCAATGAGTATTTTTGTTCATTTTATGAGCATCCTATGATTTACTGTGCATTTTGAAAGATCTGACCCAGCAATAATAGCCAAAAATCCACGTGTGTATATCCTCTGGGTCCAGTGGCACGGTCAAGAGGCGAGACCAGCTCTAAGGTGGACCAAGGGAGGATGGCCATGTTGGAATTGCGTTCCACAACAAAACAAGAAGGAGACAGAAGTCAAAAACCTAGAGACACCCTTGCATAACAAATTACTGGATTAAGGTTGTGGGGGTACCAAAGTCATTTTTTGACCTATTTTCTTCCCCCTTTCGAGCCATGGAGAGAAAAGCAAAGTTGGGGGTATGACCTCGGGTCTGGTGAGTGGGAAACCTTCATTTTTAGATAATTGAGTCTCTCTTTGTCTTCCCCAAGCCTCATTGAAGCCATCGACCTAATGCTTGGGCTTAGGGCGTGAAGGAGCACATGACTTCTCGTCACCACAAGAAATAGATCTAGACATGGATGAGTTGAAGCATATTGGGCAAAATAGGGTGAGAAATATGAATAGGGATGGCTTGTGAGAGTCCCAAAAAATTGGAAGAACAACCAGAGAAACAAGGACCTCAGTGTCCTAGAGTTCATTAGCAAACCGCAGAAATAAGGGAATATGGTCGGAGATTCAAACTATTGCGAGAGAATGCAAGATGGGTCACTGAAGATTGGAAAACTATCAGTCTACATACAAGGTTCCATTTGGTTGAGAGGGAACTGAATGGCCACGACAACTAGCACCGATGAGAGACACAAAATGAGCTTATAGGACACGGCGTATCGGGCAAGCCAAGGTAGAAAGTCAGTCAGGAAAGCATTGCTAGGGTCTATAGATGCTCACCTACCCCTTAATTGTTGAGAAGAAACTAGAGGAGAGTGTGGCAAGGCATAGGTCCCCAAAGAAGAAGGTGAGTAGGTCTAGGAGGTTGGTGGTGGTAGAGGCTCAATTAAAGGTAGAGGAAAGAATCTTTAGGGTCGACGGTGTCGTTGGGTGCATAAAAAGGGAAGTCGAGGCTTTGGTGTGGTGGTAGTGAACTCATGGAGGATAAGGAGAGAGGCCCTAATTTGAGAATTCCTTATATTGGTCATGGGAGAAGTTGGGTGAGGACTTGATGAACCTGGGGGAGCAAGCCAAAAGAAACAACAAAGATATTTCGAGAAGAAGTGGAGAGACAAGAGAGAGGGGTCATGGAATGAATCGCGGCTAACAGGATCTACACCCGTGGAAATGTATGGAGGAAGGAGATGACTCCTTTGTCATTGGATTGAGTATGGAGAGTCAGATGAAGTGTGCGTGAATGGAAATTAAATACAAAAGCACGTGATAGGAGAAAAATCCAGACTTCAGGTTAGAATTCATTGCATTAAATAAATATGCAATTAAATCTTAATTGAACATAATGGAAACTTCCCATATTAGTTTGAAGGGTCAAACGAGGTCAAAAATTTTCCAAATTTGTACCACACATCCATTAATCATTCTAGATCTATCCAAGCCAGTCAAATTTGAGTTTTATTCATCTTTTCTCATAATTTCTATATTTTCTATTAAACTTGATTCTTATGCATCAAAGGATGTGAAAATATTTTCCTTGGTCATTTAGTTTAGTCCAAAAGCAGATAAACATTTATTACCCATACAAAGGTCATGTCAAATATCTTTTATGCAATGCTGGGAAACTTTCTTGGAGGAGAGAGAACAATAGAGTTTAAATGATTTTTATTTAAAGGAACACTCATTGATCAAGTTTCCTATTTCATATGTGTAAATTCGAATACCACTCCTTTGTCTCTCTCTCTCTCTTTATTTCTTTTAGACATTTTCAAGAGTAGGAGAGAGAAAGAAAAGGGAAAACTAGTGCTTATAAAATTGAGTTAATACATAGAAGAAACAGAAAATATATTTTGAGTTCCATTTTATTTTCCGTACTTCAATTTATTATAGGAAATACCATTTCATGGTCTTTTTGTATTAAGACCCTGAACTATTTCTATTTAAGAAAAACTACATTATTAGACTTAAATTAGTCCTAGAATCTTGGGATATTACACATTCCTAACATTGTAATTGAAGAATTCCTTTGATTATGTAAGTTAAATCAACCACCCATGTAGTATTAGCTCACTAGTAGATTTTTTTGCCTTTGGTGTCACTTATTATAATGTTGGATGATAACATAATCCAACATAACAATAATGCAGAGTCGGTTTTGGAAAGAAAAACATGGCAATTGTTTGCCACTGGCCATTGAGGGTACACTTCTTATATTACTTTCATTATAGTTTCAGCTTTAAAAAGAGTTATTGCCATTACATATATCTAAGGAAATGCAACTTCTTAGTAAATTTTGGGATAGCAAATACAACGTCAGTTACTAATGGACTGATGTAAATCTACTTCCCTGCTATACTACTTAATAAAAAAATCTTGCTAAATAATCTGTGGCTTCTTTTTTTATGACGGAACCTGACGTGATAGATTTTGATTTCTCATTTTGGGATAGCAAATCATAGTGCAAATTTAATATCATAAAATCCACATTATAATTTTAATGTTATGCTCCCTACAAAATAAATGTTCCTTCTAATTAGATTGTTATGTCCATTTTGTAAGATAAAGTGAAGCTGCATTTATGAGGTTTTATAGACATGTGTCAATTTTTTAGCATCCTAAATTGAAGCCACTTTACTTTACTATTACATTGGTTTTAGAGAAAAGCCAACATATTATCTAAAGTATGAGTGTCATTTTGGCTACAACAAAAGTATGTGCCCTAAAATTGACAATCTAGCCCTGCTAATAACACCTGTGAAATACTTTGTTCCCGATTCTCACTGTCTCAAGCCATAAAACCATCAACCCTCGACTTTATCGATGACCTTGACACTAACTGTGACACTCTTCATCCCTGATGTGTGGCATGCTCTTTGTCCTTGATGTCTCCATCCCCACTATTGTGACACTCTTCATCCCTCGACGTTTTTGTTTCCCCTAGTGATCAAGAGATCAATAGACACTCACCCCTCTCCCTTGGAGCTTGTTATCCACAAAATCTTCTTCTCCCCTAATGCCCAACCAATACCTACTCCCCAGATGCCACCTCTTCTTCTTTCCTTCTTTCCTTCTTATTGCCACATCACAACCCTTCTTCCTTTTTTCTATCTTCTTCTTCTTCTTCATCACAGCCCTTTGTCACAGTGTATTGTTGCTCCTCAACTTCTCTTCTTCTCTTATGCCTTTATCACACGTTGCCACTACTAGTACTAGGGCTGGAAAAACTCGACCCGACCCCACCAAAGTGGGTTCGGGTCTTGATTTTTTCGACCCAACCCGAAATGACCCGAACTCGAAAAACCCAAAATTATTTACGGGTCAGGTCCGAGTTTACAATTCTTGACCCGCAAAACTCGATCGACCCGAAATTATGTCTTCATATATGTATATATATATATTTCATATTTTAGCCATATAGAAGTTAAGCACATTCAAACATAAAAATAATATAGTTTATACAAGTCTTTGCTTGTAAAACACTGATTAACTAACAAATTCTACAACAATTTGGGGTCTAACAGGTTTTTATTTTTGGGTTTTTCGAGTTTGTATTTTTAGGTTTTTCGAGTTTGTATTTTTGGGTTTTTCGGGTTTGCATATAATACAGTATTTTCGGGTCCATCGGGTCAAACCCGCAAATAGTAATTTTCGGTTCGGGTCGAGGAAGTATGACCCGAAATTATTTTCAAGTTGGGTTCGGGTCGAGGAAGTATGACTCGAAATTATTTTCGAGTCGGGTTTGGGTCGAGTGTATTTGATCTGACCTGAATTGACCCAAAATAGGACCCGCTCAACCTGAACCCGATTGCCACCCCTAACTAGTACTACTCTAAACCTTGCTTTCTTTTGCACATGCATTTTGTTGTTGCCACCTGTTGGAGGAGAAGCTTGTCATCATTTGGTACTACTTTCTTGTTGCTTGTATAATTATAGAATTCATGTATAATTATTTGTTGAGTTCATTTAATTTCTTGTATTAACAAGAATGCATGTATAATTTCTTGTTGTGAAATTAATTTCTTGTTCAGTGCACCAAACTTGAATTCTCATGTTGTCTAATTAGAATTGAAAATTCTTATGAATGTTCTTATTGTCTATGTTGTGTGCATTGTTTATTTGTAGAAATTTAATTCTTGTACAGATAAATAACCACACATAGGAATTGATATTCTTAAATTGATATGATGTACCCAATTTATCAGCTTTAAACTTAAATTGATATCAATCTACTTAAATTTGAAACCCTAAACCCTAAACCCTAGACCATGTTGGCATAGCAAATCACCCAACTGTTATTGATTATGAGCAAACATTGGATATCCCCAATTTGGTAGTGTTCTTGGATACCTAATCTCACTTAGGATGTGAGTTGTATAAATTTTGTTTGGTGTTTAAGAATATTTCAGTATAATTTCCCCTCTTTTAGTATATATGCAGGCGGGCATTTGCCCATCTACATCAATGTACTTGGAGTGATGGGAAATGCTGGAAAAATATTCTCAAATACTGAATATACATTATGCACTTACTAGTGAGACTAAGCATTCAATGGGAGTAAATTTTGGATAGTCCCTAGTTTGGGACTATTCTTAAACACTAAATATCACTTAGAATGTGAGTGTAATAGTGTGTTTAGTTTTCAAGAATATTTAACAATCATTTTCCTATTTATTCTCAAAGTACATATGTAGGTGGGTATTTGTCAATCTATATTGATGTACTTAGAGAATTATAAGGAAATGTTTTCGAAATATTCTTAAAATTGAATACAAATAATGCAGTTTAAGTGTTAAAGAATGGGATAGGTGGTACACGTTCATCAATATGAATGCTAATTACTTTTGTAAAAACCAATAAGTAATTTGATCTCATTTCAAATACTTTTAGCTAGCACTTGATAGATTCAATATGCAGTTACCTATGCTATGATTATAGAATGGATCGACATTGGATATCCATTCCAAATTGTTGTAGTGAAGATTTTACAAGTGGTCTTGATGAGTTTATGGGATTTGGCTAGGAAATATGAGACAACCTGGAGGTAGGTTTCACTTCCCCTGTAGGAATTGTTTTAATAACTTGAAAGTTGACACTATTGATGAAATGAAAAGTTATGTCACATGCAATGGGATTATACAAACTTTTACATAATATTAATGACATGGAGAGATCCTTACTATGACATTAGTAAATTTATATAGTGGTACTTGTGTGGAAGAAGAAATGGCCAATGATGGTGATGTGAACAAATCAATTCCTAATGATATTGCTGATGTGAGCTAGATAGTTGTGGGGTAAATATTACTAATCTTCCTTCCTTATTTAGGATCATTGTACATGATGTTGATAAATTGTTGTATTTAGGTTTTACTAAGTATATGAGACTCATTGCATCAAGATTATGTACCCTAAATGTTAACAATAGGTGGAACAACAAATTTTTTACGTCTTTGTTATCTATGTTGAAACAAATTCTTATTGAAGGTCACGAGATTGCAATATTTACATACTAAACAAAGAAAATGTTATGCTTAATGTGATTGGAAACTAAGAAAATACTTGTATGTCCAAATGATTGTGTCTTAATTGATTATAAATATTATCAAAAGCGTGGAGAGTCAAGGTAAACAATGATGACTTCTGGTATAACTGAGAGTGTCTCTCTTTCTAAGGTGATGTGGAATGTACCTATAATACCACATTTCAATGCTTATTTGCTAATTCTATAGATCATTTTGTTTATCTTGATATGAATATGTAATGGAAAACAATGTTCGGGTCATTGACATGTGTCTAATTCCCCATAATGGAAGAGAATTGATTCATTGTATCCTCGATTTGGTGAAGAAATTAGGAATTTAAGATTTGTACTTTGTGTTGGGTTTTAGGGGAGATGGGGAAGGCAACAGAAACAAAAATTTCTTCTCCCAAACCCAGAATAACGGAATCGCGTCAACGTCTATACAATAGGAAGGATTGTTTGTAGAGGCATACCTTGTCCCGAGGCTTGCTCGACGACGTTACCTTGCGGCTTGCGCGGTCTTCACCTCCGGTCTTGGATGGTGTCTGTGAATCTCCTGGTCTCACTGGGACTATCGAGATTGACAATTGTCCTCCGAGCGGCAGAAGTCTCCCACCTCGATAGTAGTCCACACGGACCACCTGGAACTCCAATCTCCTTGTCCCAAAAGGAATCAGAAGGAGTCGCACCCTCCTATCGGTGTACTAGTCACCGACACACTCTCCTACAACCAGTCACTTTTCTACAGTTGTCTTTCCCTTGTTGTGCCTCCCTTATCGGGTAGCACTTGCTCGGGCTCTCTCGATTACCACAACCAGAGAGAACGACAACTTTACAGAGCAACTGGTGTTCTGAGTTGTACTTTGAGAAGCCCCCAATACCCCTATATATAGGAGGGTCATGGGATAGAGTTATCTACCCCATGCAATGCAGGATTAAAGCAGGAGTAGAAGGGTTCAAGATTTTCCACAAAACAACCAATCTGCACCATTTGAATCGATCGGTTCAGCCCTGAACTGGTCGTCTAGGCCCTTCAACCGATCAGTTCAAGCATGAGCTGATCGGTTCGTGGTCCTGGTCCAACTCAAATTGACTTTCATGTTCATTTCCAACTAATCATATATTAGTCCTTATCCAAATCAAATTTGACAAGTGAAATGAAGAGAAATTTCTTGCCAACCTGACTTTCCTACCTCGCTCGGTTCGACCAGTTGAGTTGATCGGTTCAACCCTTGAACTGGTCGGTTCATCCTATCCTGAGCCGATCGGTTCATCACATGAGCTGATCGGTTGGGAGTGCAGACTGTGCAAAGTCAATCACAGTTTCAATCTATTTGATACTTTAATGAATCGGTTCAACACCTTGAATACTATGATATTGAGCTATCAATTGATTGAGTGTTTAATTGAACTACTAAACTCCTTTAGTAATCAATCTAAATATTGTTTGTGGACAAACTCCTCTTCCAAGTTAAATCCTATGTGGGTGATCCTGTAGGTCCATTTCACGTTGGCAGTGAAACTCCATAACACTTATGATTTCACAAGCAATGAGCGGTGCCTAGTCACACATCAGTGCTACCCAAGTGAAATAGAAAGTTGGAGAACAACTTTCAATCCTACAATCTGTGAATGGTGTTACAATGAATGTATAATTCCTTTGTCACTAATGTCCTGAATCAACTCAAGGCATGGTACAATCATCCTTTCAACGTTCATCCATTTCTATGTGTGTGACATCAATATCACATATTGATTCACATATGCATGTGCATGCCTTTCTCAATCCAACTCATTAAGTGGCCATGGACATCAAACTCCCTTAGGAGGGACAAATCCCATATCTATCACTCACCCCTCAAAAGCCCCATGTGTCAAAGTCACCCAATCATCACCTTTATAACAACCCATGTTTCAGGATTGTGTTTGATGATGTCAAAGTGTACCCAATGACATGTGTTGAGTGTAGTGATTTCAGATCAAAGAATCACACTCACCACCATCAATGTGAGAGCTGACTATGACTACCAAATCATGGTTCCATGTGTCACTCTCACGGTGGGTCTGTCTGGTACACTTGTTCTCTAACAAGTACCTATGTGTTTGGTTTGATATCACTATATCATGACTAATGAGATTCTGTCATCAACCAACACACAATCTAGTCTTTAGTGTTATTGATGTCTATGGTTATTTCCATAATAACAACCGACTAGGGACTAAACAAGAAAGTATACTCTTAACGTCTATATGATCTCATTGTTTAGGTCCTCAACCCAAAAGCATACGTCATTGAGTAAAACAATTCTTTAGACATCTATCATGTTACACTATCATCTCAGAAACAGTTAAAACATATAGATCGGAAATTGCCTTTATTATTATTCAAATCATTTACAAAGTATCCCATTACAATCATCACATGACTTTCTCTATGGGAATACATACCAACAGACTCCCACTTGCACCTAGGAACCTCAGTCCTTGTGACCTAGCATGAACATCATGCTTTTGCTGAGAAAGGGCCTTCGTCAGTGGATCAACTATGTTATCTTCAGTTGGTACTTTGCAAATCTTCACATGTCCTTACTGTATGATCTCTCGTATGAGATGGAAGTGCCACAATATGTGCTTGGACCACTAATGTGATGTGGGCTCCTTAGCTTGAGCAATAGCTCCATTATTGTCACAATAAAGCTAAATTGCGTCACAGCTCCTGGGAACTACACCAAGTTCAGTGATGAACTTCCTGATCCACACAACCTCCTTTGCTTCATGTGAAGTAGTAATATACTCGGCCTCTGTAGTAGAATCAGAAATTGTTTCTTGCTTGGAACTCTTCCAGCTCACAACTCCATTGTTTAGGTAAAATACAAATCCTGATTGCGATCTGTAATCATCTTTGTCAGTTTGGAAGCTTGCATCAGTGTAACCTCTTACAACCAGTTCTTCCTCGCCGCCGTATACAAGGAACTAATCCTTAGTCCTTCATAAGTACTTGAGGATGTTCTTTAAGGCTGTCCAGTAAGCATCCCCAGGATCTGACTGGTACCTACTCGTCATGCTGAGGGCATACGAGACATCTGGGTGTGTGCACAACATAGCGTACATGATAGATCTGATGGCTGATACATATGGGATCTCATTCATACGCTCCTTCTCTTCACAAGATTGGGGACATTAAGCTCTAGAGATTGTGACTCCATGTAGCATGGGGATGTTGCCTCTCTTTGAGTTCTCCATGTTGAACCGCTTCAGGACTTTGTCAATGTACGTGCTTTGACTTAGTCTGAGAAGCCTTTTAGATCTATCTCTATAGATCTTAATACCTAGAATGTAGGATGCTTCTCCTAAGTCCTTCATTGAGAAAGTATTCCCAAGCCAAGTCTTTACCTTCTCTAAGGTCGTGACATCATTCCCCATCAATAGTATGTCATCCACATACACTATGAGGAATGTGGTCGTGCTCCCACTAACCTTCTTGTACACACAAGGTTCATCTTCATTTTGAATAAAGCCAAACACTTTGACTTCCTCATCAAATCAAAGATTCCAACTCCAAGATGCTTGCTTCAATCCAGAGATTGACCTTTGTAGCTTACAGACTTTATTGACATTCTTTGGATCTACAAAACCTTCAGGTTGTGTTATGTACACATCCTCATTTATATTCCCATTAAGGAATGCGGTTTTAACATCCATTTGCCAAATCTCATAGTCACAGTAAGGCGCAATAGCAAGCATGATCCTGATGGACTTAATTATGGCAACTGGAGAAAAAGTTTCGTCATAGTCAACACCTTAAACTTGTCAGAAACCCTTTGCAACCAATATTCCTTTATAAGTTTGCACATTGCCATCCATGTCGGTTTTCTCCTTGAAGACCCACTTGCACCCTATGGGTTTTACCCCTTCAGGTGGTTCCACCAAAGTATTTACTTTGTTGGAGTACATGGATTCCATCTCGGATTTCATGGCCTCAAGCCATTTCTCAAAATCTGGTCCATCCATAGCCTCTAGATAGGTAGTTGGATCATAATCTATGATCAACTCACCACCTTCCTGAGTCACAAGGTATCCAAACCTCTCAGGTTCAAAGCATGTCCTACTAGATCTACGAGGTCCTTGTGTTACTTGAGGAGAATAAGATTCCACAAAACCTTGTGAATCTATATGTTCCACTTGTACATATATTGGTTCAATGTTTTCTTGTTGGGCTTGAACCTCTTCAAGCTCTATTTTCCTCCCACTGCTTCCTTTAGAAATAAATTACTTTTCTAGGAACACAACATCCCTGGCAACAAACACTTTGTTGTCAGTTGGGTGGTATAAGTAATATCCCTTGGTCCCCTTAGGATATCCAACAAAACAACATTTATCAGATCTAGGGCCTAGCTTGTCAGGAAACATTTTCTTGACATATGGCTCACACCCCCAAATCCTCATAAAAGACATATTGGGACACCTCCCAGTCCATATCTCATATGGTGTCTTTTGAACCGATTTAGATGGTACTCAGTTAAGTGTAAACGTGGCGGTTTCAAGAGCATAACCCCAGAAGGAAATCGGAAGATTAGAAAAACTCATCATTGATCGCACCATATCCAGAGTGTGATTCCTTCTTTCAGACACACCATTATACTGTGGTGTTCCAGGTAGAGTCCATTGTGATACAATACCATGGGCTCGTAGAAGGTTCTCAAACTCCTGGCTTAAGTATTCTCCACCTCAATCGGATCAAAGTGATTTAATACTTTTACCAAGTTGGTTTTGTACTTCATTCATGAAATCCTTGAACATTTCAAGGGTTTCTGACTTATGTTTCATCAGGTACACATAGCCATACCTACATAAGTCATCAGTGAATGTAATGCAGTACTGATACCCACCTCTGGCATTAGTTCTAAAAGGCCCACATACATCAGTATGTATGAGTCCTAATAGATCACTAACTCTCTCACCTTTACCTAAAAAGGGAGTCTTGGTCATCTTTCCCAACAAACAAGATTCACATGTCTTTATTGATTCATAATCAAAAGAGTCTAGATAATCATCTTTATGGAGTCTAGAGATGTGCTTCTCGTTTATGTGTCCTAGATGACAATGCCAAAGATATGTTTTGTTTGAGTTATTGATTTTTTGCCTTTTAGTGTTTACGTTGTATACACTTGTTTCTAGATCTATCAAGTATAGACCATTAGACATTGGGGCACTGCCATAAAAGATCCCATCTTATGAAATGGAACACTTTTCATTCTTAATAAGAAATTCAAAACCATCCTTGTCCAAACAAGAAACAGAAATGATATTCCTATTTATGGCAAGTACATAATAGCAGTTCTTCAACTCTATTATTAGCCCACTAAGTAGAGTTAACTCATAGGTTCCTATGACACTGGCGGAAACCCTTGCCCCATTGGCAACACATAGTTCAACCTCACCTTTCCCCAAAGGCCTACTTCTCTTAAGATCCTTCACATTTGAACAAATGTGAGATCCACATCCGGTATCAAGTACCCCTGACAAAGAAGTAGTAAAGTTAATCTCTATCGTGTATACACCAGAAGTAGAGATCTCTATCTCTCACTTCTTCTTCCATTGTTCCTTCCATCCTCTCTATGTTTTGAGTGCAGAAGATTCTGACATTGGTTTGGCGAGAGAACCCTTCTCTCCCTCACCTTTGTCCTTAGACTTTGTTCCATTGATCTCCATCAATGAACAATCCTTCTTCTTAGGTGTACATGGAGTGGATTCAAAGGCTACTGGTATATCTGGATTGTACAAAATACTTCTCACAATCCCCAATCAGTTATGGAATTTATTCTAAATTAATTTGCCCATTTTAAAAGATGATTCTTTTTCCATTCTACAAGAGAAAATTGCATTTGTCAAAACTCCTTTTGATTTGACTAGAATAAAATTTGATAGTAGTTAATTAGGCCTTTAATTAATTACTGCTCCCACTATTTTGATTCAAATTGACAGCCCTCACCATCAATTTGGAAGATTACAACATAAAATCTTCTAGTGGGTCAAGATCCGTATTTCATCAAGTCATGAGTCAGCTTTGGTTGATCACCCACAACTTGACTATTTAGGTAGGTCATCATGCCAATTGCATCATATGCAACTCTTGATGAATGAACATGCACAACACCTTGCCATGAACATTCCCTTCCTCTGGGCTTAGACACTCTAAGAATCACCAGTTAAGTCTATCCCAAAAGCCGACACGGTAAACATGCACCCTGCTTTGGCAGAACCTACATGTTTACCCTTCACACTTATGCGAGATAGATGACGCACAATGCTTTGGCGTAACCTACGCTTGGTCGATCAGGTTTTCATGTGTGTCACTAATGGAAGGCATGAAAGACTTAATATTTAGATGAGGGATTTGGTTTTTATAGGTACATATACATATCCAATCACCACAATATAGTAAGTATCATATACATGCTATATCCCACAGAAAACATGTGAAACGATAAAAGTAATGATTATGGCCATCTTAATGTGATTCCTCGAGCCAAGAGGAATCACGGTCATGTAGGTCGCAACCTGTACAAGATGTACTCTGTGCTTCACCATTCTAGGTTTGATCAACTCATCTCCATGATTGATCAGCTCACCATCAGGCCAGTCTGTTGGGAGCCACCAGCCGATCGAATGGCGCCTCCAGCCGATCGGTTCATTGGTCGTCTTGCATCTCCTCAGGTCACCACCCGCTCGTCTCGCTCCTCGAAACGGTTGTCTGGATCGCCAACTGATTGGTTCATGCCTTGAACTGATTGTCTCAGTCATCGTCAGATTGTCTGCCGTTCTTCGACATAACAGGAAATAAAAATCTATCCTATTTTACATTTAAAAAGGAAACCCCGAGTTACATTCCGAGGGAGCAAAGGTAGGAAAGAAATATCAAGAAAAGGAGGTAGGGAATCGATGCGCAGACCGAGATGCAAGCAACCACATTCAACGATAAACAGACATAGGGTTTATTGGCCATAACCACACTATACATACACCACAAAACTCGTTTAAGGGTGACACGTATCGAGTGCATTCATATTACATATCATATATGTATATTAGGATTGTGGATTTAGGATTGGACATACATAAATCCAATTTTATTTGCACCGTATGCAATAAATAAAGGCGACAAATCAAAATCGATCATATCGATAATCCTAAAGCATAGAGCAGTTGACGTGGCTCTGATACCACTGTTGGGTTTTAGGGGAGACAGAGAAGACAACGAAAACAAAAATTTCTTCTCATAAACCCAAAATAAAGGAATCACGTCAACGTCTATACAATAGAAAGGATGGTTTGTAGAGGCTTACCTTATCCTGAGGCTTGCTCGACGACGTTACCTCACAGCTTGCGCGGTCTTCACCTCTGGTCTTGGACGATGTCTATGCAGCTCCTGGTCTCACCGGGACCATCAGGATTGGCAACTATCCTCCGAGCGGTAGATGTGTCCCGCCTCTGTAGTAGTCCACACGGACCACCTGGAACTTCGATCTCCTTGTCCCACAAGGAATCGGAAGGAGTCGCACCCTCCTGTCGGTGTACTAGTCACTGACACACTCTCCTGCAACTAGTCACTTTTCTACAGTTGTCTTTCCCATACTGTGCCTCCCTTATCGGGTAGCACTTTTTCGGGCTCTCTCGGTTACCACAACTATAGAGAACGACAACTTTGTAGAGAAACTGATGTTCTGAGTTGTACTTTGAGAAGCCCCCAATAACCCTATATATAGGAGGGTCATGGGACATGGTTCTCTACCTCGGGCAATGCAAGATTAAAGCAGGAGTAGAAGGGTTTGAGATTTTCCATAAAACAACCAATCTGCACCAGTTGAACCGATCGGTTCAACCCTGAACTGATCATATGGGCCCTTCATCCGATCGCTTCAAGCATGAGCCGATCGATTCATGGTCCCGGTCCAACTCAAATTGACTTTCATGTTCATTTCCAACTAATCATATATTAGTCCTTATCCAAATCAAATTCGACAAGTGAAATAAAGAGAAATTTCTTACCAACCTGACTTTCCCAACATGCTCGGTTGGACCAGTTGAGCCGATCAGTTCAACCCTTGAACCGGTCAGTTCATCCTGTCCTGAGCCGATTGGTTCATCACATGAGCCGATCAGTTGGGAGTGCAGACTGTGCAAATTCAATCACAATTTCAATCAATCGGTCCAACACCTCGAACACTATGATATTGAGCTATTAATTGATTGAGTGTTTAATTGAACTACTAAACTTCTTTAGTAATCAATCTAAACATTGTTTTTGGACAAACTCCTCTTCCAAGTTAAATCCTATGTGTGTGACCCTGCAGGTCCATTTCTCATTGGCAGTGAAAGTCCATAACACTTATGACTTCACAAGCAAAGAGTGGTGCCTAGTCGCACATCAGTGCTACCCAAGTGAAATAGAAAGTTGGAGAACAACTTTCAATCCTACAATCCATGAATGGTGTTATAGCGAATGTAGAATTCCTTTGTCACTAATGTCTTGAATGAACTCAAGGCATGGTATAGTCATCCTTTCAACGTTCATTCATTTCCTTGATCTCAGAGTAGACTGGGTGAGATGTGTGTGACATCAATATCACATATTGATTCACACATGCATGCACATGCCTTTCTCAATCGTACTCATCAAGTGGCCATGGACATCAAACTCCCTTAGGAGGGACAAATCCAATATCTATCACTCACCCCTCGAAATCCCCATGTGTCAAAGTCACCCAATCATCGCCTTTATAACAACCCATGTTTCAGGACTGCATTTGATGATGTCAAAGTGTACCCAACGACATGTGTTGAGTGTAGTGATTTCAGGTCGAAGAATCACACTCACCACCATCAATGTGAGAGATGACTGTGACTACCAAATCATGGTTCCATGTGTCACTCTAACGGTGGGTCTGTCTGGTACCCTTGTTCTCTAACAAGTACCTATGTGTTTAGTTTGATATCACTATATCATGACCAATGAGATTCTGTCATCAACCAACACACAATCTAGTCTTTAGTGTTATTGATGTCTATGGTTATTTCCATAATAACAACCGACTAGGGACTAAACAAGAAAGTATACTCTTAACATCCATATGATCTCATTGTTTAGGTCCTCAACCCAAAAGTATACGTCTTCGAGTAAAACAATTCTTTAGACATCTATCATGTTACACTATCATCTCAGAAACAATTAAAACATATAGATCAGAAATTTCTATTATTATTATTCAAATCATTTACAAAGTATCCCATTACAATCATCACATGACTTGCTCTATGGGCATACATACCAACACTTTGCACTAATAATATGAATCCATATGGTACATGAAGTATCCAAGTTAGAACTTCTTATATCATAAATGTTATATACAATCTTTCTCCTTAGTTGTGTATGTAAAATAAGTATGTCATGCTATCAATGTTGATATCAGGGTCCAAACAAACAGACAATGATATCTATGTTTGCCTTTTTTGGTAAAAGGAGAGTATTTTACTCATCCTACTCTCTTTAGGCAGTGCTAATGTCTAGCTTATTTACATTGTTATTTGAAAAGTAAAAATTGGAATAACATCAATCATCAATGAAAGGAAAGAGAAGGGGATGACCCACATGTTCGAGGGGAGGTTCTTTGTAAATAAGACCTTTCGATGAGTTTTTTAGGTGGCATTTTGCTAGTGAATCAACTAAGGCATTCAATTTGCAATATACCTTACTGACCTATACTTCATCAAGCTTCTCAATCCAGTTTAATTTCATGTACCCAATGTTGGAGCTTGGGGTACTGTCCTGGTATTCCTTCACCTCAATGGCCTTACCGATGTCTGTCTTGATGATCGACTTTGAGAATTTCCACTTGTGCATCAATTTCACAACTAGGGCAATTGCCCTTTGTTCCGCTTCTGCTTCTAAACCTACTATCATGTTGTAGTCACTCCTCCTTGCCATTTCCCCTCCTAATTCAACACAGTAACTGCAATGGTCATGAGATTTTCTTTGATAGATGCATCCTCCATCATGAGAACATAGTGCCTCCCTATATTCACCCAGTTCTCATCTTGCATTAGTCGCCGCTCTGGTCTCTCTCTATAGATTACAACCTTCCTAGATTCCTTTACATAGTTGATAGTATATCCGTAGTTGGCATTCATAGTTCATGAAATTTCCTTCAAAAACTTGGTGGTTCCTGATCGTCCAATACAGTCCAACAACATTCCATGAAGTGTTGTATAAATTTTCTCCCATTCTATATGCTATTTTGTAACCAATATGTAATTGATGCACCATTTTGGTAATCAGTATTATTCAAATACTCAATTTTCATCCATAGTTCCTTGGCATGCATGCAATATCTGAGGGCGTGCAATGTTTTCTCCTGTTCAATGTTGCATCTAGGGCATATGTTATCAAATGTAAAATGTCTCCTTCTTATTCATTTATTGGTCATGATATCTTCGCATGCAACAAGTCATATGAAGACTCTCCGGTAGCTAGGCATTTGGAGTTTCCATATTATTTCCCAGGGACCTTTGCATTGTGTTTTGTATTCATTGAAAATATCATTATATGTTGAACTCAATGTATATCTCTCTGTCTCCTCATGCTTCCAACTCCAGGCATCATCTCCATAGATGCACCTTGGTACATGCATGTTCCAAATCATCTCAACGATGTCCTTTGGCGGGTAAGAACTTAGGAATTTGACATCCCATTCACCTTCAAGTCCACCAGACTAGCCACCTGCATGTCCTTCAAGTTTTCCTTGACATCTTTATCACATGCGGTTAGCAGAGTTATGCTCCCAGGAAACCACTCATCCAACCATACCAGTTTGTCTTCTCCATTTTTGATAACTTTGACACTATTATGTTTAATGAAGTTCAAATTAGCATGACATGTCCTCCAAAAGGGTGTCGCTCTTTGACCTTTCTCACCTTTATAGGTTTTATACTTGTGTTGAAGCCCTTCCTTCCACAGAGATGCCTCCATTATTCGAGTCCCATGCACTCTTCCCCAACATTGCCTTGTTCCAGGCTGACATTGACTTGATCTAAGGCCACCCGTTTCTAGTCTCATAGTCAGTTTGCTCTAGGCCAAGAGGGAGGTAGGTTTGTCTTTGTGACCACTGTATATGAATTTCCATGTAATGTTGTCCATGCTCTTACAAATGTTGGTTTAGAAACAATTTGCATCATGTGGGTAGGTAAGGTAGTTAGGACAGACTTCGCAAGACAAATCCTACCAGCCATGGATAATGTTCTTGTTGCCCAGTCATTCACTTTTTGTTCCATCTTCTCCACTATGTTTGCATAGGTTGACCTCTTAACCTTATTTTTAAGGACCAAAACTCCCAGGTAGAGTCCCAAATCTAATGTTTCAACAATCCCACTCGCACTACATATATTAGATCTCATTTGGCAATCCACTTGGTCGAGAAATATATTAGTGTCTTCTCTATAGAGATAAGATTCCCTGAGGTTGTCTAAAAGGCTCTAAAACACTCATTAATGGTAGTAGTTTGTTTCATAGAAGTGTTAGTGAAGAGCACAATGTCATCAATGAAGCTGACATGTGATACTATTAGACCTTGGTGAGATTTTTTTCCAGCTTCCACCTACCTTCTACCACATATTGGTTAACAAGTTGAGTCAATCTTTCCATGCCCATGACAAATAAATATGGAGATAGGGGGTCTTCTTATCTCAAGCCTCTTCATGGTTTGATGTCTAGGAGGATTTCTCCATTCCTGATGATATTTGTGTTGCCACTATTCAGATAATTCATCACACATTGCTTGATGTTTTTGGGCCAATTAGCTTCGTCAATAGTGTCTTTTAAAAAGGTCCAAGGCATTCGGTCAGAGGCCTTTGATAGATCGACTTTAATAGCCATCAATGGGGTGGGGCATTTTCTTTGCATTTTGTGGATGATTTCTTGGACCAGTATGCCATCGTGTGATATGTTCCTACCTGGTATGAAGCTAGTATAGTTCTATGAAATCCAATGGGGCATGCGGTTTTCACCCTTTCAACTACTACATTTGAGGCAAGTTTGAGACAAACATTGTTGAGAGATATAGGTTTGAGCTTGCTACAATTTCTCTTCTTCTTATTCTTAGGTATAAGGATGATGCTTGATCTGCTAATGGCTTCTAATATATCTCCCCCATTCAACATGTGTCTGATGGAGGTGAGCACTGACTGACACACCACTTTTAGTTGTTCTTAATGAAGTGGTAATCAGTTCCATTTGGTCCTGCGGCTTGTAGGGGTCCAGATTCTTGATAATTTTCCAAACTTTGTATTCTATGAGAGTGGATGATAGTTTTCTTTTTTGCCTATCAATGAGTTTTGTATAGGCTCCTGATATTAAGTCCATTTTTTGTGTTGGTGTCGAGTCCAAATGGAATAGTTTGCAAAAATGATTACTCACCGTGTTCTTTAGTTCTCCATTGTCATTGATCCATTCGTTGTTTCTATATTACAGTGTGTTGATAACATTTGAATGCCTCATGTTACTTATAAAAGCATGGTAGAACTTGCTATTATTGTCTCTGTGTTTGATCCAATTGATATTGTGTTGCTTCCAATTAGCCTCGTCCTTCTAAAGAAGACCATCTAGTGCATAGTCAAGCTCCATGCATTCGTTGTCCTTCGTGGCATTGTAGTGGCCTTCTAACTCCTTTTGCAGATGCAATGAAGTAGTTCATCCTTGTACCTCGTTGATTATATAGAGACTTTGGAGTCCCATTTTTTAATCAGTTTTTGTATACCCTTCAACGCATCATCCAAATGTGCATGTATGTTCTGGTTCTCCTTTAGGATATTTTGCAATTGAGGATTCAACTGCCAAGATGCTTTGTCCTTCAATCATCTTTATTTCTTGGTAGTATGTATTTGTAGCAGTGCAATCAGATTTTGATCTGACTCCAGCCTGGGTAGATTTTTGCACACTATGTTGATATACTTTTGTATACACTCAATGTTGGCTACCGCTCTGTCAAGACTCTCATGGATGATGCCTTTCTTATAGGTGAAAGAAAAGTTGACGCTTCTAATATCAATAAGACCCGCTGATGTAAGGTCATTTTTTAATCTTGTAGCTTCATTGTAATTAAATAGGTTGCTCCCAATATTTTCACTAGGGTACATCACGTAGATAAAATCTCCTATGGCTATCCATGACATGGTATGGATTGACTCAATTGTTGTAAGTGGTCCCATAAGATAGGTTTGTTGTTGGGATTGGGGCTGGCATAAACAAAGGTACAAAGGGTGTTGTTGTTCACTGAACAATGAATATAGTAGTGATGACTTTGTATAATCTGGATGTCATAGTCCTTCTTGTTCCATAGGATCCAAATTCCCTTGGAAAACCCATGAGAGTCTACTATATGAGAACTAGTGAAATTAATGTCCTTCAAAGCTAGTTCAGCCTAATCTTTTGAGATATGAGGTCCCAGAATGGCTACTACCTTCACTTTGTACTTATTTATCATCTCTTTAAGGGTGCACCTATCTTTCACCTTTCCACTTACCCTAATGTTCCAAACTATTGTATTCATCATGGTAAACATAGGAGAAATTTTGGATTAGCACTTTCTTGGGTTATCTGACTTCCTACCCTAATCAGTTTCATTTCTTTTTGTCTTGCTTCTAGTTTTGTAGGGATGCTTAGCCTAGATCCTCACAACACCATTGTTATCTTTCTTCTCCTTGGTCTTCTTGTTAGTATTAGCAATTTCATTACTAACTGGTGGGTTTCCTTGGTTTTCCTCATTTTGTTGTTTCTCTTCCTCAGTTGTCGTGCTACTACTGCTTGGTGTCTCCTTGTTCCGTGACGATCTCCCCATCACTATTTTGTTACCTTATGGGTCAACTATAGTGTGATCTATATCCTTTGTTCACTAGTAAAAATTGGGCCATTATTCACGAGTGAGTCCTGTCACAAACCCCTCTCTACAGGCCCTCACAAATAGGGACGGTTGTGAGTCTGGCCCTCACAAATGGTCCGTGAAGAGAACTCACGTGACAAATACCAGTGGCCCTCACGAATACAATTGTTACGGACCAACTGACCCTCAAGAATGTTATATTGAGGGACTATTTAGCCTTCATAAATACATTTTTGAGGGACTATTTAGCCTTCATAATAACATTATTGAGGGCATGTTTAGTTCTCATAAATACATTTTTGAGGGACTTGATGGTCCTGGAGAATATATTTTTGAAGGGATAATGCCTTCATTAATATTATTTTTGAGGGGCTATTTGGTCGTCATAAATGCAATTTTGATGGTCAATCTGGACCTTCATCAATATATTTATGAGGGACTACTGTAAATGATTTGGTTATTGATTAGTGAATGATTTATTAAATGTTAATTAATTGTTACTATAGTGAATATAAAATTTAAATGAAAACTTTGTATACATAACCTCAAGCAAAATTTTTATACTTATTGACATGACATCATAAGAAGATTCAACACCAAAATGACACATAAAAATGTTAAATCATCTCAAACTAATTTTTGTTATTGAAGCAAAATATTATCCATACATTGCGTGCTCAACGTTGATATAAATAAGGAGAACATATGGTTCTAAAATTTGAGATTGATGACAATCAACATATCATGCTAGAAACTCTTAAGATCTATAATGTCTCCATATTCCTTCAAATGGTGTGGTTCTCTTCATCAATGCCAGGCCTCATACAGTTAGGTACTTGAATATTCTTCTCCTAAAAATGACAAATCATTATATTAATAGAATTTAAAGTTTATACATAAATCATAGTACAACAAACAACTTACCATTATATTTCAGTTTTGGTCTACTCCAAGGTGCATTGTCCGTCGAAATCCATCATTAAAAGTAAATCTACCCTATCAATATAAATACAAAAAGGAATCAGAGTGAGTGTGAAGTAGAGATAAATGTGAGTGAACCAACATAGCAGCAACATGCACCCGTAAACTAAAATTATGATTGAACTTAGTAAATAGTACATAATTAAAAAAAACTCAGTGGGTTATATGCCTATATCTCTGTTGACTGCACTTAGTTGCTATCATCAGCGAGATGCATCTATAGATACAAAAAGAGGACGATCCTCACATGATACAAAAGGATTATTACTGAACTTGTCTTCTTGATCATCTTATGTTAATTAGTGGAGCTGAAGACATAATGGTTTGTTGGAGCACATTGTAATCACAAATTGAGATGGTCATTTGTTTCCAGATGCGTTTCACACAACACACATCTCAAACAAAGGTGATATCCTATACACTTGAGGCGTTTATGCTGGTACACCTTTCAGGTGTGTAGCTGCAGTTGACATGACGTGTATTAGCTGCAGCTGCAGTCATTAGTTACAACGATAAGGATGTTACTATTTCTCATTGATAGCTTCAGTCCGACACTTTTATATCAAGTTAACATTCTTGTATTCATCAGTACTCTAGAACAGGACATACCAAGAATTGCATCTCAGTACTCTAGAACATGATTGCATCTCAGTACTCTAGAATAGGACATACATACCAAGAATTGCTGACCTTGGCATGTATTAATATGTAAACAATACCATTTCTATCAAGTGGTCCTCTATAGCATAAATCTAGAAATCAATTTCATCATTATCTGCTGACAATGATGTTGGAATATAAGCATGAATGTTAGCACAAGGATGTGTATAAAAGCTGCATGATGGGTGATGATACAGAAAAGTGTTCTATATATTGCAGTTTCAATGGCCGTGGTAAGATATAGTTGTAAGCTTTTGTAGTCTTTAATGTTTCCAGCAATGTACTTTATATTATAAAGAGTTATCATTAATGTTTCCAGCACCTGAAATGTTGTCATTAATACCTACCGAAAAGTTATATAGCTGCGGGAATCATGTTGAGGACATTGGTCTGTGATTCCTCACCAATCTAGTTTTGGTTGAAGTTTGTATCCCGACTTCCCTCTAGGTTTATCATGGAACCTACATTCAGTCTAGTAAGTTCTCTAGGAATAGTTCTAGTGGGTTGTTATTTTGGTCTTTTATTCCCATCTATCATTGGTATTTAGAAATGTTTATGTCATCATATCGTAAAATTTCTTTTCATATCCTCTCTATCCAAAAAGAGGGTATAGAAAAGCTACACATTACATAGAAAAGCTACACATTATGTCTTCATCCACTTGATCTAGAAATTATCATGATTTTCAAGGAATCTATCAATTCTCTTCTTCATGTTCTTCATCAAAATTTCCCCATGATAGACAACCTATAGGCCTCCATGGTTGAACAATTTGGCTATTATCTCCCATGCCACCCCATGGTTTTTACATGCCCAAAGGAAATTGGCAGTGATGGACTGAATAGCATTAACAGTGGTGTTAAGAATTAAAGTGGTGTTAGGAATTAACAGTGCTGTTAGGAATTAACAGTGGTGTTGGCAGTGATGGACTGAATAGCATTAATTAGTGGTACGTTGGGATGTTACTGAGTTGATGTGGGAATTGTCAGCCTAAATCTGTAATATACCAATTAAAGCTTCATCTATGGATTTAATAATACTCTTGAGATTATCTTTGTACTGATAAAAATATCTTGTTTCAGCAATGGTTGGTGATGTAAACATATATATGAATGATCCTGATGACACAAAAGTGGCAGAATTTGAGATAATGATTGCTGAACCAAAAAGGTATATTTTCCGCAACTTATTGGTACAGTTGATTCCTCTTATAGCTGAATACACTAACACTGAACCAAAAAGGTATACATGCATGTAGTTCATACTGATATATGTTTTGAACAATTTCATTACAACTATACCATGAATTTAGTTGCTCCCCTGTATTTGGTCACTTCCATGTCTACATCTTTACTATTCTAGAAATATACATCAACAGAGCCGAGCATGTGTTATCTGATTCATGTTATCTTAACATCAATGTTCTTAGGATGCATGCTAGGGGTTTGGTAATTAGCTGTGAGTAGTATGTTTTATTTTTGTTTTCCATATGTTGACCATATTTTTGTTCTTACTCTTCTACAACTTTTGTTACCTTAACAAGTAGAGCACTTTGGCCTCTGTAATACAAAAATCAATGCAGTCAAGGCATTCCATGTTAAAAAAATTCTGTTAGGAGAGAAAATATGCTTAAACTAGACAGACGAATAAAAAAAAGTAGCTTTTAGTAATCTGTACACCACAGTGCACAATCTATAACAATATGTATCAAACTGTTGCTGCAATATGGTATTATTGGTAGTGAAAGATAATGGAATATAAAAAGACATACATCAATGCTAACCTGGGGCTCATTGGATTCTGCAGCTTGTACTGCCTTGACATTGCCTTGCCATGTTCTGATCTTCTTTCCAGGATTGCCATGAGCTCTTCAACCGTATGTTCTCAACCTATATACCAAAATTTCAAAACTTAATTCCAGTGAGGCCACGCTTGTACACACTACTAAATAAATGAACAACTTTAATACTGATTTGCCTGAAGGTCAGTTTTAGAACACCATATTAAAAGTCAAAGGATTATCACAATTATTTTGATTACTCCATAGCATGTTTAATTAGTCCTATGCCTATAGACAATTAGATTGATAGATTCAGGTCCTTGTTTCATTAGGATTCTCTCTGAAACACATCACTAAAGCATGTGGAATATTTCTTACATGATTCATCAGTTGAAATACTTTACAAGGTGATTACATTACTAAAGTGGGATAAATGAAATTCTTAAGATATGGAAATTATAATTGCATCAACCTTGGGCCTATTTGAGATTACCAAAGACTGAGGCATACATTACATGACCTTCTAACATGTTACATAATAGATTTGGTTAATATTAGTTTCTTTTCATATATGCATGGGTTTATAACATAGTTTGTAAGTTTAAATCAATATTATTACTTCTCTAGATATATTAATATGGTAAGGTTTTGCTAGTGAATAGAATGCTTCCTCCCCTAATAATATATTCTTACATGGTATCAGAGAGGGTTGTTCAAAGCCCTAACCTTAGAAGAACCATAAGGTGTTGTGTAGCCTGTGGGTGACCGCCATCCACTGGCTCATTCTAAATAGAACAATATTTTTTCACATCCGTGTAGTACCCCTTGTTAACCAAACCAATAAACTCACTGAAGTAGATGAACAATTCAGCGCAACAGCCTCAAAGGAAGCCAGGCATAGATGATCTTGGACCTCCAAATGCTTGCTTCTTTCAGTTAAGACTAGAGCTACTAGTGACACCTCTAACAGATTCTGTTATAAGTTGTATGTACTGCATGTGCTGTGCATGTGGTTACAAACTCACGAGGCCTAGGTAGTGTTGGCCAACACATATATATTCTAATTATCTGTTGAATCAACACAAGATATTGAAGCAGTTGTTGCTATCTAACCTAGATTAATAATCTTCCCTACCCATCTCTCTTCTCCTTGAATTCATTTTGTTTATGGTATCAGAGTTCTTTTTTCTGTAAGATGGGATGGAATCGAGGTTTTGTCTCGACAGGCCGCATATCAGAAAATGTGGCTGTCATGGAAGGAGATCGCAACGCCGAAGATTGTGTTTTATATCAAAATACTGAATAGATGTTTATGACAATTAGTGTTGTGATTTCATTTGTTAAATTTTTGACTTGCAAAATTTTATTGAATTGCTAAAAATATCTTGTTACTTAAGTTAGGTGAATGATTTCATCCTTGAGTAGAATCTTCTCACCCATTGGGGCCTTAAGTCTGATATGATTGGTTTACATATTTTCAGGTTCTCAGCACAGGCATCACACTACCATTTTCCTTTAGACCAACACTCACAACAATAACCATTGTCACTTTGTAGTCTGAAGTGGTAGTATAGAAAGTAGATGTCTTTGGTTTGTCCGTTGTCTCTATACTTTCTATCTTAGGGAGTGAGAGAGGGAGACTTTGAGAGCCTATTTTATGTAGCGCTTCTGCAATACAAATATTGTGCTTTTAATTTTATTAGACGTGCAAGTATCATGAGATTTACATGACTTATTTGATAATCATATGCATTAAAAGAAAAACTGTATTGTTATTTTCATGTCTGAATTATGCACAATTTTGTTTTGGTTTTGTATAAGATCGTGCAGACGACAGTTGACTCTTAGGCATAATCTAGAAAGTCCCAAAACTACCCTTGTCTATAGATGTCCAGAAGCTTTAAAATTTAGACACCAAATGACAGACATCAGTTCATGGCAGATCCTTGTTGAGAACATGAGGGGTTCCCAGTCAATTCCTATCAAGAGTGGAACTCCCATCTCTTGAGAATGCTTTTTGGAGCGTGTGGTGTGCATTTTGGAGAAATACACCTGTAGTGTGATATCTTGATGTAGCTCATTGTGCTACGGTCACTCGGTCTAGTCCTCCAACTTGAGGTTGTTAATGGAGGCTACGAGATTGTATCACTATACTACCTATCAACTACCATAACCCACAGTGGAAGGGTCACACAATGATAGCATGCTAGAAGCTTCTCAAGTTTCAACCAAAATCAGCTTCGCTCACTGACACTTCTTGTGTGTGTTTGTCTTTTTGGGTCCTTGATTAAGGTGCAATACACCATATGACAGGTAAACCACATCTTATATCCAATATTTCGACCACCAAAAGGTCTTAATCCAATGTCGAACTGGGAGATGGGTCTTTGAATAGAAATTCAGAGTATTGAAACCATCACTCCTTCACCCGATGTCAAATTTGCATCCACGTTATGTAATTCCATATTTCCGTTTGACCTTGTTTCCCTCATTGATTTCACTTTCTTTCTCAATGGAAATATCATCTTTCATCATGATTGTTGTGTTATGGGATTAAAACGCAAATGATGATTAAGGTATGAGCATGCAACTCACTAGTATCGTGGTGAATCTTCAAATGAGTGCATACCTACTTCTTCACTTCATGTCTAAAGTCGGTTATGCCATGTCTCTAGAGAAGCTACATATGAAGTTCTCTAACTTGGAAAAATAATTGTTAGCCATTTCAATTTGGTTATGCCATGTCTCTAGAGAAGCTACATATGAAGTTCCTAATTTAACCTTTTAATGCTATATCTTCTACTGATGGGAGCAGAAGAGCCACTCAGTTACTCAAAGGTTGTAAAAGAACCAGCATGGCAGGAGGCCATGATTCAAGAGCTAGAAGCAATAGAAAGGAATGACACCTGGGTGCTATCAAATTTGCCATCTGGTCACAAAGCCATTGAATTCAAGTGGGTATATAAATTGAAGAGGGACTCTAAAGGGAATATCATCAAACACAAAGCGAGACTCGTGGTGAAAGGATACATGCAACAACACAGAGTAGATTTCAATGAAGTTTTTTCTTCAGTAGCAAGGATGGAAAATGTGCGACTGATACTTGCTCTTTTAGCACACCACTGGTGGAAGGTACATCACCTTGATGTCAAAAAAACTTTCCTTAATGGCAATCTGGAAGAAGAAGTCTATATCTCTCAATCTAAGGGGTTTAAGGTTGCGACACAGGAGCACAAGGTTCTTAAACTCAAGAAGGCCTTGTATGGATTACGTCAAGCACCTAGGGCCTGGAATATCAAGTTAGATAAGAGCATGAAGAAGCTTGGGTTCAACAAGTGTGCACAGGAGCATGCTATATATACTCGAAGCTCTGGAGAGGGGACACTTCTTATCTAGATCTATGTTGATGATGTGATCGTCAGTGGGGCAAGTAGTGATGAAAGAAACACATTCAAAGATCAAATGAAGTTGGAGTTCGAGATGAATGACTTGGGATCCCTTTCAAACTATCTCAGAATCAAAGTGGAATAGAAGGAAGATTACATATCTCTAAAGCAATCAGTCTATGCTAGAAAAATACTTGAACATGTAGGAATGGGAGATTGCAATCCGAACAAACTTCCCATGGATTCAAAACTCAAGTTAAAAAAGGAAGGCGAAGGTGAAGTAGTAGACCCTACTAAATACAGGAGCCTAGTCTATGCGGTACCCTGACCAAACGCATACCGCATACCGCATCTCAAAACACTGATGTTGATAAATCTGTATTTTCTTGATATAGAAATTGGTTTCATTTATGAAGAAGACACATATTGGTGATCGAAATTGCAAGGGACAATGAGAAAAATTTAGATTTCACAAGGATGTATCATCTACTAAATAAGGATGTATCATGATTTATTGTAGATCACAAGAAAAAATGTTAAATAATGTATGATGGGTAATTATATATGAAGAAAAATGATGAATCATCAAAAACATATAGCATCTACATTTTAGGATATTAGAAAATGAGATAATCAATTGCTGGTGTCCAATACCTATACAAAACTCTACCAATCTAGCAATGACAACAATACATTTAATTGGGAGCTCCATTGGAACAAGTAGACGAAAATGCAAGGTACCAACTATAAAACAAGTTTCAAATTATCATGTTTAAGTCTCTTTGTTTAAGTGCATATATAAGTTCTTATACAAATTATATACACGTATGTATATGTGTGTATATGTGTATAACATATATATGTATGCAATATATATGTGCATATTTCCTTGTGTGTGTGCAATACACACACACATAGAGGTATATATCATCTTAATTTTTAAGATGATAATTTTCAGAATGTTTAAATGTGTTTCATCTATATTTATTTATCACCATAGTGGCATCAGTATGCATGATCAACCTAAGACTTTCACAAATGTGATGTGAAAACTTTTATCTTATTTTGTTAAAAATATTCAATTCAAATATATATTAAAGAAAATTCTTTTGGTACAATGGAATGAAGTCATTTATTTATTCAAAAATTGAATTGTATTTGGACTACCTATTGATACATTCAGATTAGTTTGTTTGTTTATGGGAGGATAGTGTTTTGGCTGTATTGAAACGTAGATGACAAGTACATTTAAGAAAGGAGATAAATCAATGGTAAAGAAGATGAGTATTGGGCTTCTCTCTATATTCCAAAAAAAAAGTTTATAACGAAATTATGGGTAGATTTTACAAGGTGATGGTAGAAGATATTCCATACTAGACCCAACTGCTGCTAGAATTTTAACTCCTCACAACATGGTTGTGACACTGCTGCTGATCTCTGTCTAACTAAGATAACCACAACCTGCTCTATATTGAAAATAAGGTGTATTTATTAGAAGGTAATATGTACTAGTGAAAAATAGAAAACTCTTGGGGATGAAGAGATATCTAATTGTTACTGGAGTCAGTCAGAAATGAAGTTGATAAACAAAGAGTAGAGTCACTAACTAATGAAGGTATCTAAGAGAGATGACAACAATGCTCCAACTAAATTTAGAGGGAATTCATGCAAATTAACCCATCGTGTCATTGCTCCTTATTGTAAACAATGTTGCATACCAGACTAACATAATTTATCTTAATACCTAAGACCAACTAGAAGAAAAAAATGAGATAGTACAGATTCTGTGGTTCTCATTTTTCTTTCTCTGATGTTCATGCAGATGAGACAATGATATGTCGAATTGAGGCAGGGCACACCTGAATGAATGGCCAAAGGCATTGCTGTCCGACACGACAAATCCCGCGTCAAGCTTGAAGGACCCATCTTCCTGGAGTTCCCCTTCACACCCACCACCACCATGTTCCCCGGCAGCCTCATCACCGTGGTCCCGGAGTCGGTGGTCCAAGGATCTGTTCGCCTCAGATGCGGCAGTGGTGGTGGTAGTGTCGGGCTCAGGGAGGACTGGCTCTGCTTTGTTGATATTGATAAACAGTAAAGATAATTAGACATATGATAATAACAATCACCAGATTCAAAAGGATTACGAGGAGTGGTGGTGGTGAGAAAAAAAAGAAACCAAGAAAAACAATTGGCTGATTACCGGGCATGATGACCGTCATGGTGGCGGAGACCAAATCGTCGGTGTGCATAGCAGCACCAGCGGCACCGCCGCTGCCTCCACGCGCCGCCGGTGGAAGGGGATAAGTCTTGTAGAAACACTAAGATGTAGATGAAGAAGAAGAAGGGAGGCAGCAGAGATTCAAGTAGGGAAGAGAGGCTCACACGAACGGATTGCCTCAGAGGGAATGATTTGGGGCGGAATATGAAAAGGGGGCACTTTCCCTATGGTCGAGAGGATAAAAGGGAAGAGACAAGATACACATACCAGAGGAAAATGGAAAAGGGCAAGAAGTGAGGTGCTCGTTGAGTGAAAAGGGACCGGTGCAGAGAGGGGAGGACCGTGCAGACGCGCACAACGTGAGAGGAGGAAGCACAGAGTGACGAAACAATTCTTACGCAGAGGAACGAGTGGGGAGGGTTTTTCTTTTCCTTTTTAATTTTGATTTCCAAATGTTGTATTTTAGAATGGAGGGAAGAGATATGAGATGGAGGGAAACATTTGGCATGGTATTTTTCATGGGGTGATTAGTGAGTAATGTATTTGTGAGGGATTAGTGTTCACATAAAAGTTCTAAGGATATTGAAAACATGGTTGAGGGATTTGGTCCCATATTTGAAGGATGAGCCCTCACAAATAGACATCATTATTCACAATCTATGGTTCCTCACAAATGTTCTTCAATAAAGGCCAAATTTTTTGTAGTGGTTCATTTCCTACTCCTTCTGCTTGAGGAACACATCACTTCCTTGTCATTTTCTTGGTTGTTCATAGTTTTTTTTCTTTAACACATTGACATCCTTCTATCGTCTTTATTTCTTACACCACACCTTAGGACTTGTGCTAGTTTCTTATGTGTCACTCAATTTCTTTGTGTTATCTTCATCCTATGATATTTAAGAGGCCTTGTCCACCTCATCTAGCAGTTGATACATGTTACCTATTCCTTTGCCTTTGTTATTGGTTTTCTAATTCGTTTTGTTGTCCTTTTTTCTTGGCGGCCTACTCGTTAGCATTTTTTTCATAGTAGACCTGTCAATTATCCTCCTCATCCATCAATCATATTCCATCTTAGTATTCATTTTATAGATTTGTTTCATCTGTAGATTCTTCATTCAATCATTTATAGTCTTTCTTTGTGTGTCTCAGTCTCCCACATTGGATACACAAATTGGGTAAGGATTCATATTCCAGTTTGTATTCTCTCCCATTGATGATGAGAGTTGGATGTATTGGTTGCTTGGTAATTATTCCCACTACTAACTTAGAAAATCTACTTCCATTCTGATTAGCAGAGTGGTCATCGATGCATATGAGCCTTCCCACTACAAGTTTGATTCTTTTGAAGATCTCTTTGTTATAATAGTGAATTGGTAATCCCAACACTCACACCCATGTTACAATATGATATGGGATCCCCTTCGATGGTTCAAAGTATCCATCCCATGGCCATCCATAAGGAATCCTCCGAATAAGGACCAGGGACCCTTAGTCAGTACATTATTGTGGTATGATTTACTATAAAATCGAATGACATAATATTAATATGAAAGTTTGTATAGTTCAAATATCCTTATCAGGTGCCATATTAGTTTTAGTCTCTCATCCATAGTTAGGAATTCCACGGATTTGTCTATCAGTTTAACAATCACTGAGTACTTGAAAGGTTTACTCATGATTTTTTCCGCCTCATGGGCCACAAAAATGAAGCTCAACAATGTTGTCTTTGGACATACTCTAGGAGGAAAGGATTGTTGTCATCCAAAAGCCAACCTTTTTTCCAGTCATAGTTGTGTTAGTGTCCATTAAATTTTTTTCTGTTACGTTACTTGCAGTCCCTCTCATGCCTTTGTATGTCATGTTTAGCCCGATCTCTTTAATAAGGATATGCACTCCTAATGCCTTATTGGCCTACTCCTTCCTACCATTTTTTCTCTTACCTCCAGGGCCACCATCATCATCTAGGGTTACCCTACAATTGCCATCGCTACCACCACACCACCTTGAACCTATGATTGATGACTTAAAAAAACTCTAGGAAGAAGGCATTGTGACCTATGGTGCTTCACATGGAGAAACAACTAATTTTCATGACAAGTTTTTGCACAATTAACGACTTCTTAGCATACGAGAATTTGTCTAGATACAACATAAAAGGAACCAAATATTTTCCTATATGTGAGGGAAATACTAATTTAATATTGCTAAAGTATGGTAGAAAAGTTGTATATATTGGTCATTAAAGGTTTTTCCCAAAAGTGCATCCTTACTGAAGGTTGCACCAACATTTTATGGCTCAAATGAGGAACAAAAGTTCCTTTAAAACTATGTAAGGTGGGGATGTGTATAAAAGAGTATAAATCATTTTGACCATAATTGGTAATAGATTATGTACTACTCTCACATGTGATAAATATTTATTTAAGAAGAGAGAAATATGCTAAAATCTTCCTTATTAAAGTTCTTTGATAATTAGGCATTGTACCGATGTCATACACATTGAGAAAAATGTATGAATATGGCTTCAAATCTAGAATGGCCCTACATGAAATGGGTATTGTGATGGAGTGGACTTTTGGAATCATTAAAGGTCAAGGACATAAGTGAATTAATATGTTTAGTTTTTATATTGGAAGTTACAAGCTCTTTTTATAAAGTCAGATTATTGATTGATGTTGATATCATGTTTAAGATCCATAAGTTTATGCCTATTTAAGGAATTTAATTTATTGGCCATATAGTTGAGTTTTAGCACCAAAGTTGGATGTGAGGTATCTTAGATAATGATTAACTTTTTGATGTATGTTTGACCCATGTTAGCATATGTAAGCTTGGGCTTTGATAAAATACTATGTCACGCTCATGTGTTAATCGTGTGCTACTTGGAGCAGATTTGAGCTGGGTAGTCTCGATCCTATAGACAAAGCCTTGACATGAGCAGCCACGGATCAGGTTTTGTTAAGCACTTATCAGGGCCCTTAGATAGAATCGAACGGCTGAGGAGTTAGGAAGTTGTCTTCATCACAATGGTTACATGAGCAAAGGTGCCAGCTTCGTTGGACTCCCACGTCCAGGTCGTGGCCTGAGGAAGCGAGAGTGGTGAGCGGTTTGTTCGTGTGAAAAGAACGGGGAACTAGTCCTTTTGCCTTGGGTTTCCGATAGCATAGTTCAAGCACTCGTATAAGGCAGCTGGTCAAGGAGAATGAGACCCTGTCCCTCGGTTCTTCTCCATCGTGGTGAGCAGGTTGTGGCTAGCAGTTAGCAACTCAAGCTTAAGAGGCCGACGACACAGAGAAGGACCAAGGAAGCGGGGACTCCTCGCTATGGTCTGATAGTCCAACAGAAAATCTGGAAGCTGATGACTCACAGAAGGAGCTGCAATGATGTACCCTGGGACACACCAGAGAAGAGATGTTGGCAGCATGACGCAGACACAGAAGGATCTTTTGGCCGCAGCAAGGTGAAGCCCACACTGGCGCTTCTATAGCAGACGACAACGGCGTGCTTCTGTTTGAAAAAGCTTCCTGGAGCCGCGAGTGCCCAAATCTAGAGGCTGGGAGGTTGATGGTGCAGAGAAGACACACACAGATCTTCTCAGAAAAAGAAGCTCGTCTTCAGGAGGAGGAGCTTGCAGCTAGCCTCGCCGGAGGAGCCTGGATCCAGCGGCGCCTGCATCTACGGAAGAAACCCACACACACAAGCAGCGCTGTGGAAGGGGGGATATCGAGAGGAGACGAGAGTGCTTGATCTCTCACCAGAATCTCCCTTGCAGCGACGGCGGTCTGGGCCATGGAGAACAGAAGACGCTGCGACGGCGCTCACGCACGCCCTGAACGGAGAGAGAACGGGCAGCCGATCGCGTCAAACGCGAGGGGAGAGAGAGAGAGTCCGATCGTGAGAGAATAGGGAAGAGAGACCGGTTGAACCGGGTCTAGAGCCAAGACCCAGACCAAGCGAGTGCCAGTGAGGAAAGAAGAGCAGCGTCAGGCCACGTGGCCGCTTGGGATTCGTCGAAAAAGGTAAAATCCTAGAAATAATTCAGATCGTAGATAAATCATAGAAATTAGCACGTATATCAGAAAAATACAAGTAAGGTATTGAAATTCTCAGAATAATGTTTAGAACAACATGGAATGATAATATTAGGCTTTTGATGCATTAATATCAGGAATATCATGTAATATGTATTATGCTTGTTTAATAGATAATAAATATCAAATAATGACAAAGAATTATGGAAAAATGTCAGTAAACCTGTAATTATGTTTATAATGCATATGATGTCAGATATGATCATGTTGATGTACGAAATCATGTAATTTGATTAATATGTCTAATTAGGGCTAATAACCCTAAGTAAAATGCAATTAATGCATACATGCTCAATAAATGATGAAATTTACAGAGTAAGCTCATATCAGTATCTGGAACCTCATTATTAAATATGAGATCAATATGATACACATAATCTATGTTATACAAAGATGACCCATAATACACATGATGAAACCCTAATTTGAGTAATACATGTAACTTAGGGTTAATATGTATAAATAATGATATAGAACCTGATAATCAGATTATGTACCCCAATCTGGAATATAACATCGGTAACCTAATTACAAGATGATAAGACAAGTAATAAAGTACATATACTTAAGAGACTAAGTAAAGCCCTAATGAACACGATTAGGGTTAACATGATGAGAATCTGATGCTAGTATATGATCTTGCCTTAAGCAGGGGTTTGACCAAGATATAGTTGACATGAGGATATATCTGATATCAGGACATATGTGATTAGGTTGTCTTTCTTGATCAAGGTACGCCATTACCTCTTACTTGGCTTATTATACAATATGCTTGTTTTATATGAGTAGTAAAATACTTGGCATATGGTATTGGATGAAATGATTGTTCTTGTATGATATGTTGCCTGATTTTTCATACTTATGGCTATGAACACATGAAACATAATTTATCTATTCCATTATATGAAAGCACTATATCTCTTTGGTAAGCGTAGTGCTAGTGAGTGATCTATCTCTTTGGTAAGCGGATCACATGTACAATGATCTATCTCTTTGGTAAGCGGATCATAAGGCCTGAATGCATCTATCCCATTGGTAGGCGGATGCACGAGCATATAATGGAAAATGAGCTTAAAATATGTGTTCTCTTTTGTTAATGAATATCTTTGTGCAAGTATACGTTTTCTTATATTCTTCTGTTACTGCCAAGTATATTAGTTTTATCTTATTGCCAAGATATGATGAGAGGTATATAAAAAGACACGTAGGCGTACTCAGTACAATATTCATGAAATATTGTGCTGACGTGTACCGCATGTAATCTTTTGTTTAGGTTGTGGTTATGCTCTTGAAGATCCATGATAGTGAGAGTTGTGTAGCGAGCTGATGTACAGGTGGACCTGTTGTCTTAAGATCCTGTAGTTTAGTCGTAGTACATGTGTATGTATAGTTTGCTGTTCAATATGTAATATCAAATGTTGTAACAATTCATGTTGTAATTATATGTTGAATGGTGAACATGTGTTGTGGTTTGTTTATTGTTCATGTTGATGTGCTACTGTGTTTCCTTCTGACTCCCTTGAACTTCTTCTTCTTAGCCTAGTGTGGGATGTTTAAATTGGGATTCTCACTGAGGTGAGGGTTTCAATTTGGACGTCACACATCAGATTAAGTTTTAGAAAATCCGGGGACATCACAGGTGGTATCAGAGCATGAACAATAGCAAGGCCTGACATTTTCTCATCATGCAATGCAAAACTAAAGAACCTTGAACTTAATAATTTTTTGAGGGTTAGATTAGTCGTTTTTTAAGACTAGATCTGACCTAGCCTCTAGGTTAGCACCTAGATGTCTGAGAACTAGGTCTAGACTGGTGCTTGTTGAGTAGCAAGTCCTTAGATGTCGTTCTTTCCTTGTAGTGCAGCGGTATGGGACGTTGCACTATTTGGAAATGACGTGCATCATGGGAAGAGAAACCCTAGACATATTGCGCACGTTGTCTAGAGTAGCTACACTAGTCTACCCCGTGTTCTCACCCTTTTCACTAGTTTTCATGACACTGTACTCTCTACTATGTGTGGGGCACTCGTCTCTGGATTTGGTTTTGGATTCCAAACGGATCGAACCTCGATAGTTTTCTCTGACGTTTGTTTTATCTGAGAAAAACTATATAATATTTTATTATGTATATGTATTACAAAAATGTGTCCCCACACATGTATGAGTAGGAGGTGGTCATGCAACCTAAGTGAAAGTGATGACATCAATCTAGAAGAGAGAGTAGTTCTAGATTAGATGTCTAGAGCCTTGTTGGAATATGTGATAGATGATATAAGTTTTGATGATATGATGTAAGTCTTATATAGATGACATAAGATGGTTATGATGATCTATGTTTGTCTTCGAGGAATTAAGTTCAGTTTTGAGGTTCTGAGATACGTTTTGATGATGTAAGTAAATAGGATTCATGAGATAAGCTATGTTAAGACAAAGTTGTGAGTCAGCATGAGCCTAAAGCTCTTTTACAAAGGAGGACCTCTAGTGTTAGGACCAGTTTCGGGGTTAACTCTAGAGAGAGTGAGACCCATTGGGAGAAGGTTAGAGAACCTAAACTCCAAGATATGAGAATTTTGAGTTATGTGATATGATCTGTCCTAAACTAGACTACTCCTGAGTGAATGAGTTGAGTTGCCTAATGCATGATTCCTATAGTCTTCTTGAACCCTAGATGTCCTTGGGAGGACCAAACCCTAGAATAGAGAGAGGCTGGTTATATATATGCAAATAAGGAAATATGAGTGCCTACCATCTGGGTGAGGGAGAGAGCCCAAGACCCTGGAGGAGGTAGCCATGTTAGTTTTTGAGAATCCTCGTGCTCGGGTTGGTGGTTTCCCACGTAGGAATCTAGTGGTGTATATAAGAGAGCTCTGGGTATGATGTTTCATTGGTAGAAGACCTATGAGGAGAACGTCACAACATGTTTGGTTGTGCTTTTGTGGCTAGAGCTTGTAAGGCTATCTCTAGTGCCAATGAGGTATACCCGAAAACCCTAAACCAAGGAGGGAGAATAAAGCATGTGCATATGAGATACTCATAGAGTTGAGTTAGCTCAAAGAGTTTGAGCATGACAGTACCCTCGTGGTATGGGATAGGAGAACCTCAATTGGACTAGATTAAGTTTTAGATATATGTTTAATAAGCCACTTATATAAGTTTGTTTAGCACAACCCTGATATAATAAAGGTAAGGATGTGATCTAATTTTGAGATGTGATATATATATATATATACATGATATGATGGAAACCTAGAGATGGTTTAATAGATATCAATGCATAGATGGTTAACCATACACCTGAATAATGATCATAATGTGAATGGTTGTCTAATCTCATGGGGAATCTCTAAAAGAGTTTATAACCTAATATGAGAAAGTATAATGAGATGACACTAATGATACATATTATATGAATCATGATGTAATATGGTTGGTGAATCTAGTGATAAACTCACTAATAAATTTGTAACTTAATAGGAAAGTGAAATGAGATCATCTTAATGCCAAATAGTGATAATGACAGTGAATATGATCTAAAAATTTTGCACTATGTAGTGATGTTGACAAAATAAAATGTTATGTTGGAATTTTGATGCTTGGCTGTAATGAGGATGAAAATCCTAAAATATGAGATATGTAATGACATAACCTAAGTTTCTAAACCTTGAGTTCCACCTTGAATGGAGTTTTGTTTTTGGATATGTTGCACAAGTGGTGGCCCACATGTGGATGAAGACATGGTAGTTTTCCTTGGAGTACGAGTATGGTTGACTTTCGAGGACGAAAGTTCTTTTAAGATGTATATGATGTGACAAAGTGGTTTTTCTGGCTTTATTTCGAGGACGAAATATCTTTTAAGGTGTGAAGGATGTGATGGAGTGGACTTTTGGAATCATTAAAGGTCAAGGACATAAGTGAATTAATATGTTTAGTTTTTATATTGGAAGTTACAATCTCTTTTTATAAAGTCAGATTATTGATTGATGTTGATATCATGTTTAAGATCCATAAGTTTATGCCTATTTAAGGAATTTAATTTATTGGCCATATAGTTGAGTTTTAGCACCAAAGTTGGATGTGAGGTGTCTTGGATAATGATTAACTTTTTGATGTATGTTTGACCCATGTTAGCATATGTAAGCTTGGGCTTTGATAAAATACTATGTCACGCTCATGTGTTAATCGTGTGCTGCTTGGAGAAGATTTGAGCTGGGTAGTCTCGATCCTATAGACAAAGCCTTGACATGAGCAGCCACGGATCAGGTTTTGTTAAGCACTTATCAGGGCCCTTAGATAGAATCGAACGGCTGAGGAGTTAGGAAGTTGTCTTCATCGCAGTGGTTACATGAGCAAAGGTGCCAGCTTCGTTGGACTCCCACGTCCAGGTCGTGGCCTGAGGAAGCGAGAGTGGTGAGCGGTTTGTTCATGTGAAAAGAACGGGGAACTAGTCCTTTTGCCTTGGGTTGCCGATAGCATAGTTCAAGCACTCGTATAAGGCAGCTGGTCAGGGAGAATGAGACCCTGTCCCTCGGTTCTTCTCCATCGTGGTGATCTGGTTGCGGCTAGCAGTTAGCAACTCAAGCTTAAGAGGCCGACGGCACAGAGAAGGACCAAGGAAGCGGGGACTCCTCGCTATGGTCTGATAGTCCAACAGAAAATCTGGAAGCCGATGACTCACAGAAGGAGCTGCAATGATGTACCCTGGGACACACCAAAGAAGAGATGTTGGCAGCATGACGCAGACACAGAAGGATCTTTTGGCCGCAGCAAGGTGAAGCCCACACTGGCGCTTCTATAGCAGACGACAACGACGTGCTTCTGTTTGCAAAAGCTTCCTGGAGCCGCGAGTGCCCAAATCTAGAGGCTGGGAGGTTGATGGTGCAGAGAAGACACACACGGATCTTCTCAGAAAAAGAAGCTCGTCTTCAGGAGGAGGAGCTTGCAGCTAGCCTCGCCAGAGGAGCCTGGATCCAGCGGCGCCTGCATCTACGGAAGAAACCCACACACACAAGCAGCGTTTTGGAAGGGGGGATATCGAGAGGAGATGAGAGTGCTTGATCTCTCATCAGAATCTCCCTTGCAGCGACGGCGGTCTGGGCCATGGAGAACAGAAGACGCTGCGACGACGCTCACACACGCCTTGAACGGAGAGAGAACGGGCAGCCGATCGCGTCAAACGCGAGGGGAGAGAGAGAGACTCCGGTCGTGAGAGAATAGGGAAGAGAGACCAGTTGAACGGGGTCTAGAGCCAAGACCCGGACCAAGCGAGTGCCAGTGAGGAAAGAAGAGCAGCGTCAGGCCACGTGGCCGCTTGGGATTCGTCGAAAAAGGTAAAATCCTAGAAATAACTCAGATCATAGATAAATCATAGAAATTAGCACGTATATCAGAAAAATACAAGTAAGGTATCGAAATTCTCAGAATAATGTTTAGAACAACATGGAATGATAATATTAGGATTTTGATGCATTAATATCAGGAATATCATGCAATATGTATTATGCTTGTTTAATAGATAATAAATATCAAATAATGACAAAGAATTATGGAAAAATGTCAGTAAACCTGTAATTATGTTTATAATGCATATGATGTCAGATATGATCATGTTGATGTACGAAATCATGTAATTTGATTAATATGTCTAATTAGGGCTAATAACCCTAAGTAAAATGTAATTAATGCATACATGCTCAATAAATGATGAAATTTACAGAGTAAGCTCATATCAGTATCTGGAACCTCATTATTAAATATGAGATCAATATGATACACATAATCTATGTTATACGAAGATGACCCATAATACACATGATGAAACCCTAATTTGAGTAATACATGTAACTTAGGGTTAATATGTATAAATAATGATATAGAACCTGATAATCAGATTATGTACCCCAATCTGGAATATAACATCAGTAACCTAATTACAAGATGATAAGACAAGTAATAAAGTACATATACTTAAGAGACTAAGTAAAGCCCTAATGAACACGATTAGGGTTAACATGATGAGAATCTGATGCTAGTATATGATCTTGCCTTAAGCAGGGGTTTGACCAAGATATAGTTGACATGAGGATATATCTGATATCAGGACATATGTGATTAGGTTGTCTTTCTTGATCAAGGTACGTCATTACCTCTTACTTGGCTTATTATACAATATGCTTGTTTTATATGAGTAGTAAAATACTTGGCATATGGTATTGGATGAAATGATTGTTCTTGTATGATATGTTGCCTGATTTTTCATACTTATGGCTATGAACACATGAAACATAATATATCTGTTCCATTATATGAAAGCACTATATCTCTTTGGTAAGCGTAGTGCTAGTGAGTGATCTATCTCTTTGGTAAGCGGATCACATGTACAATGATCTATCTCTTTGGTAAGCGGATCATAAGGCCTGAATGCATCTATCCCATTGGTAGGCGGATGCACAAGCATATAATGGAAAATGAGCTTAAAATATGTGTTCTCTTTTGTTAATGAATATCTTTGTGCAAGTATACGTTTTTCTTATATTCTTCTGTTACTGCCAAGTATATTAGTTTTATCTTATTGCCAAGATATGATGAAAGGTATATAAAAAGACACGTAGGTGTACTCAGTACAATATTCATGAAATATTGTGCTGACGTGTACCGCATGTAATCTTTTGTTTAGGTTGTGGTTATGCTCTTGAAGATCCAAGATAGTGAGAGTTGTGTAGCGAGCTGATGTACAGGTGGACCTGTTGTCTTAAGATCCTATAGTTTAGTGGTAGTACATGTGTATGTATAGTTTGCTGTTCAATATGTAATATCAAATGTTGTAACAATTCATGTTGTAATTATATGTTGAATGGTGAACATGTGTTGTGGTTTGTTTATTGTTCATGTGCATGTGCTACTGTGTTTCCTTCTGACTCCCTTGAACTTCTTCTTCTTAGCCTAGTGTGGGATGTTTAAATTGGGATTCTCGCTGAGGTGAGGGTTTCAATTTGGACGTCACACATCAGATTAAGTTTTAGAAAATCCGGGGACGTCACAAGTATAAGGAAAGAATTATCAACAAAGGCTACAACAGTCGTCGTACATATTTGCCTCCTCCTTGTTACACTTTGTCTATACATGAGAAAGATTTTTTTGTGAGTGCTTTCTTAATTTTCAGGTACTACAAGGATATTCTTCTAATATCCATAAATGGGTACCAATGAATGATCTAAAGTTGACTATTCTTAAATATCATCATTATCACACCCTAACACATCAAATATTGCATGTGGATATTCAATCTATACCACCAAAGAATGTAAGGTTTGTAATCACCAGACTTTATTTTTTCTTTAAACCTCTATGTAGAAAAATCGATGATAAGAATTTGTATAAGTTTCAAATAAAAGTCATTATGACCTTGTGCCATCTTGAGAGGTATTTTCCTCTTTTTTTATTTGATATCATGGTACATATTGTTCTCCATTTGGAAAGGGAAGTGAAGATGTTGGGTTTTGTGTTCTTGCATTGTATGCATCCTTTTAAACGGTACATGACAATTTTTAAAGATGATCTTTGAAATTGTTATCAGCTTGAAAGGAGTATTATTGAGGGTTATGAGGCTAAAAAGGTAATAGACATTTGCAATGATTTTGTAACTTATAATGCAACTTTTTCCAATGCAAAGTCCCATCACATTGACACTTTTCCTGTCAAAGGGACTTTAGGAGCATGAATGAAAGAAATTATTCCTGAGATATGAGAACAAACAACAAACACACTTTGTATGTTTTACACAACATCAATGAAGTGAGTATTTATATCATCGAACATGAAAATTTATCAAGACAAAATATCATTAAACTAGTTCAATGTGGATTACTAAAGAGCACACTCAAATCTTTATTAGGTGGTTTGAAGATAAATTTTTCCATCATCTATCTCAAACACCAAATGATGTTGTTGAGAATATCAAATGGCTCGCCTTTAAAACAAAAATGAATGTGCTACCAAATGACGAGTATGACAAAAATGGGGTTTTTCCTACACAAAGCATGAAGATGATAAGAATATCATATATAACAGTGGGGTCACCCTTAAAACATATTCTTTGTATTTTCTAGTTTGAAGGGCAAGAGTCCACGAGAAAGTAAGATGTCATATTATGGTGTCATAAAAAACATACATGAATTTGACTACACAGAGTTCTTAGTTCTAGTATTTAGGTGTAGTTTGGTTGATAACAACAAAAGTGTTGTAGTGGATGAGTTGGGTTTCACATAAGATTGAAATGAAGGATGACTCGTTCATCGTGGCTTCATATGTGAAGCAAGTATTATATATTGATGAGCCAGTAAATGATAATGGTATGGCATGCTTCATGGGAAAAGGTAGTTCATTACAAATCTTATAGATGAAGAAGAGTAATATGACAAGTATGATGACTATAGTCCCTTCTCAGTTGTCTTTCCAAGTGTAATTGTTGAAGCTAATGTTGATGAATAATATATGTGTCAAGATCAAACAAAAGGAATATTAGCTGAAGAGTGATCCAACCAATACTAGAGGCACGCATTTTGTAATGCAAACAATAGATTTTTTGTGTGCTAAATATTGTGCATGTTTCTCTATCACTTTTATATGTTTAATATGATAGATGTGCCTATTTATAACACATATGTTTTATATGCTAGATTTTAATGTTTATATCACTTGAATTTTATGTATATTTTTAAATTGTTATAGCATGGCTAAAAATATGACTTCGAGCACCATGAGGATGTTGAGAAGGCTACTACTAAGAAGACTATCACTGAGTCTGATAAGTCTACTGGAGAAGTTACTAGTGTTCTTGCATAACGTATAGATCCCACACTCAAGCACATGTTAAAAACACTTAGAGACAAAGATACTAAGTTTTCCATTGAGTTTGATCACACATGATCACCTATAGGGGACAATCAAAGTGATTTCAGGCATTACTTAGGGGCTACCATTTAGCACAAAGTGTTAATAGATTTAGAATCTTGGCATAAAGTTGATGTTGTCCTAAAAGGCCTCATCTGGAAGGACTATTATGTGAGTTATATGAATTTATATTAGGTTTGTATGGCATTTTTTACCTTGATGAAAAATCTCATCGAAAAAAGGTGCTACAACATCGTGGGAAGATGTGGAGGGGCTATATGACCAATTGGACAAGATAATACATAGAAAGTAGTAACATGAGAAGCCTATCATTTTGCAATATAAGTATGTTAACCCTCTAGAATGGGAGAAGTTTTGTGTGAGGCAGTTAGATGAGTTCAATGTATTAGGTAATCGAATATACACTTATGATGAGTCAAATAAGCTCAAGGTGTTAAGTAATTTAACATATTTTTGGATTTACCAGACCATACACGAGGATCAGAAAGAATGATGTGCCACAATGTGCACATCCATCATTTAGGTTCTAAAGGTTATGAATTTTGTCACCAAAAGAAGGAAAAATTTCAATCCTCTAGGGAATAACCAAGCATAGATCAAAGTCCAGATTTGCTACTCTGAAATGAGGAGTGGATAGATTCTAGAACAAATAACTCATGATTAATTACCAACCCCACAACCTCTTAGGTGGATTCCAAAATTATAAATTTCAACTCTCACCATGCATATTTATTTTCATTCTAACTATTAAGTTTTACTTGCTAGATCTATTGATGAAGATTGGAGGGATCTCCATGAGGAAAAAAATAAGGAGAGTTCATCCTTGAGGGCCAAATAGATGAATTAATAGTTTCCCTCGATACTCAAGATAATTGTGTTTGTGTTAAGGTCCTATGATCTATGTTTAGGATAAAATCATATTTTAGCTCATCTGAACGATCACAAAGATCAAGCAAGAAAGGTGGTATACCACATGAGCATATAGATGAGATGATATAATAGATAATAATAATAGCAATGAGAAACTTTCAACCTTCTCCATATCAATCTACTCAGGTTCTCTTACACCAATCTTCCAATGATGTACACAAAGGTATTGAGAGTATTCCTATGGACCTACCAGGATATATCAATGTAAGTTTCTTAGTGATATAATCAATTCTTCCATTTCAATATGTATGTTTTGCTATTGGTATATAGTACTATATGAAATTGTAGGTGGATAGAAAATTCTCTATTGTAGTATTAGAACATGAATTCAATATCATGGCAGAGGGTAAGGTCTTAACATGCCTTGGTAGGACACTGCATTGTACGCTAATGGCTGATGATGTGGTCCATGTGTACTTCCAACTTTGTCTATCCAAGAATGGAAGACACACCACTGTCAATATCTCAAGCCAAATACAATTTAGTAGGAGATGCAGGAGGTGCAATGCCATGGATGGGTTTCCCAAATCCTAGATTATCTATAGGAAGGTATACCAAATGTATATTGTATTTGCATTTGTGAGTATTTTCTATTTCTCTATATATATGTTGTCAATTGAAATGGGTACATTATATATCAACATACCTAAGAACCCCCTATCGTTCCTCTCCAAAGTTGCCTATACCTATTTTGATTTTGTATCACCTATTCGACTTGCTAGGTCATAAGTGCAAGGATTTATGTTGATGGTTAGAGAATGTTCAACTAGGGTCAAGTTTGGTGATGCGTATGCTAGGGGATGTTGTTGGAAAAGATCATGAAACTAGTATATTTGCTCATCATATTATGGAGCTAGTTTAGTGCAACTAGCTAAATACATCTGTAATAGAATTTCAAATATGGTGAGATCTTATGGATATATACCTCAGTCTACGTGAATATATAAACCATTACATGTGTTTTTACATCTACTTATATGTGGAGACTATATAATTTCAAATTATCAATGTGGCATTCCTAGTTCCACCATTGGTTAGCAGTGTAGATAGAGAACAAAAATCTATATTTGATTATTTTTCTACCTCATTTAAGTATTTTACCAATGCGGGAAAGAACTTGACTGTGGATCCTTTCATTGATGGGTAAGTTTCCATATCCTTACATTCTTGGGTAAGTTTTTGTTTCTTTACTTGCATTTTCTACTTATGAATTGTTTCTCTCGTGAATATAATTTTTTTTTGCCTTGTTATTTATTTAGCGTAAGAATTGGGAATTTATGATAATTGTCTCAAGCATATTGACTGTGTATTATCCTGATCCATTGGATAGTACATTATCAAGTGGGATACATCGACTGGAATTTTGAAGTGTAGAGTAAGTATATATTTTTATCTGTCAATATTATTTTAGATACAACCTACAAATTCATTGTTATTCCTCATGTGCACCAAAATAGGCCAAAAGTAGTTGAAATTAATGTTTACATTGGTACTAAGGCAAGGTGTCTTGTTAAAATTAAAATATCACTATGAAGAAAAGGAAAGGGAGTGTTTTGCAATGGCATCTAACATAATGTTCTGATCACGAGTGATGTGGTGAAGACCCATAGAATTTGGGTGTTGGTAATATCCATGAAATTGTCTCCATAGAGGCTCAAGCATTGGGGTAGGAGCAGAGTTGTTGGTGACGATGATGATAACACACTTTGAATCAGACATAATGGTGACATTTAGTATGTCCTTGATACTGGAAATGTAGCTTGCATAGATGATTTCTTAGATTTCAGCTTTAAGTGTTGATCTGACAGTGAAAGGTAGATAAAATCCCATCATGTAGTGGCCATTAGAGTCCACTACATGGATTCCAAAGATGGCCTTTTTTATCAGAATGGTGAAGGCAACATCTATAAAGGTGTAAGTATCTGATGCCTTGGGTCTATGATGGGTCAGGTGTGACAAAGTTTTGGGCTTAAAGCAGTGTATAGAAAGGTTGATGATAGTGTTTCGTCTTCTATTAATGAATCCCAATCTAGAGTTTGAATGCAATCTCCTACCAAAATGAATGAGATCGTTGATTTCTTGCCAAGTGTTCCAATGTACAATTAGCATGAGACATCTTGGTATTGTATTGGGTGAAGAATTGATTATTCTCAAGATCCATTGATCATTGTTGAGTGTGAAGAAGTCAAAATTAACAACAAGGATACTCCATATTGGTATAATAGTCTAGCAGTCTAGCAAGATATATAGGAGAGAGTTTGGCACATTACGGAAGGATGGATAGGTGGCATCCACATCGATATGTCATCTTATCTTCTCACCATTGTTAAGGAGCACCTTGTGCTAGAGAAGCCAAGAAAAAATATGTACTCTCTCAAGGACATTGAGTCTCCATATATATTTCTAGTTACCTTCAACATGGATCTCTTTGTCAGCATGTAGTCAAGCATATGTTGATTTAGATGTAAGTTCTCCATTTTTCTTTTTTGGCCATGACCATGAATCTGGGCCAGCTCCTGGAACTGGGTGAGGGACAAGTTGTACATGTTCCCAAAAAGTGTGAGTGAAATGGTCTACAATAAATCCTATGGTCCCATTCTCCATCTTCATAAACCATAGAATCCACTATCAAATTGTCTAGATCATTTGGAATGGCAAGGGATGTATCAAAGTCCCAAATTGCCAAACTAAAAATCCACTTAGCATACCAGACCTTTGTAGTTTCCCAAATTGCAAAACTTTGTGGCTGGTATATGTAATAGATCCCAAGAAGGGATAGATTATTTAAGAAATGCTAGATGTTATTTTGCATAAGGGATTGATTTTGATCTCGGGCATCTTTAATACCAAGCCCACAAACAACTTTGCAGGAGGTAATTCTTTCTAAGAAACTAAGGATAGATTCCTAATTTTATGCCTGTTGATCTAGATGAAGTTTTAAACATGTTGGTTGATGTCATCGCACAATTTAGGAGAAAGGCGAACAGTTTGCATAGCATAAGCCAGAATATATTATAATGTCGACTTGTCTTGTGTAATACACCCAGCTAGAGAAAGCTATCATGAGGCCCAACTATACATGTTCTCCCATGAAGAGGTGATAATTCCTAAGTGTGTGTCCTTTTTTAGTCTATAGTAAAGAATATGAAACCCAAGGTATCATCCTAGATCATTAGTTTGTGGAATATCAAATTTTTTTACAGAAAGAAACCCTTACATCATTAGGTGTATTCCAAGAGAAGAAGAATTATGACTTTTTTTAGAAGCAATTTTCCTCGAGATAGATAAGAATTATTCTAGTACCCATGAGATGGCGGATGTCTTCTTGTTGGATGATTCAGCCATTAACATGATGTTTTCAACAAAGAAGACATGAGATAGGGGGTGACCTCTCTTGATAGTGCAGTTGGTTTCCGCCTACCATCAACAACTTCATGGGTGACTGTTTGACTCAATCACTTCATATAGAGAAGAAAGACATTAGGACTTATGGGTCACCTTGTCATACTCCTAAGAGTGGCTTTAAAATGAGGTAGTGACGATCCTTCCCAAAAAATAGAAGTCAGTCCGCTTGATATGGTTTCCATTATTAGCGAGTTGATGTTGTTTGGAAGCCCTATCTTATTCACATTGTCATGTATGAATGGTCACTGCATTCTATCAGAGACTCTTGGAAGGTCCAGTTTAATGTTGACCTAGTGCTTTCCCATACTCTTGTTCTTCATGAAGTGGATAAATTCTTGGATAAGGATGATATTGTCACTCATATGATGACCTAGGACAAAGTTAGGTTGGGCCTCTAAGATCCATGATTTGAGGTATGGTCTGAGAATTTCAATGATAACCTTTGAAATTACCTTGAAAAAAGAGTTGTTTAGCGAGATCAGATAGAATTCACTATGTCCTGGGGTTTTCAAACATTAGGAATGAGCACCATATTGGATTGTGATAGTTTGGGATCTATCATCCTTGTATTGAAGGACTTTTGTAAAGATTGAACCCAGACTCACTATCCTATGACTAGTGAGATCAAAGGAATTCATTTAGGACTTCATCTTATCCAAAAGTCTTATTGAGGGCCATCTTGAAGATGAAAGCATTTACTTCATTAAAATTGACCAGCGGGTGATGAAACTGCAGACTTGTGGGGAGATTCTGGGGAAGTTTCCAATTTACGTAGCAATAGTATGAGGGAGTGAAAGCAAGACAACACTAGTGGTCATGAGTCGTGTGAAGTAATTACAGACTAAGGTTTGAATAGCTTCTTTATCTATCACCCAAGCACTAGCATCATCACGTATTATGGTGATTTTGTTCACTTGACGTTTGGTTTTGACAAAGGTTTTGAAGTACTTTGTGTTGCAATCACTGTGTAGTAGCCAGATGATGTGGGACTTTTGTTGCCAATCCACCTCCTCTTTAGGTAAGATTTGATGGAACTACTCTTGGATCTCAATAAAAAGTAACTCATTAGATTGAGAGGGGGTAAGGTTAGATCTTACCTGGCATTTGTTGAGGCACTTCAGTGTTGCATATTAAATATTGTGGTCTACCTTAGCGTGCTTAGAATCCCAGCAATAGTAGCAGTTTGAAATGTCTAAAGGGCTTCCACAAAGGGCTTCAGATTGTCCCAAAGAGGTAGAAGTTCCTCCTTAAATTTGGGAATGATGCGCTAGCTTTCCTTGGTGCAGAAGGTGGCATGAGACCGTTGTACAAGGGGGTTTCTAGAGATGAGGATAGGATTACAGCTAAATAAAGGTAGGAAATGATAGAGACTTGGAATCCCCCTTCCATCGTTAACCATTGGTCATTAGAAATGATTGAATCTAGCTTTTCATGGAGAAGGAGTCATTTGAAGGTGAAAGATTGTTCCTTGGCCTTGATTTTAGCTAAACCAATATAGAGCAGTATGTCTTTAAACATATAGCTTACACATTTGTTAAAATATCAGCTACTACACTTCTTAGTAGGACCCATAATTGTATTGAAATTTCCTACCACATCCCTTGCACCATGAACCTAGTGAGAGATCTCTTTGAGAAGCTTCCAAAGGAGTGGTCTTTTGTTTGGGTTAGGACTTCCATAGACAAAGGTAGCATACCAACTCACATTGATACGATAGTGAAGGAACTGTATGTGATTTACTAGGTTTAGAGATCATAGAGCCTCGGATCCCACAGTAACCAGATTCCTCCAAAGAATCCAAGATCTTCAACTCTATGTGAGCAAGGATAGCCGAGTTGTTTAATAACATTCATTGTAGTGGTACCACTGTATCTTTTTTCCATTAGAGCAAGGATATGAAGTTTATACATAACTTTATATTCTTTGATAAGATGGATTTTTCCTTGGATTTTGCACCTTGGATGTTCCAACATATAAGGTTCACCATAGGGACACCTCATAACAAGTAAGGAGGGAGAAATTATTGGATGGCGGTGTACAACCCCCACAACTTGATTTCCCTAGAGCGAGGGAGTCTCTTCCATAACTTGGTTTTTCTCCTGGAAGTTCAAAATTCTTTGGGCTTGTCATGTGTTGTTGGAAATGCCCAACAATTAAGCAAGCTTGCCTTTCTTCCTTTCCCTGCCTAAGCTAACTTGCATGGGTTAGTAGATGACCTTCCTTCATCTTAGCATAACACCACCATTCTAGGTACTATTGTCTTCCCCAGTGGAAGACAGGGCATGATGGTCACAACCGCCTATATCATGGGAACTGCTAAGTTGAAAGGTCGATTCTAACTCACAAACCTCACTCATCTCTTAGTGTCTTTATTAGAGGGTGTGGCCTTTTGGGATTTCTCATTCACTATAGGATCTAGCATCTTCTATGGAAACACCTACATTTTATTTGTACCTTTTTTCTTTTGGTATCAATTCTAGATGTACTTCAGGTCATCCTCTTCAACTGCCTTTTTTTTGGATTTTCTTGCCGCATCAATCAAGTTTGGTTGAACATCATATGATTATTTGGTTGGAGGACAATTCCCAAATGAATTTCTATATTTTCCACCTTTTTTGGGTAAAGGATGCCTCTCATATATCTTGTCATGGATAGTAGGAGAATATGGTGATTGAATCACCACAGGGGTGTAGGTACAGTCGTAGGGATTTGGAGCAGCAAAGGATGGGATGTAGGTACACTCTTTGTCTACATGACCAACCTTGCTGCACTTCATACAGATTGTCGGTATGTTCTCATATTCGATCTAGTGTCTGGCAACGTTCAAAAGTATGGAAAGAAGAATCAGCTTGGAGGTGTCCACTTTGACCATTATTCTATAAAATTTGCAACGATTCCATGTTGAGGTGTTGTCATCAATCTTAGTTGTCTTCCCCACTAGATCACCAATGTTGGCCATGAGTTGGTTTTGATAGATAAAAGCAAGCATGTTGGGAATTCTAATATAAACCACCAACTTATGAAGGATGGATCTAAGGGAAGAAAGTCTAGGTACCAAGACTAGACAGAGAGGAAATTCTTGAAAATAGTTCATAGACCTATGGTCATCGCAGCCACAAAATCATCACGATTTTCCATAAATGATGTAGTAACCTAGCTCAAGGTCTATGAAATGGAAAGAGTTTGTGGGTGACCAAAAACATTGGATTCTATTGGCGAGAGCTTGGAACCCTATGTTTATTATGATCACCTTGACTAGGACAACAAACTTCCAAGGTTCTAGGATGGATTATAGTGTTGAAGGATTGACTATGATGGCTGGGAGAGTGTCGCTTCTATCACTGGAGATGTCAGGTGACACTTGCTTGATTACATAGGGGGTTCAACGACCAGTACATGTCATGGCCCTCTTGTATGATGGCCTTGGTTCATAGACTTGCATGTTATCGACCAGGGGATCTCATGGAGCATATCCCTGGTTCAATGGAGCATTTGGATCCTACCTTGGATTGTTAAAATTGGCATCACCCATAAAAGGTGCAATAGTAGACCGAGTTAGACATTGATCATGGTGTAGGAGGCCCCTTCTGCCACCATGATGCCCACAGTCACGACCGTCACCTTCACCACGATGTCCCACAACCATGGGTTAGGATTTTTTTGTCAATATATTTATTACTGTATATATATGTATATAATTACTTATTCATGCAACTACTTGTATTACTTTAACTCATCAAGGTATACAAATAATCCTTTAGAGAATAAGAGTTGTAGATAAATAAAAGAGAACATTACCCTAAAATAATATTAATGTACTTTTATGATTCTAAATTGAATGTCAACTCTACTAATTTTTATTTAATATTTCACTTAACTAGAATTTGTAGTACGCTTCACAAGATAATGACCAAGCTTGCAAATACTATGTGATAAAGTATATAGATTTCATTTCTAGAACAACATCACTAGACTTCCAAAACATACAAGTAAGATAGACTTTAATCATAAGTATATAATCTAATTTGAATGTAATAATACTTTAGATAATATTATCATATGATCATATCATTCTTTTTGTAGGTATTTGGCACCCAGTTGGATTATGTATGAGAGAGTCTAGAATTCATACAAGAAAGCGGGTAAAGTGCTTCATGAATTAAGCTGCATTTGGTATCGATTTGTTATTTGTCATGAATCTGAAGTTGTAGTTGTTGATCCATTGTGTCACCCACCTAGGTTTCACTTTGAAACTAACATGATAAACCTTAAATAACTGATGTTATGGACAATCTATATACTAGTGATTGGGCATTTGGAGATAAAGTTGGAATTGACATGTTGGACTCTAGAGCCGGTTGTTCCTATAGTTGGTATAGTTTTCCTTTGTACCCACCCTTGTGGGTGAGAAACCACATAAGTGTGGTTATTTTTGTAATATTTAGATAATAATATTCCACTACTACATTTGTTTCTTTGATAACATACTTGATATACTGAATAATAATACATTCAATCCTTGAAAAGACAATTCATGTTGTTTGCCATGTGCATATTTACTCTTATATAGTTGAGTAAATAAATGTCTTCCCTCTCAAACTCCACTCCATACAACTTGATAACAGTTACTTTAAGGAAGAGAGCAACAACTTATCTAATGTCACAACTGTGTTTAGGAGTCACCATTCTAAATATAAATAAAAACAACATTTTTCTATAGTATTATTCTTTCTCCATGATTTTGGAGATATGTTCAAGTAAAACTAACTCTAATAATTAGCTATGTAACCTTATTACGATCCATGTAAGAGAAATGTATATAGTATATATCAACAAGAATACTATGCAATTGGTTTATAAAACATATGTGTATTTCTAATTTGGTGACCAAGGAATCACATATTGCTGATCTAAAGGAGGGACACTGGGATGAGAAGCACCACCTCTTGGGTAAGCAACAAGAAGCTAATGGTGAAAGGGTTATCCCTAGAACATTGAATGCAAGTCCCTATGGAAGCAAATCTCCCTTTTTCCACTCGACCAACTTGGCAGGTATAAGATGTAGGAGAGTTGAAAGCATGGAACATTATAAGTTGATTCTAAGTTTGAGTAACACAACATGTAAGAAGAACCTATATTTATCAAACATTTGCAGAAATAAAATATAGACGTATAAATTTTAGCTTTGCATTTTACCAACTTCATGAACCCATTGTAGTATATCTGATATTACTTTTCTTGTCAAGATTGTATGTTTCACTATTTTTCATGATAAATATGTTTTGATCAAAAAATGGCATACTCATTTATTTCTCTTATTCTACATGATTATAAAGATGTCAACAAGTTTCTCTCCTTATATTTATACATATTATAGGTGTATTATAACTTCATTGTACACTACAACTTTCTTGAATCATTATTCATTACTACATAGTTTATTTGAAAATTGTTCAGAAATATGAAAAAACTAAACATTTTGGTCTTGATAAGTGAATCATTAAATTCCTCATGATGGAGATATGGATTAATGGATGGATGGACAATAGGAAGCTACATAATCCGAGGCAAGTTGAGGGAGGATGGGAGGTCTTTAGATGACAAACAATGCATCAGGTGTTATGAGAATGTGTTTAATTTCATGGATTACTATGAGAGTAGTAATGGTTGCAAAAGAGGACTCAAGGGGAAGAATTACAAATTCTAAGGGATGGATGGTTCCTTGTGGTTGAAGTGGATGTTGGTTCTTCTAAGGTATATGTATTAGATGTTTAGCAATAGTTTAAATAAAGGATGTTTGAATAAGGTTGCAATGGGAAAAGATGATGTTGGGGCGCTTGCCATGTGGATGGCTTCACTGGATGATGCTCATGTTTCATAATCAGGTGTGGATCTAGGGGGCTAACTGAGGCTTTATCCCCCATCCCAAATCCAAAACTATATAAATATACATCAATATCATATGTGAAACTGATACATATAGGTAGTTTTCATATGTAGTACCATGTAAAAATTGTAGCTCGGTTGGTATGCATAATGTCCATTTGGTATTGGAACTCAAGTTCAAATCTCACTATATTGGTTTTTTCATTAAAAGGTTAATTAATTTACACTCAAACCCCATGTTATAAGTAATAGACCATATATTTAGTTAATACCCCCTATTGTTAGTTTCTAGATCCACCCCTACCTATGATTATGGTATCTTGATGTTTTCTCTAGGTGTTCTTGGGATCATTTGGTAATATCAAAGTGGTACTTTATATGCTAGGAGTAGATCTTTTCTTGTGGTGGCCAAGAAGGTGAACATGCTGATATGGGGACACTAATTAGGGCAATTGACATTTAATCTTTACAAGTTGTGCCTTTTTCTTTCTATATGTTTTTGTGGACAATTATCGATCTTAGATAAGAGAAGATTAATTATATTTTGTTTTTATTTTTTTCTCTTGGCTTGATGCTTTGCTAGTGTGATCTGACCTGGTGGGTGTCAAGGTTGTGAGGAAGAGCATTCTTTTAGAGGTGTTGAGACACTTTTTATTGATGGTCCATTTGTTTCCTTGATGAATAGGAATGATCCCACTTAATCAAAGATAATAAAAAATATATGATGATTTTACTATTATTGCCCTTTCTCGATCTCATCTTCCACTTGTAACATTTCATCATACAAAAGGTGACATTTATTGTTAGTATAAAGATTGTATGTGATCGATATCTAGGAAGCACAAACAAATCTAGGAGCTTGTCATTTCTAGTGGAAGAGCCAGATTCATCAGGATCCATGGTCCCTACCTTAATTTTAAATATAACCTCAGTTTACATTAGGTAGGCCATCTATTTATAATAAAGATCTGTTCTGTGCCTGACCTGATTATAAGTTCTCTTTCCTCTATCCATTAAATGGTGCCCTCCCTTGCCAATTTCCTAGCTACACTACCGATCATGTTTGTCTAGAAAATGTGTCCAACACGGACACACAATGAGCAAAACCACCACGTGTGTAGTTTTTCATCTATTTAGACCCTTTAATTTGACTTAGGCATATCAATAACACATCATATAAATGCAGTCTCAACCCATATCTACTTGAGAGGGATTAAAGAAAGAAATCGTTTCCCCAAACTCATTGAACAACACATCACACTAATATTTGTGTTTCAATTTGTTGAAGGGCATAAATATTGAAGAATCTTTCCAAGTGGAATACAAACACGAATAGCAAACAATAAAACATGAAAGTAGTAATGTACAAACCAAAACATCATGCCTGATTTGCATGACAAAAGTTCTAAGACCCTTGTACTAGTCATATACATTTTTCTCAACACTTTCTATTGGGGGCATATCTTCCATTACACTATTTGAATGAAAAGCCAAATACTAATAGGTAGGAGCTTGTCCAATACCACTATTGCACTTAATGTTCCCAATTCCAGTGTTTTTAATCTTTACACTCCTCCTGTGTTATCAAATATTCAAAAAGTAAAGTGACTAGAAATGATTCTTTGTAGACAAATTTAAGTTTTTTATATCTATTTTCACTGTGAGTAGAAGATGTCCAATCCTATCATGATTGCAAAAAAAGAGTGTTTAGTCGTTACTATAAACTTCACTCCATCTGCTCTAGATGCATACCAAACTTGCAACCTACGACTAACAAACTGAGCAGACTTACCAGTTGAACAAACTCGTAATGTGAATACATATTTACATGTACTACCCTTCTTCAACCTCTTTGATTTGGATCTTCAAAGTTATGGAGTATACTAAATGATAAATAAAAAAATCTTGTGGGATCTCTAATCTTCAATGTTCAAGAGTACTTATATGAGTGCATTACATACACCAATATTGAGACCCCAATCTCAACCTGCAGAAGCCTCTATGCCTACGACAAGCAATAAATATGATGCATGTTCCCGAGGAGATCCAGTAGCTTACTTTGAGAATTTGAAACGGGTCCCCCCACAATGTGAGAATGCGAATAGGCGGGTCCCCCCAACCATCTCCATTCCTCTCCCATGACTCTTTCCCTCCACCTCTTTCTCGGTCCGGTATTGCAGGTTGGGGAAAGGTAGCATGCCATGGATGAAAGTGGAGGTGATTTTAGAGTCATCGTGTGGTGTTGTTGAGTGGTGGACAGCAGTGGGTGGATATTGGACGAGAACCTTGTCTTGGACGACCTGAAGCTGCACAACGTGTAGCTCATCACACCCAGGCGTCTTTCATGGCATCCATGTCCTCATCTTCATTTCGACACCCTTGTGTTCGTCAATGTTGCAATAGTCCAGGAAGCGCACGAAGTGTTTATTCCTACCCATGGGCTACACCATATCCCGCACCTGTTGAAACGCCAGTCACATCTTGTCCATCTTCTCCTAATGGACCATTCATGGAAGCGATAGATGATGACATGGACGAGAGTTGGGCAACGTACAGTGTGTTAATCATGTGCACTATTTCATGTTATATCAATAAGCTGTAACATTTTTGTATGGCTCTTTAGAGGAAAAATTACTTTTCTTGGTATCAACATATGAACTGGAATAGTCGATGATGAAAGGTGTCCACGGTTATGATGATGTTTATTTAACAAAATTCAAAGTCAAAAATGTTTTTTATGCATACGGAATGAAAAAATGATATAAACATAATGAATAACCAATATTGACACTATGTTTCTCTATTTGCACGTATAGGAAGTCTATACGCACTCTAAAATCCTATATCATGATCTGGCCAAATGACTTTTTGGCATGACGTCTTTGTGTAATTTGCACTATTTTGGAAACTATGTATTCATACATACAAAGTGAAAATTGATAAACATATAGAATTTGAATTCCATTTCTCTTTTAGCATGAAAAATTAAGTCTTTACGCACTATATAATGATATATCATGACTAGATCAAGTGATTCTTTGTATGGTGTCGTTGTATAATTAGTCTTGTTCTCGGACTGATCAGGGGGTTGTGAATAGACGTTGGTTAGAGATATACACGGTTATGATGATATTTATTGAGAACAAAGAAAATAGGATATAGACAGATTTTGGTCAAAAGTATGCATGGTTGTGGTTGTACGCATTGTTCCTTGTTATATCATGACAAGTTATAATATTTTCATACAATTCTATTTTGAGAGATACACTATTCTTGGTCTGAGCATATTTTTTAGCAAACATTGATGAGGTGTACGTGGTTATGCTGATGTTGATTACTAAAAATAAAAGATAAAATATTTTTATGCATACTGAATGAAATATGGTGTAGGCATAATGAATTCTCAACATTATAACAACATTTCCTTGTCTTAATGAAGAGAAAGGCTTTACACACTGTGAAATATCATGTGTACAATATCTTTTTGTAATTCACATTGTTCTTAGACAATACATATTTCATATGTGAAATGAAATAATAATGCAAACATAATGAATGTCTCGGATTTGAATTATATGTCTTTGCCCACATAAAGAGCAAGCTCTTATGTACTGTCAGTGTTATATATTTACTTGACCAAGTGACTTTTCAATACGACATCGGCTTGTTACTAATATTGTACTTGGATTGAGTACGGAAATATGAATGGGTACTAGTTAAAAGTATACATGATTATGGTGATATTTATATAAAATAAAAAATTAGTTTGATTTGTACTATTTGGATGCAGTATTAATATATGAAGAGGATATTGATAGACAAAAAAAGAGTTAGGTGCACCCTACTAATTTATATCAGGTCCATATATTATGACTTTTTGTATTTATTTAACATAATTAAGTATTGATTTTGAATTGAGAAGTAGAATGTGTACAAATATGATTGTGGCAGGGAGGAGTCACAAAATTGGGGAGCAAGACATTATACTCATTGAAAAGTGGAGGGGAAAAGAAAATGAATATTTTGAATAAAAATATTGGTGGTTTTGTTTGTGGCTTGGTAATGAGTGTGTTTGGATGAAGAAATCCTCATTATCAGGTAACATTTGTTTTGCAACAGTTGCACGTGCACAAATCTCATTAATGGAGCTCTCGTTTAGAAGATTGTCACATACTATGCTAAAAGGTACATATAGAATTTATTTTATGTATTTTCGGTGAATACATTTAATGGATTTAATTTCATCTTGTTCTTTGGTTTTCAGTGAATTCATAGCTACCATAGTAGCCCTAGGGCTTCAGGCCTCTGCTTATACTTGGAAGCATGGGAAAACGCTGAACTACCTTGGCGAAGTGATGGGTTTAGTTTGAGAGTTTATGTATTTTCAACATGAGAATAACATTATTGACAACGTGGTAACAAAGCACGCTAACACTACAGCTAGAGTAATTGTTTCTAATTGCAAGAGTCATATCAGTTCGTGGTTGAAGATGTTTTTCCGTACAAACTAACATTAGAGACATTTGCTTCTTTTTTTACAAAAGAGGAAGCTTATACATATGACAGGAGCGGACGGAAGGATATATAATCACACTACACAATTTTATGTTGTGTCGTAGTTTGTCCACTCGACACATGAACTTGCGCTGAGCCTTTGCGACCATGCAAAAATGAACTTGCGCTGAGCAATTATGGAGAGAGAGAGAAAGGAAAAAATGATAAAAAAAAAGAAGCAAAGAAATAGGTGCTCAAATCATCTGTGCCCGGGACAATGTATAAAATAGATGAGGTAGAATAAATGAGTTGTAACAAAGAAATGAGGGAAGTAGGAAAAAGAGGGAAGTAGGAAAAAAAGGAAAGTAAAAAGGAAGTAGTAAAAATAGAGGAAAGAAGTAATTGAGGTACCATACATATTATTCGCATGGTAAGAAAGTATTTTTAGCGTCGTATTATTTGGTAGAATACTAGTCCAAGATTCAACAGAAGGATCTTGTTTTACTTAATAATTTTTTTTCCCATTATGAACAAGTTATTACGACCGTATTTTATTTAGATATGTTAACAAATATTGATACTAATATTATAAATTATAAAGTACCAACAAAATAGTACAATACTAAAATGATATAGTATTCATTGGCCCGATCAATGTTTAACCATACTAACGCAAGATTCAAGATTGGGACACTTAACAAAATAAACTTTGGTATAGTATTAACAAACCATTGCGTTGTTTGTACTTGAAAAGTTGATAAATTACAAATCGCCATCAATATATGGAACAATACCAAGAAAAAAAGTATAATACTAAAATATTACAATACTAACTTGCCATGATAAAAAAACTTTTGCAATATTAACACGAGATTTAAAGTGTTATAATTATGGTTAGTTATATAATTATACATTATGTTTTGTTTCTTAATACAATATATCATGATATTTTAAAATTTAGAATATATTACATATTTTATCAATTGTATTAACAAATATATCATGACATGGTGTAATCATAACACACTATCTGTAACGACCCCGCCTCCCGGTAACCCCCAATTAAGGGAGACCAAAAGGTCGGTGCCGTTATCCCAATTAACATGATCAAAGGTTCGACAAATAATCAATAACAATTATCAAATTCTACCAACTATACTGAAATCTGGTATAAATTAAAACTTTTTGCATACCTTAAAAAACTTGGATTACTAAACTTCTATCCATATGAGAGAATATTCTAACTAATCCTCCTTGATCGTTAATCCTTATTAAATTCCACATATGCCACTTTATTGTTTGTTCTTTTCTTTGTACCTAAAATGCCGACAAACAAAACGCCGGTCAGCATAAAGCCGGTATGTGGGTGAAACAATAATCATTAAAATATGTTAACAACATAATCATTCAATTAATCATTTAACAACCAAGATTACATTTTAAGCCATACTACTCAATCCTTACCTATCCCCTAACTCTGTGTTATCCCTGCAATGGACTTGTATGATACCTCTCTTTTAGGTAGATTCTTACCCCCATGGTCCTACCTTACAGGTAACCAATACATAGGGTAATAGAGTTGCATGGCACTACCCGAAGGTAGACCAATATATAACTCAATGTGACTTGATGGACCTACCCCATTGGTAGCCATGTACTAAGTCATCCAATGACATGATGGACCTACCCCATAGGTAGCCATGTACTAGGTCAACTATTAAGCCATAGAGGGGACCATGATCTGAGCTAGTAGGCATATATCTTAAATGATAGTCATATCCACATTATAGTTTGCATGAATTAAATTCTTCCAACATTTTAATTCAAGTCATCGAGGAAAACTTCAGAAAACCTCAAAAAACTAATTCGAGATATTCAAAAGCATAACCACATACCTGATTTGGAAGTCTTGTAAGCAGAATATTCAATTAATCAAACAGTCAACCAAGCCAGGAAACCAATCACCCCAATCAATCAGGCACAACAAGCAACCTGGAAAACATGTGCAATCTAATTACTCATATGTTCATCATGCACCTACTTTATTGAATTGTAATTCCCTCCTAGGGTGTGCCTAAATTGAATTAGCGTTTCCTTAACGTTCTTTATATTCGTCCCTTAACCTTTACTATTTAGGTCAACTAAACCCTAAAACAATGTTTCCATGTTCAAAAACCCTAATCACTTAGTTATTCATATCTAAGCCTCTTTATTACCAATCTGGCTTACGATTAGTTCTAACTTCATCGTATACATGAGATTTCAAAACATAGCTTATTGAAGTCATAAATACCTAGATTAGGGTTTCTAGGTTTTCAAGTATATCTTCACTCATGTGAGACTTTAAACATCCTATTTTACATATTAAAATTTTATCTCTTTAAGTTATCTATTTCAAGGCTTCATAATTAGGCTTCAGATCAATGTATCTTTGTTTAAGATATTCATATAAAAGACATACTACTCAACATTAGGGCTTTTAGGTCCATTATTGCACTGTCTTAGTCATAGCACCCTAATTAAACAAATCGTGGGTTTTTAAACTCAAATCATATTCATATTATCTATTTTATGCCAAAAGGATAAATGTTGATTCATAATAATAACTTAAGTAATTGAACTCATCTCTAATCAACATCGAGGGTTTCGATTACTCTTAAAGCATTAAAGTAATTATCTTTGTGTACCTTTCGAACTAGAAGTAAAACTAATTTGTGCTAGTATTTTTATGGGATTCCATGTATTTTTCTGAGAAAAAACCACGTATTACTTGTATACATTGGACAAACCTACGATTTCTTACAGTTTCCACAAGATAAATCATTTTGGGCCTATCAGAATGCCATGTAGGAAAAAGGGGCCTTTTGGCCTTTTTATCAGCCATCTACATAATTTCTCTCATTTCAGCGAGGTGGGGGCGGATGAACATGGCTAAGGACGATTTTTCCCTCCCTTTCCTGATGCGCGAGCGAGGGCACCGACAGGTTTTCACTTACTCACATCTTCAACCTCCCGCTCTGACTGACTTACGCAAACAGCAGCAATGGCCGGTCAACCACCAGGTTGACCTTGCTATGTGGGGTGTCGCTGCTCCAGGGAGGAGGGTCGTCGCCTCCGCCATTCCAAGACAGACTCATTGGCGACCTTGAATCATCCGAAGGAAGAGGGAACCCATGGGTCCTGGACGCTGGTCTATGGCTGAACAGAGGGAGGAAAAGAGGGACGAGTAGTGGTCGTTCTACGGAATTGAAGGCAAGCAGACATTTTGGAAGTCTCGCATAGAACTAGGGAGGAGATTCGAATCTCAAAGGAAGTTGTTACCCTACCTTTTATATGACGGGTCCAACAAGTCTGGGGTGCCGACCTGCTGTTCAATTGGGGAAAGCTTCGGTAGCCTTCCAAAGTGGGCAAGACCAGGGTCGGTCGGATTCGCCTTCACACCCCAATCTCGTAGGGACAGTTCCCAAAACTTCTCGCGCATTGGATTGCCAGAAAGACTCTCTCAAAAAACATCCTTCCTGCTCTCCTATTTCCTTTCCTGGTACAAGGTAGGGGATGACCCTGCTCCATTGGATCCCAAATCCAACGGCCCGTATTGCACGCGCCCATTAAAGAAATTCTAAATCGTGACATTCAATGTCAATACTTCCGCTATATGAAAATTTACAAAATTCATATATCTCAAACCGTTTATCATTTTAATCTCAAATTTTAGGGAAACCTTTATATTGGCTTTATCTTTTCATACACTAAATTTGAGTTCCAAACTCAAAAGGAAAAGGCATTATCTTCACATGCAAGTTATCTTTCAATAAAGCTTATTTTAAGCATATTTTCTCTCTCTTAATCTTTTATTTTCTTTGATTTTGATTCCTTTTTCCATTAGAAACTATGTGGACACGAAATCCCATCCAAGATGGATTCATTATCAATATTTCCACATATTTTTTGTAATATCATCATTACCTCACATCTCTTCTAATTAAAGCAATATTTAATTAATCCTTTCGCTTTCTGTTTGCATTATCTTTGCAATTTGGACTCCTTGTAACCCAAGGAACTCTATAATTTCTAAATCCTTTTTATTGTATACTCATTATCCATCTAGATGCATCTATATTCATTATTTCTCATTATCTTATTTATTCTTTATTAAAATATCTCTTTTTGAGGATTTCTCTTTATGTTTCTTTTTATTCTCCTCATTGGTATTCCATTTAATATTAGGAATCCTTTGGATATGAAAATCCACCAAGGATAACTCAATTATACCTCTTTCCACTTATTTTCCACATTTTATTGTTATTTTCAATTTCTTTCTTCACAAAGAAATATTTAATTGATTTTTTCTTTGCTATTGGGCCCAATAGCCAAAAAAAGCCCACAAAACTATCATCAAGGCTATTGTACACGAAATCCATTTATTCAAAATATATTATATCATTATTTGTTCTAATATCTTTAATATGAGAAATTACATTTCTCTCTAAGTGAACCCAAAAGTTGGGGTTGTAACATCCTTCCCCTCTTATAGGAATTTTGTCCTCAAAATTCCATCAAGCAAACAAACAATTCAGGATAAGACTTTTACATGTCCATCATTGGCCCCTATGTGGCTTTGCCCTATCCATGGTGCTTTCAAAGAACCGTTATCATCACATATTCCTTTCTCTGAGTTCTTTCACCTTGGCATCTATAAATGTCCTCATAGGTGACTCAGGTCATTTCAGCCTCCCTTGGGGCTCACTAGGTTCATTGCTCTGCACATGGTCTGGGTACCTCACATAGTGCTCTAAATTGGACACATGAAACTCATCACACATCACATTATCCTAAGGGGTAAGGGCAAACTTAACCTTCTCCACCAAACCATGTCAAAAGAACCCATGCATCGGGAACTCAGCTCTCTTAGCTATAACTTAGAGGGGTCGAATTTTCATGTCACATATTCCCCCATAGTGAACTGCATGTCAGTCTACCTTGCATCAGCTTTCAACTCATGTCATCTCTGGGCTCCTTTCAGCCATTGCATGATCAAAGCGACTTCATCTGCACACATTGTGGTCCTTTCTTGACCTTCACGAGGTCCCTTCACCAACATCATTTTAATGAAGTGGTGACCGACACAACCTCCCTTTTAGAGCTTCTTTACAACCCGATACTGATTATGGTGGTTATCATCACATCTTACAAAGGACAAGAACTGTCTCTATGTATCACTCTGAATGAGCACACATGCTCTCATCGGACCCTTTAGTCTGGATCACACTAACCATTAGTTGGGGGTGATAAATGGTACTAACATTGAGTTCTTCATGTACGTGCTTCCACCTTATGGAAGCAAACCTTTAGGTTATACTCAAGAACTTTTGAACTCACATCATGGTGTAGTTGAACCATCTCTCTCATATGTAGTTCAACCAGATCTGTCCCTTGACATTACTCTTTCTTTCTCATGTCATCTAGGTAAGGTGATCTACCATAACCCATATTGCATCTTGACCTTCCTTGGTCAAGGGGAGACTTACCACGACATTCATAGTGATGAACTCCCATTCCATCTCAGGGACTCTTTTATCTTCTATAGTGATACACTGGGTTACTAATGTTCGTCCTTCACCTTCTGAATTGCATGGCAACATACCCCATGCAACTTCATCTTAAGCATCCAAAGTACTATTGCCACTTATTATCCTGGTAGTACCATGGTATATGGTAATCTTAAATCATGATCTCCTATATGTCATGATTCCTCAAGATCGATTCCTCAGAAACCCTAAACTACTCTCATCAGGGTTTTATCACCTTCTGTTCCAAAGAAGTGCATCTGAGGTACTACCACCATCCTTTCATTGCATTAGGGACTAGGCTGGCTAACCAAACAACCATTAACTTGTTCAACCGATATTGTTACATATTATCTCTTTTCCAACTAAGGGTTAACCTAACAACCTCTTCTAACCTCCATCTAAACTAGACAATTATATCTCATCCAGAGCATCCATTACCACTTCACATCCTTAGGTGTTAGGTAAAGTTGAAGACATACACCTCCATGTATTTCACTTATTTATCTCATCTCAGCTCCTGATCTATCTTCATCAAGAAAACTCTGAGCTTATTCTCTTGGTTTTTCAAACTCAACCTTGTATGACTCATATCTCATGATGAAAACACCCTCATAAGATGAATACCTTGTTTCTCTTATTGTTTGTAAACCATCCATGTATCATTCATTACACAAGGGCATGTTATCATCTATGTCCTCATACTTTATAGAAACATTCCAACTCACATCATCTTTTATCCTTGGTGTATGGCATGCGTATTTTCCTATCTCTCACTCCCATAACAAGAGAAAATAAGCATTTGGCTGCAGTCCAAATACAAAGTTCTTCCTGTTCCAAGAGTAGGGATAGTACATCCCACCTAGCCAGTACACCTTTAAATCTAAGTTGAATCATGCAACTTATGCCTCTACATCCCAAACATCTTGATATCAAAGTTACTTTCAGGGAAACTGGTCTCGAACCTACTTGGGTCCACACACAATCCCTTGGTCATTTCCACTAGGTCTATAGGGGGGCGGCATTTTAGGGGTCATCCCTCTTCCCTTATGCATCCAGAGAGTGCCCTACTCATCTGCCCTTCGGGTCTCATGAGTTCATGAAGGTGATCAATCTCCTAACCCATGGCCCTTAGACAATGATAGCTGTTACCTCCCGACCCTATGGTCATGTGCAACTCCTACTTCCATCGGTCTTATCCCTACCTGACCCTAGGATAGACTTAGGATTCTATTATAGCACATTTCAACTTGGAACCTTACCCAAGCCTTCATCATCTCTCTCTGCATTCATGGGCTGACTTTCATCCTTTCATAGGGGTCATGGCAACCTGCCTACCTTGGTCAGGCCCCATACTGATTACCTCCATGGTAACACATCCACATGCACTTAGAGATGATTATCTATTGGTCTACAAGTTTATTCTCATACCATGTACTTTTCACTTAGCTTCTCATGATCCTATGAGACCTCAAAACCCACAAACTGGTATACACCCTACCAAAGGGTTCCTCTCCCAGGATGGGAGGAAACTACAACTCTTGACAACAAGGTCACCAACATGCACTTACTGTCACGAATCAAGCATGTACAGGGTACGACATGCACTTACTGTCATCCTCCTACTCGAGCAACACCTCAGAGTTGAGTCCTCCTCAAGGGCAGCCAACTAGGTATAAGGCCTCACAACTGGTTACCTAAACCTCCTCAGGGTCTAAGGCACTCTTTTTCCTATCTCAGAAGGTAAACATCTACACCATAGGTGCATAGGTACTAGAAGCTTCATTCTCTCTCTCTAACCTTCACTTAGGGTTAGGGTTAACACCATCCTCAGAGGATGTGCCAGGTCTCCATTTGTAATGGAGATCTCTACCTACAAGATGAACTCACTCTTTACTTATCCTCCTGACAAGAAGGTCTAGCCTCAGGTCTCTCCTGAGGGCATGAAAACTTATGTCATATGAGCTAAGCATGTATCTATTCCTTAGTTTATAATTAAACTATTATGCTTATGTCCATGACATCTTATTTACATGTTTTTTATTAATTTGGTGGAGGATTCCTTAAACCTTATCAGCCTTACCCATACCTCAAGAGGGTGAGGAAAAGTGAGAAAACCCTAATCCTTAAGGTCCTTAACAACATTTGAGTTGAGGAGGGATGAACAAGATGAGAGAGTCCTAAAGGTATCTTATTTCGAGTCAGATCCTAAGACATCGGCCAGGCAGTCACACTAATCCGGGAGTCCTCATATTCCGACTAGCGGTGCGGAGGAAAATCTTGCCAGCCCCCAGATGTGATCCTTTTCTAGAAACCTCTATCTTTCAAAAAATCCTCTAATAACTCCCTTAGGTTCTACGGAATTTGTAAAATTTAATAATTATTAAAGATTAAATGAGGAACCTACACTCTGATACCAAATGTAATGACCTCGCCTCCCGATAACCCCCAATTAAGGGAGACCAAAAGGTCGGTGTCGTTATCCCAATTAATAGGATCAAAGGTTCGACAAATAATCAATAACAATTATCAAATTCTACTAATTATACTAAAATTTGGTATAAATTAAAACTTTTTGCATACCTTGAAAAACTTGGATTACTAAACTTCTATCCATATGAGAGAATATTCTAACGAATCCTCCTTGACTGTTAATCCTTATTAAATTCCACATATGCCACTTTACTGTTTGTTCTTTTCTTTGCACCTAAAATGCCGACAAATAAAACGTCAGTCAGCATAAAGCTGGTATGTGGGTGAAACAATAATCATTAAAATATGTTAACAACGTAATCATTCAATTAATTATTTAACAACCAAGATTACATTTTAAGCCATACTACTCAATCCTTACCTATCCCCTAACTCTGTTCTATCCCTGCAGTGGACTTGTATGCTACCTCTCTTTTAGGTAGATTCTTACCCCCATGGTCCTACCTTATAGGTAGTAAATACATAGGGTAATAGAGTCACATGGCACTACCTGAAGGTAGCCCAATATCTAACTCAATGTGAGTTGATGGACCTACCCCATTGGTAGCCATGTACTAAGTCATACAATGACCTGATGGACCTACCCCATAGGTAGCCATGTACTAGGTCAACTATTAAGCTACATAGGGGACCATGATCTGAGCTAGTAGGCACATATCTTAAGTGATAGTCATATCCACATTATAGTTTGCATGAATTAAATTCATCCAACATTTTAATTCAAGTCATCGAGGAAAACTTCACAAAACCTCGAAAAACTAATTCGAGATATTCATAAGCGTAACCACATACCTGATTTGGAAGTCTTATAAGAAGAATATTCAATTAATCAAACAGCCAACCAAGCCAGGCAACCAATCACCCCAATCAATCAGGCATACCAAGCAACCTGGAAAACATGTGCAATCTAATTACTCCTATGTTCATCATGCACCTACTTTATTGAATTGTAATTCCCTCTTAGGGTGTGCCTAAATTGAATTAGGGTTTTCCTTAACGTTCTTTATATTTGTCCCTTAACCTTTACTATTTATGTCAACTAAACCCTAAAACAATGTTTCCATGTTCAAAAACCCTAATCACGTAGTTATTCATATCTAAGCCTCTTTATTACCAATCTGGATTACGATTAGTTCTAACCTTATCTTATACATGAGATTTCAAAACATAGCTTATTGAAGTCATAAACACCTAGATTAGGTTTTCTAGGTTTTCAAGTATATCTTCACTCATGTGAGACTTTAAACATCCTTTTTTACATATTAAAATTTTATCTCTTTAAGTTATCTATTTCAAGGCTTCATAATTAGGCTTCAGATCAATGTATCTCTATTTAAGATATTCATATAAAAGACATATTACTCAACATTAGGGCTTTTAGGTCCATTATTGCACTGTCTTAGTCATAGCACCCTAATTAAGAAAATTGTGGGTTTTTAAACTCAAATCAGATTCATATTATCCATTTTATGCCAAAAGGATAAATGTTGATTCATAATACTAACTTAAGTAATTGAACTCATCTCTAATCAACATCGAGGGTTTTGATTACTCTTAAAGCATTAAAGTAATTATCTTTGTGTACCTTTCAAACTAGAAGCAAAACTAATTTGTGCTAGTATTTTTATGGGAATCCTTGTATTTTTCTGAGCAAAAATCACGTATTACTTGTATCCATTGGACAAACCTACGATTTCTTACAGTTTCCACAAGATAAACCATTTTGGGCCTATCTGAACATGCCATGTAGGAAAAAGGGGGCCTTTTTACCTTTTTATCAGTCTTATGCATATTTTCTCTCGTTTCAGCGAGGTGGGGGCGGATGAACAGGGCTAAGGACAATTTTCCCTCCCTTTCCAGTTGCGCGAGCGAGGGCACTGACAGGTTTTCACTTACTCGTGTCTTCAACCTCCCGCTCCGACTGACTTACGCGAACATCAGCAATGATCGATCAACCACCGGGTTGACCTTGCTATGTGGGGCGTCGCTGCTCCAGGGAGGAGGGTCATCGCCTCCGCCATTCCAAGACGGACTCATTGGTGACCTTGAATCATACAAAGTAAGAGGGAACCCCTGGGTCCTGGATGCTGGTCTATGGCTAAACAGAGGGAGGAAAAGAGGGACGAGCAGTGGCCGTTCTACAGAATTGAAGGCAAGCAGACATTCTGGAAGTCTCGCATAGAACTAGGGAGGAGATTTCGATCTCAAAGGAAGTTGTTACCCTGCCTTTTATAGGATGGGTCCAATGAGTCTGGGGTGCCGACCTGCTGTTCAATTGGGGAAAGCTTCGGTAGCCTTCCAAAGTGGGCAAGACCAGGGTCAGTCGGATTTGCCTTCACACCCCGATCTCATAGGGACAGTTCCTAAAACTTCTCGCACATTGGATTGCCAGAAAGACTCTCTCGAAAAACATCTTTCCTGCTCTCCTATTTCCTTTCTTGGCACAAGGTAGGGGATGACCATGCTCCGTTGGATCCCAGATCCAACGGCCCGTATTGCACGCGCCCATTAAAGAAATTCTAAATCGTGACATTCAATGTCAATACTTCCACTATATGAAAATTTACAAAATTCATATCTCTCAAACCGTTTATCATTTTAATCTCAAATTTTAGGGAAACCTTTATCTTGGCTTTATCTTCTCATACACTAAATTTGAGTTCCAAACTCAAAAGGAAAAGGCATTATCTTCACATGCAAGTTACCTTTCAATAAAGCTTATTTTAAGCATATTTTCTCTCTCTTAATCTTTTATTTTCTTTTATTTTGATTCCTTTTTCCATTAGAAACTATGTGGACACGAAATCCCATCCAAGATGGATTCATTATCCATATTTCCACATATTTCTTGTAATATCATCATTACCTCACATCTCTTCTAATTAAAGCAATATTTAATTAATCCTTTCGCTTTCTGTTTGCATTATCTTCACAATTTGGACTCCTTGTAACCCAAGGAACTCTATTATTTTGAAATCCTTTTTATTGGATACTCATTATCCATCTAGATGCATCTATATTCATTATTTCTCATTATCTTATTTATTCTTTATTAAAATATCTCTTTTTGAGGATTTCTCTTTATCTTTCTTTTTATTCTCCTCATTGGTATTCCATTTAACATTAGGAATCCTTTGGATACGAAAATCCACCAAGGATAACTCAATTATACCTCTTTCCACTTATTTTCCACATTTTATTTTTATTTTCAATTTCTTTCTTCCCAAAGAAATAGTGAATTGATTTTTTTCTTTGTTATTGGGCCCAATAGCCAAAAAAAGCCCACAAAACTATCATCAAGGCTATTGTACAAGAAATCCATTTATTCAAAACATATTATATCATTATTTGTTCCAATATCTTTAATATGAGAAATTACATTTCTCTCCGAGTGAACCCAAAAGTTGGGGTTGTAACACTATCATTATGTATTCATTTGACACCCCACATAGCATGTATTACACCTATGATAGAGAAACAAAAAATCATATATCAATAGAAAAACATAGTATACATAATAGAACTATATGCACAATAATATCTTATTATATGTATTTATTAAATTATATATGATAACACATATTTGAATAGCATATTATATTTTACTAATTAATCATGTTTGCATTCTTATATTCCCCAATGCGTTGGTATGGATTACGGCCAATCACTATCAAGTTAATAATGCATGTATCAGTAGCAAGTTAACAACACATGTATCATTTGTGCATCTAGTTGAGGTTTCTTTGAAAACGTATTAGCAGATCGAGAGTTTATGAGGTCAGTCTGGATTATTTTGTAATGCAACTATCTTGTCAAGAGGATTTTCTCAATGCATTAATAGGAGGGTCAAGGTCAATATTAGGTTCTTGTTTTATCGTATGGGAGTGGAATAGGAACTTTGTCCCTTCCTATTGATTTCCTTCTTGCATAATCACTTGGGCTCAGATTTTGGATCTTCCTTTACATCTTTACAATCTTGTTATATTTGCAAAGATTGGTGAAGCATTAGGAAAACTAATCAAGGTTGATAATCATACAAGTAGTTGTATGATAAGTCGGTTTGCAAGGCTTGCGGTGGAGATTGATACAAACGTACCTAATCATCCAACATTATTTATCAATGCTTCTGACTTTCGTGTAGAGTATGAATCATTGCCATCCATCTGTAATACTTGCGGCACTATGGGTCATATACATAAATTTGTCAAGTTGAAGGTGTCCATACAGATCCTAAAAGAGTTCTTGGAGTTCCTACTCAAAGGCCAAAGGTTGCAAGAGTTAGATAGAACCAAGAAGAAGAGCGGTGATAAACATTTTTTGGGCCAAATATTCACACAATCGAGAAGACCTATACAAAGACAACACGTCAACTCCAATCCAGCTAAACATAACCCGACATCACGGTCTAATAGGTATGATGTACTTCTAAACCTAGATGCAATGGAATCTAAAGATCACAACTTATAAATGATTTCTATATGGCCTTCTCCACCAACAAAAGACACTATAGATATGCGAACACTAATGATACACTAGTTGTTAAAGATATTTCAAAATCAATGTCAGGGGAGAAGATATGGATGAGGAAAGGCAAAAAATTATCTATTGAACCCAACAAGATTAAGCATCCATTGATGGGGATGGAGTCAAATGTTGAAGTAGACTAGTCAAGGCACATGTGCACATGCACGTGACATATAAAATTTGTTGAAAATGTGCGGGGAGAGGATTTGTACGTAAAAGGGTCTCTACGGTAAAAGATATTTTTGTTGGTTGTTTGAAAGGAGAGAATCAAGGAACCATTTCCGTGGGATGGAGAGAGAAATACAGAATTAAAGATAATAAAGTTAATATGAGAGTGTGAGAATAAATATTTGTAGGAGCAAAATTCCTTGAAAAAAGGAGAGAAGAGAGTGAATCAAGGAGAGCGCAACAGAAAACTCGCTCTTTTTATAGTAGTATAGATATGCAACATGAACATGAAGTTATGATATGTAATATGAGGAACACATATGGCATGCATACTATGCTAGACCCAATTGGAGATGAAGTTATAGTACATTCATCAAAATCACACATAGGTAGTCACTCCAAAATAGAGATACATAATATAGATGATCAAATGGAAACTACCACAACATATTTTTCACCTATTGGTCAATCACTGAAGTCAGTAGGAAAAATAGGTGGGAAACATTATAGAAACAGTGGTAAAATGAAGTTTGCTCCTTATCACACCCGTAGATAGACCAGAAAACAGGAGGTGGTGCACACTGAAGCCAATTTTGTAAATGATTAGGGTGGTTGTCACATGATTCTTCATTTTGGCCCATGTTTCTTGCATTTGGTTGGTATGAAAGTAATACTTCGAAGGTAATCAAATTTGACATGTTTATGAAGGATCAATGGATAAGATGTCTTCAGACATTGCAACAACATAATGATATTTAGTTGTAACTTTTGTGATCTCTTAATTATATGTAATATTTGTTTCTACTAATGTTGGTGATGAAATTTGTATACATTTTGAAGCCTACATAATGGCAGCCTAATAAAAGTCTACTAGCTTTTTTCAAAAAAAAAACACATGCATTAGTGATATTTGACAAGCTATGAATTAGTTAGTTAGTTGTAAAATGACAAGATGGATTTGTCCTCATGTATTTAATAAAAATTACTTAAATTTTACTATAGTATTAACAAATTTCCATGACTATATTGTATTTGAAAATATTGATAAGTACACATACCAATATTAGAATTCAATAAAGTACCAACAAAATAATTGAATACTTAAATAATATAACACTAACACAAGATCCAATAATAGGATCCACGTTTCAAACCCTACTACATGGAACTACATTGTCTCCTCATTCAAAAGAACAACTTCACCAACACCTACAAAAGGAGGTCATCCAACTAGTTAGTGGACACTCTAGCAAAATTGGCTACCAAAGACAAAATCACCTATCAGGAAATGAAGTGTATGCCCTGAGTTCATACCCAAAATCTATGAGGACAAGCTCCTTTCTTCCTCCTTTGTATCTGAATTTTTACCTGCCAACCAAGGACAACATGCATAATAACTAGCTCAGGGTTTTCTTAAAGTTTCAATAATGAGACCTTGGTGCATTTAACCAAATTTATTTTAGTATAGTGCTAACAAATATCATGACCTTTAAATATTGATAAAGAAATTATACCAATATTAGAATTTGGTGCCATACCCACAATAAAATAAAAAATAAAAAATAGTACTAATAGCATTCTGACATTCAAATTTTGTGACAGGTTACATATATATTCCTGAAAATGGAGTGAAATTCAAACTAAACTTCTATTGATACAAATTTAGGATTTTGCAAATTAGTATTATGCAAATCCTAAAATCTGTATCAGGAATTATATTATTGTATGATATAGTTGCCTAAGAAATGACACAAAAACTAAATTGAAAATGTGTAAATATAACCTTCCAATTTGTATGAGAAACTCTTCAATTACATAAAGAATAGTCCATTTTCACGGCTTGGATAGGGTGCACACATTAATTTTGGGGTAGAGGTTATGGTTTGTTTTGGCCCAAGCCTCATAGGTCTTGGTGGGGTGTTCTTGTGGGTGGGAATGTTAGACCTTCTATGAACCTTGACTTAGTTAATATGGAAATCATCTCTCACTTCTCTAGCCTGTTAGGGTTACCTATTTGAGGGAGACCTTACAACTCCTCCCTCTGGCCCCTTGGCCCCACCAGTTTCTCAACTCCCTCCTCCTATTCTTCCCATGTTTTTCTTGTTCTTGTCCTAGCGTGTTGTGGGATACTTGTTGTTGTTTTGCTCAGAGGGTGGCTCAAGTTGGCACATGCCAATGGTCGTTGGTGTCTTCTTGGGTGATTGCCTCATACACTCTATAATGCTGGTTGATAGTAGCATTTTATGTTGGACATCCCCCTCACTAAATGGTAGGAAGCATGCAGTGAATCGTGTGCTTGGGTGAGGGCCAATGTGTATGGATCCACCACCTCTCAAATGGTTCCAACATTTTCTTCCTTGGGGCCTATTGATGCCATATCCACCCTTTCTACTAAATTTCTATCCCTGTCATCTTGTCCTTACCTCACATGAACTACCTCCATGTCTTATGTTGTGATTATGGCACTCCATGTTTTGCAACCCCTTTCCCCCACTAAGGTTGTTGATCAATGCATCCTCTCATTTCTCAGCGTGGTTCAGTGGTGGCAGGTGCGGCATGAGCTTTCCTTATGTTGGACTTGCTTTGGGTTGCCTATTTGCATAGGATACATTTGTTACTTCTTACATTGATGAGGTGTAAATTTTGAGAATTTCTTCCCTGGGTCATTTTCTAGCCATAGAGTGTGTTATTAGCTAGGGTTCACCCCCTTTGGCTGAGAGTCACATAGGCTTTCCCTTTAGGTCTCGTGGGAGACCTTGGTTTTACTGAGATGCAATGTTGGTGTGTTCTCTCCTCTACATTGTCGCTACTCATGCAACAACAATTGCTCTCCACATGGTCAAGGTTGGTGTGCCTATTTGGGCCCTGGTGATTGCCCTTGCTGCTAGGTTGTTGGGGTGGCGAGGGTTATGATTTCCAACCCTATTCCTTTTTTCTCAGTTGTATGTGATTCCTCTAGCCTACATGTGGACACTTGGGAGGTAGGTTTAGCTCTAGCTCATTTGAAGGAGGCCTCTCACCGGATACGCTAGGGGTTTTGGGCCTCCTTTTTGGGTATGGACATTTTTTTGGGGTCTTTCGACCCCTACATAGGCTTCTTGGATGATCGTGTGTTAATTAATGTAGGTGGGATAAAAGAGACCAGGGAGAGTGAGAAAGAAAGAGATTGTAAGAGATAAAGAAAGTGAGAGAGTGTGTGTACGAGACATAGGACAGATTGAAAGAGAGAAGAGTATATGAGAGAGAGACCAAGCTCTTATTTGGTTCTGGATAGAATTCTATAGTCCGGACTAGGTTAGTTGGGGTTAGTCAAAATATTTAAATTAGTTTGGACTGGATTCAATGTGATTCTATTTGGCAACCCAATATGGTTTTGGTCATCTAGTCAGGATTCAATTTGATTATGTTCGGCAAACCTAGTTAGGATATGTTTGTAGTCTGATTTTATTTGTCTACCTAGTCAGAATCTAGTTTGTGTTTGGTATTCCGTCATGGTAAGTCTAGTTTCCATGATAAATTAACCAATACTATGTTGACTTTGTCTTAGATAACTATTGTTTAAAGTAACAATAAATAAGCATGATGGCAAGATGTCTAATGTTCAGTACACAAGTAAGTAACATTTCTATATTTGTACTAAGTGTATTGTACCCTATACATAAATATCATTGTATGTATTGAGGAATCTATAATAGGGGTTCTTTAGGAAATGGATATCAATGGTAGATAAATTATTCACTGCCAAAAGGATTTCAAACGGCATATTAACTAAAGATTATGTGGTTAACCAACTCGTGCAACATCTTATCTATTCTTTTAATGGCCTAATAAACAATGGAGAATATGTTGTCTTTAGTTTATTTGTCATGTCATTGTTGTGCTATTGTAACAAACACAACCCTAGTTTAGTTCTAATATGATTATAATTAGGAATTATTTTGTAACATAGTTTATAATCCGACTGTGTTCGGTATTATATTTCAATGGAATACAAAATTTGCATTTATAAAAATAAAATTTATACAACTATATGATCATTTAAATTTTGAGTATGACTGTTTTTTCTGACATGTACATTTCAAATGAAATGTTTTTTTATCCATGTATTGACATAATACCTGAGATATGTGTTGTTGTGTCTATGTTTTTAAATCAGTAATGAATTCATTTAATTCCATTGACATGATAAATGATACATGTATTAATGTGCAAGCATGTGTATATCAACTAAACAATGCAAACTAAACACACATAAAATCATAAGTGAAGCCAAAGAGGTGATATGAAATACTAATGTGAAACTATTAATACAAGTATGTAACATTAACTAAGAAAATCAAAAGGCATTTTAAAACTACAAAATTAAGTTTCATAAGGATCATTACATCTTTTTAGGTAGTCATTAATATAAAACTCACTCGTTATCTTCACCATCAAGGCCTCCAACAACATCATTTGGTGTAGTAACTCCATTATCAGCAATACTATTCAATGTAGTAACTCCCATCATCAACAATTATTCTATCTGATTGAGATTTTATCTCTTAGTCAGGTTATTGGTGTAGGCTTGATGGTTAAGTATGGGAACTAGTCTAGAAGGTGTTTGGAACTGCATCTACAATTTTTAACACTTCCCATCTCACATCAGTCCTCCTTATAGAGAAGGGCTACAATTTGACATAAATAGTATTGATGTGATAACAATGTGTTGAATGTTGTGTCTGACTTGTCATCCCATTGAAAGACATTCATTGTATCAGGGAACAAATATAGTATAGTTTGAAAATTACAAATGTTTTTATGGGGTTTCCCCCCTACTGGAAGATCTGACTTAAGGAAAAAATTTCAACTGCTACGCATGAGATCATGGTTAATGAAGAACCAATGAATCATTTTAAGCCTAGTAACGGTGTAAGATAAGGCAATCATGTGGTACGTTATTTGTTTGTTATGGTGCTGCTAGTATTTTCTTATCTTATGGATAAAGCAATGCAGATGAACAGATTGTGAGAGCTCTCAAGAAGGTCCTTGATGATTTCTATGTTGCCAATAGGTTGAAGTTCAATGTTGATAAAAACTCTATCCTTTTTAGTACTGGTGTGCGTAGTGCATCCATTAGTAATATTCTGGGTATCAACAAAGGGAAGCTTGGTCAGAATTATCCATGCATTCCTTTATTCATTGGGAAACTGTCAAGGAAACATTGTGGTCCTCTGTTAGATAAAATTAAGACTAAATTGGATGGTTGGAAAGCTAGAAAGCTCTCGATGGAGGGAAGACTAGAGATATATCAATATACCCTTTCCTCTATTCATTTATTATGGACAAAATACTTTCCTCTTCCTTGCTCTGTCATTGATGATATTGAGAAGTTGATCAGAGATTTCATTTGAAGGTTTTTAAAGAACCATTTTAATGTCCATCTAATCAAATGGGACTTTGTGACTAAACTGAAGGATGAAGTTTGTTTAGGTATTTTTTCTATTAGAGATATTAACATTTCTTCTATGGTTTTTCAAGCATGGAACATAGATAACGAAGTTGACTCTCTATGGGTGAAGTGGGTCCATGAAAGGTACTTCAACAAAGCTTCTTTTTGGTTGGTCAATGAGAATAATGGATACTCTTGGCATCATAATATAGTTATTAAGGAGAGAGACGTCCTTAAGAGACACATTAGTTATTCTATTGGGGATGGTAAAAACATATGTTTCTGGGGTGAACCATGGTTTCCTGGAAGTCATTTTGTAGTTAATATTTTGGGAATACAAAGCATCATTCAACTTGGGTTTAAGCCAGACTGTAAGTTGGAGAGTTTGATTTCTAATGTAGTTGGACCCAAGATAATGTTAGACTTCACAAAGACCTTAATCATATTTTGAGCAATCTTGGCAAGCCTTTCACTCACAGAGACATGATTCTCTTTAATGGGCTTGATACAGTTAAAGCCAAGAATGTTTGGGAGGTAGTCCGTACAAAAGATAGTTCTAATCCAATTTTCAAGTGGATATGGAAGTATAAGATTCCTAGTATATTCTTTGTCCATGCTTGGAAAGTAGGCCATTCGAAGCTACTGACTACAAACTGTATCAGGAGGATGGGAATTACTACTCCATCTTACTAGTTTCTTTGCAAGGAAAGTGAAGAAATGAAATGTGGTTTTCCTATTATTCCAAGTAGTGTATATGATTTGGTTTGTTGTGGTGATAAGAGAAATCATCTCCTTGCCATGTGTATCTTACACTGGCTTTGGGGAGAGAGGAATGCTAGTGTGCACCTTAATAGGAAGAGAGATTGGAGGAACACTTGGGAGGCAATCTAGAAAGACTTCCTTCTTCTTGAGGGTGAGTAGACCATATAGTTTTCATGTATATTATGCTCTTGTTCCTTCTCTAAAGAGGGGTTTTCTTGATGAAAGGAGAGGATGTGATGTAGATGGAGTTGTTCTTCTGCTGAGTAGTTGGGAAGCTTGAGTTTGTTCTAAGGTGTTGGTATCTACAGAAGATTCCTTTTGATAGGGAGCTGGCTCATTTTTTTCTGTTGGTTGAGGGCTATGTTGCAGTGCCTTCTTTTCTTATCTTGTTTCTGGCTATGCTGGACATGGGAGTTTGCTTTTCATGCTCATGTTTCTTATCTTCTCTCTTATAAATAGGCCTTTTCACTATACAAAAAGAGCCTATACTTGTAGTTACAAAAAAAACTCAAAAAAAGGAATATAGGAGCTCGGGTTATCAAACAAAATATAAATGTCAATATTGTATATGTGTTTGTTAACAAACTTTGTGATTGAACTATCCATTGAGGGCATATTTCATTTTTCTAAATGGGAAACAAACAATACAAATAATAATTTACTAGATGTAGAAAAATAATACATATAATAATTTACTAGATGTACAACAAACAATACAAAGAACTCATAATTTAGTAGATGTACAACAAACAATAAAACAACTTGTAAATTATTACAGATAAAAAATCAATATTAACAACTAAAAATTATCATTCACATTGAAAAATGACTTGTTCCGTATAAATAGAGGATACATTGCTAACGTTGGAAACTAAAACTACAAACACAAAATGAACATATGGAGACCAGATAATGCCCAAATGCATAATTTTTTGAGGTACAACATTTTATAAGCTATTTTGGTGAGGTAAATATTATCCTTGATCTAGGGCATCACTCAAAAGCTATCAAAGGATGCATTTTCTAGAGAGAAGCATGCCTTTTCCTCCTAGTTGTTCCTAAGGAATGATTTGAGGGATAGGAGTCGTACAGTTCATCAGGGCCTGACAATGAAGAACCTCTACCAGTTGTTGATCCAGTGAAGACAGTAACAAGATAGGAAAAATTGACTACATCCAGTTGGCCAAATAGAAATAGACTACATCCTATTACCATCTTCATGGGATTCAAAAACCATTACAGATTCTTTCTCATTGAACCATGGTGAATAATATGGTTTCTTTACCTTTAAGGTTTGACACCTTTCAAGCATTGCAGTAACTCTTGGTGGATGTCTAGCTTATCACACCCACAACCACTCTAATATGGTGAACACCCATTGAATTGACCCATCTATGGTGGCAGAAAAGATTTAAGTGATCCCAAGTAGGGTCATCCAAGTTGTGCCACCTTAGGGCCTCTTGTACTCATTCCAGAAGACCCCATAGTCTTCCTTCATCGCTTCCTTATCCTCTTCCTCGACGTCATCTTTTGGACAGTTAAACAATAAGAGAAATTGATGACCAAGTAAAAAAACATCATCCTTGTGTTCTTTTGCACCTATTGGCTCAACACGAAGATGGCGAATGTGAGTGAGAAGCCTTACTAGAACTGGAAATTTTGGACCGCTCATTTTTTTCCTTCTTGAAGCACAACATCTAGATGATGAAATAAGTGATAGGAAAGTTAAATAGAAGTTTGTTCCTATAATATGATTATAACAAACAAACTCTCACATAAAATGATATCACACATTATCGTATAATATGTTTGGCATCGATATCAAAGTGCTCCACATGTGTTAATATTACATCACATTACATCTACTAGTTATAATCATTCTACCAAGTACGAAGTGTTAAATGCATGGAATAGTTATTTAATATGATATGATAATTCAACCAGGAAGACATAATATGCAAACAACTTATAATGTAACTTCGACAACTACAAGTACATGATCCATCTACACGAACTAAATCTCATCCATTAATGTCTACAAGAACAATTGAATTATGGCATCATCAGAGGTGAAGGAATCTCAAAAAGGTGATTTGTATCCTCTAACTTATTCACTTTGATGTAAAGTTTAACTTACAAATATTGATATGAATGGTAATCATCTTTAGTATCATGATGAAATTCAACAAAGTCCTTCAAGTTCATTGCATGGCCCCATACTGTAATGCATTCATTATTCAGTAACTTAATCACAGCATGTAGAGACTACATTGTAGAGGGGATATTGAATACCCACTGAAAGTATTTGCATTGGCCTTTATTGTTTTATGTTAGTGACAATAAACACATGATATACATATTATGATATTTATATGTTTTTGGTTTTATTAGAAGCAATATCTTACATGTTTTCAAGAAAGTTTGGTGTTTCTCTGAGTTTGTTACCATCCATGGTGCCTACAATTAGAGAGATTAGAAGCCACTTGTGGAAGTGTAAAAAATAGTGACCAGGTATTTTGAAGGTACTCACAAAGGTGTACATGCAAATGAAACATAGAAAGTGGAACAATATTAGAATCTAATAACAAATTATAATGCAAAGATTTGCAAAGTAGTTAATATTACATGTCATAAAATTAAATGACAGTATAAAAAAACAATATCACACATGAGGTATGTTCCTATCTAAAATATATCACATTCATGACATCCATACCTGCCTACAAAGGTTTAGACCTCTACTATGGTCACATGCTTCACTACCTTGACTAGTTTTCTATTCTAAAGAGGTGCTTGCTCTAGATATATGATAAGGAGACATATTAACTCCTACATCACCACTAAACATCTACCACATGAATGACATACTAGAATGTGTGTTGAGTGATGGATATGGAATTTGTGAGCAACCTCCAGGATGTTGCAGTATGTATGATGGAGTCATCATCAATGTTGGTTCTGTTGTCGATATTGCTGAAAATGAAGGCCTAAAATAGAGGAAACCTCCATAGTACCTAAAACAAAGTACCCACAACCATCCTAAAAGTTTATCATAGTTATGTCATACCTAGGATAAGGTATATTGTGTGATTAGTGGCCTCATTTATGCCATTCATGAGAGAAGCAAAAATGCCCAATGGTGTATGCTGGAATGTGTCATAGAAATGTTGCAAAATTTGGGCATATTCCTCCTTTTCTGCAGAGTGGTTGGCCACATTGTTGCCTAGTTTATGCACCTTTTCATAGACTTAGGTGAATTCACTTGCAACATAATTTGACTCAACAAACCATTTATGTGTGCCTCACCTCTTACACCTTTGACTAGAAGGTGTCTTTGTGTCACTACTTTTTTAATCTATCCCATCATTATATCCATTGTTTTGAAAGTTGAAGTTTCACATGACACCTGCAAGTCCTATGTCATCTCCTAAAAGAGGCTAGGATGACTATTATGATTGGGGTGAGATGTGTTATCAGATGCGTCTAAGTCAACCGCTACTTCATCATATGAGGCAATGTTTGTTGGCAACTACTTGTCAATTGAGGACTTTGGATGGTGTAAGAAATGCAAACCTCAAATCATATCACATAACCTGGTTAGGAAGATAGTATGCTTGTTTCTTATATTTTACTAAACAAGAATAAATATATACCTTAATGAATATTTTTTGCACATTAAGTGGCATAAGGTTATATAACCAACATCCCACATTAACATAATAACATGTATATGTGTTAACTAGTAAATAAGTTCATTAAATATGTCATGTATGTTTCCTTTGTAATTAATATTTAAATAATGGAGAAATATGTTTAAGAAGAGGTAGAATGAGATTTGGAAACAATTGGTGTTTCCATGTTCATACATATGAAAAAATGTACTATTGTCTAAATAAATATTGAATTAATAGACTAAGTAGGTCAAATAAGTAAAATATTGAGGTTTCATGCATAACTATATAAGGAAACTTTTTTGGAAATGATTTGATGATAATAGGACTAAATTAAGTGAATGTTGATAATAGATATATAATGTTTTGATGAATATAATGGTAATGAGAAAAAAACGTAATGGTGCCATATCTCATAATAAGAAATTTAGAACCCAATTTTAATGTGAAAATCGTGTTTTTTGGGTGCCAGTTAGGGTGGGGTGCAAAGTTTCACAATATTTGAACAATCCTAACTATCCTAATCTCATTAAGAAGATAATATATAATATAAAGCCAAAAATATTAAATATCTTCAAAAGTAGAAACTAAGTTCATATTCAGATTCTACATGTAATCAGCCTATGTGTTGAGTTTGGCTTTGATTGGAATTTGTTTGAGGTTGCAAATAAAATAACAAAGAAGAACATGATTTATATAATTAATATCCTAATTGATTGAGTTGACATATCCACTTTCCTAAAGTTTCCCAAGACATGCTTGTCAAACTGATTTTTATTTTCTTTAATCTGATCTAGGTTTAATATGATTCTTCAGATCTATAACTGATAGCAAGGAGATTGTCAATGGCCTTTGTTTGAAAAGGAAAACAAGCGTATATAGTGCTTTCTTTCCTTCATTGGTTTTCTTTCATGGATATCTTGATCTTCCCCCAATCTTTATTCCTGATTTCTTCTCCCTTAATTTCTGTTTTCATTCCTACATCCAAAAACCCATAGCATAAACCCTAATTCCCCTGGATTATGAAATGCCCAATTGGACCCCATGCCTCTTTCCTTTCTAATTCAAAGACACCTTAAAAGTTATCATATATATACCAAACAATACACACACAGCCACCACCCTTCCATAAAACTGGAAAGACCTTCAATTTTACCCCTAGGTGCTCAACTTGTCCTATCGCACACTATATTCTTCTCCATTGACGAGGAGGTGATGTTCTCTAATCACTTGTCTAAGGGTTCAATTGGTAATATTGTAAGCCTCTACTTCACATATACTTATTATTTTAATCATTTTCTTCTCTTGAATTCTTCTCACCCTCTCTACTCATCAAACTCTGCACTGGGTGCTAGTGAGCATCCTCACTAGGTTGGTCTAGTGGTTCTCCAGGAACGGAAATGATGCATGGGCATTCATCAAACCTCAAGGGATGTCTCTTGACCCTTTGTTCTTCTCATAGGAAACCTTTTCTAAATTTTTGATGTTCAACTTGTCACCTTCTCGGGATGTGTGCCGCGGATAATGACGTGATCCTCCCCTCTTGGGCGCCGTCATTAGGTATAATTTCCGAGTTAGGTCGCCAATTAATCACAGCCGTCGGATTAAGATCAATCTGAAGCAAACTCATATCTGACGGTGTCGATACTATCGACGCGGGTCGATAGTATCCACCTTGCACTGTATCAGTTGATTTTCTTTTCTTTTCTCTATCGCGACTGATGCTATCTCGATACCATCGACGCGGGTCGACAGTATCGACATTCATAGGCGTCAGTTTTGTCCTTTTACCATCGTTGTAGCTCTACTAGTCGATAGTATCGACATATGTGTCGATAGTATCGACTCACTCTTTGCCAGCAACCTGATGGAATCTCGATACCATAGACATCACTGTCGCTAATATCGATGTTCTTCTAGTCCTTGCGGCTGGAAACCTGTGATCCGGTCGATGGTATCGACCACCGTCGATGGTATCGACAATAGCAGATACTTATTTTTCCTAAAATTGCAATACGAGACCACATAAGTCTACACAAAACATATTCTTGTGATAATTTATGCTCAAAATACTGAAATAAAGGAGATTTGAAATAGAGAATGATCATAGACCAAAGTAAATGAATTATGCAATATTACCCACCAAAATGACTAATAAATGCATAAAACTCAAATAAAACAAGTCTATAAATGCGACTCAAAATCATCGCATCAAACTCCCCTAAGCTTGAACATTGCTCACCCTTGAGCAACTAAACCTTAGAATAGAATTTCCAGAGTCAACTAAAGAACAAATCATCACAACAGACGTCCCATATGATCCCCACCGGACATTCACATTCCGGCCCTCACTAACCACAGAATGATAATTACCCTAAAGGAAACAATAATCATCCATAAAAGATATCTACCTCAAAACTGATGAACACTATCACATTAAGGCAGTTAACATAATAAAACTCGCCGGTCCAGTCTCGGTGCATCTTGTGATCTCCTATACTACGTTGCTCGCCCTAACTACCATCTAAATGGAAGCAGCTCTCCTGATATTCACAAGTGAGGAGAAAATTACGGTGGCCTACCAATTCGAGCAACAGGTGGATGGAATGGGTGGTTTATAGAAGAAATGGAAGCAGTATACGGTTTCAACATGCATAAAAACAAGAATGCCCTAAATGATGCATTTGCACATGAACATGCCCTAATGCCTAAGATTGGGTGGAATGATGCATGCACTAACATCCTGTCTCAAAATGAGATGGAATATCTAACTGAGTTACATCATGTACTTACTCATCTTAAGATGTAGGTGATCATGTTCCTTTCTCCCTCTTATTCTACTTACTTCTTCATAACTTTCTTTTTTTTCAATTTCATTTTTTTCAGATTTTTTTTACAAAAATTTTTCCTCTTTTTTTTTCAAGCCCTTATATCCACAAATGACAATGAATAATTTATTGGCGTACTTTTTCTGCATAACTCAAATATTTGAACTATTTGGAAGGTATGGAACAATTTAATTCACCATCAAAGAAGAAATGAGGTACATGATATACTCTATGCATAAAAATTATGAATGCAGCTAAATGACACGCAACTAAGGATAAAGTGCATGTATCACTATTCCAATTTTTTTTAATATGTTAAACATGTGACAACATTTTCAATGCAAGTCCTATCTACATGACATGCACTCAAAGAAGATTAAAACCATAAAGTACTTCCAATTCTTATGGTGGGTTGTGAAAAACAATGAGGTGAAAAGATCACAAGACTAATTGACTGAACCTTTGAAAAGTATTATGTGTCCCTCCTTACTGACCTGTGTAGTAGTTAAGAGGTTTCTCTCTCTTACTTCAAATTAGAGTCTCATTTTCATTTGGTCAATTTAGGATCAAACAACCAATTCCATCCACTTTCATGAATCATTAGGAATGTACATTTGTGATTTTCTATTTTAAAGTTGACAAAACCAATCATTTTCTTAAGTTAAGTGTTCAAAGTTGAACAACACTCAAGCTTGATTTTTTAATTTTCCCTTAGTTCCCATATACACGCAACTGAGATGACACAAGACTTAAGACATCCACGATTACACTAGATAGAATGTGGATCCTACAAACAAACTAAGATTGCAAGAAATAAATGACAAGAACAAAAGCAATAAACTAAAAATAGAGAAAATAAAAGATAGAGCTATTCCAACTCCCCCCTAAGCTTGAATTCGACTATGGCCTCATAGTCAAAAACAATCTTAAAGGTTGGAATAGAGATACCGATTTACTCTTCAGGCAGAGGCGGGTACTGTGGAGTCGTGGGGTCCCAAGATGGGTACTCCCCCTGGAAGCTCGGATCAAACTGGGCCCTAGGTGGAGGTTGTGAATAGCCTCCAAAGTAGTTATGGCTCCAGTAGTGATCATAAAAGGGCTGCTGCTGCATCTCCATCCTATGCAACCGGTCATGAATCTGTTGTTGGTTGTCGAGGAGGAGGCACTCATTCTCGAAGATATGCCTCTGATTGTCAAGTAACCGGTTTGTCATCTCATGAATACCGGTGTACACTGCGGTGTCGTGCTGCTGCGTCTACTGTATGTCTTGCAGCATAGCATGCATGCCTTGCATCGAATAGACATCCTCGCTTTGCTGCAAGGGTGGTGGTGGTGGCGGAGGCTGCGAAGATGAAGATGCACCCGGATGCATGCGAGGACGCTTCCGTGGTGCCACTCGTGCCCGAAGAGGAGTGTAGGTCTCCTCTTCCTCTTCAACCTCATCGTCATTGTTGTTGTCATCGTCGACGTCGTCTTCATCGGAGTCAACAATGGCTATGATATGCCATCGGAAATGTTGCACCCCTTCGATATTGAAGATAGGATCGGGAAGCGAGCATTCTTGGTATGCATGGTTGACGCGGCAGTGTGCATACGCCAAACCATCTCGAAGAAGGATGAGGTTGGAGCGGTGTAGATGTTGCAGGTTCACCTTGCTCCTGTGGGAGAGAGGAGTAAGCTGTAGGAAATTCAACCCAAGGTAGGAGGCCAGCTTTGTGATAAGCCCTCCAAAGTGAATTGGAGCTTTCCGTGTACTCCTCTTTACCGCCAAAATGCGTGTTAAGAAAAACGCGCCCCAGTTGCATTCTTGGCGCTTCAAAAGTTTGTTCAAGAAAAACAAATCCATCTCCTGGAACTTGCTGAGAGCCAGATCACCACGGCTGAATAAAGTGGTGCAGATCATGCGGTGTAAAACCCGCACGAATGGGTGCTCGAAATCTGCTACCGCCGCATTATGGTAGCTCACTGATTTGCCCGGTGGCACCATCACAAGCTCGGCGAAGATTGCGTCGTAGTCAGTGTGGTTGTCTGGCCGCCGGTAGTCAGACCGTGAATGATTCTAGTTGAAGATCTTGTTGAACTGTCGGAGTGTAAGGGTGTAGTCATTGTTGTACAATAGGAAAGACACCCGACCCCTGATCCACTCACGGTCGGTGGCTATGACGTCATTGGGTACGACGCAGACGTCCAGCGATGCCATAAACTCAGCCACCGACTCCTTGTAAGTAGGCTACTCGCCAAAGAACAGCTGGCCATCTGCATGGAACTCCAGCTCGTCAGGCCTTCTTCCCGTGTGTCGGGCCTGCCCCTTCAGAACATAGTTGAGGTTGGCTTCGAACCCCAAGTTGCATATTGTTTCCCGTTCAACATAACGGGTCGGATCGATCTTTCTCTTTAAGATCTCCTCGTAAATCTTCTTGACCTCCGCGGATGGATGAATTAGCTGCGGGCATGAAATCGACGCGGTAGGTGGTGGCACAAATTCTGGAATTTCCATCGGGTCGGCGCATGACGAAGATGCACCAGCAACATGCACCATGATCGTGACAGAAAGAGGAATAGAGAGAGAGAGCTCGATGAAGATCGGAGAAAGAAATCTCCGCTTGATGAAGAACGTGCTCGGTGTTGCTCGTCGTCGGGCTTGGATCGCTCTGGAATACGCTCGGCACAGGTGGAGGAGGATTGCTCTGGAGTTGTGATGTCATATGACGACAATCCTACTCATATATAGTCGTGGCTGGCGCTGCTGTATGCCCGTCGATACCATCGACGCAGGTCGATGGTATCGACACGGGTAGCACAATCCGTACTGCCGCTAGTATTGACGGTCGTCGATGGCTGGATCTGCGGGGCCCAGATCGCTGATGTGTCGATACTATCGACAGGTGTCGATGGTATCGACCCGTCCCCCGGATCAGCTTCCTGGTTGCTGCGATCGCCGTAGATCTTTCCTCACGGATTTTTGACGTGGCACGTCGATAGTATCGACGCGAGTCGATAGTATCGACTCTCTGATTAGGGCAAACCCTAGCGAGGCCCAGCCACCGCCTTCTGTGTGTGAATGTGTCGATACCATCGACAGGCCCGTCGATGGTATCGACTTTACTGAGATGATTTCTTCTGAATATCTCCAAAGATCTCGATGGTATCGACTGGTATGTCAATACTATCGACCTTGACTTGGCGATCAACCTGTTGGTGTGTCGATACTATCGACGAGGCCGTCGATAGTATCGACGCAGTGCGATTTCTGCAGTCGCCAACATGTACCACGCTCGATACCATCGACGTAAGGGTCGATGGTATCGACTCTACCTCAGTCCTGTACAATGAGAAAATGATCACGGTATCTTTTTTTACACTAAAAACAAAGTCAAAACAAATCAAACTACAAATGTAAAAGAAACTAGACAAAAGTACCGATGGTTGGGTTGCCTCCCAACAAGCGCCCTTATTTAACGTCTTAGGCTAGACAACTTGAAGCTCGTCATGCATCCGAAAGTGCAATGAGTTTGACCTCATTCACCTTCCTCGTGTAATCTTCACCAAAATACAACTTCAACCTTTGTCCATTGACCAAAAATGTGGTCTCGCCATTGCGCACCATGATTGCGCCATGCGGTCTGACCTCTTCGACTGTGAATGGTCCACTCCATCGGGATTTTAGCTTCCTGGGATGCAACTTCAGCCTCGAATTGAACAAAAGCACACGATCTCCTTTCTTGAAGGTGCACATCTGAATATGGCGATCATGGATCAACTTTGTGCGCTCCTTGTATATCCGAGAGTTCTCATATGCATTCATTCACAGCTCATCAAGCTCATTTAGTTCAAGTAATCTCTTCTTCCCCGCTTCATCATAACTTAAGTTGAGCTTTCTCAGCGCCCAATGTGCTTTGTGCTCTAATTCCACCGGTAAGTGACAAGCCCGACCGTATGCCAACCTAAAAGGTGTGGTGCCTATAGGTGTCTTGTATGCCGTCTTGTATGCCCACAACACATCCGGTAGTAAGGCACTCTAATTCTTCCTCGTGGAAGCCACAGTTCACTCCAAGATCTTCTTAATTTCTCGATTGGAGACCTCCACTTTTCCTTGAGTTTGCGGGTGGTATGGGGTACCAATGTTATGTTTGGCCCCGTATTTTCACAATAGTGCCGAGAAATTTTGATTCTGGAAGTGTGTACCCCCATCACTAATGATCATTCGGGGCACCCCAAACCTGCAGAAGATATTTTCCTTAACGAACCTGCACACTACAGTGGAATCATTAGTCCTTGTGGGTATTGCCTCTACCCACTTCGACACATAATCAACAGCCAAAAGGATATACAAATTAGAATTTGAGGACACAAAGGGTCCCATAAAATCTATACCCCATAAATCAAATACCTCAACCTCCTGGAAAACATTTAGGGGCATCTCTTGTCTCTTCGAAATGTTACCCGCCCTTTGGCAGGAATCACATTGCCTCATGAACTCATACGCATCCCTAAACAAGGTAGGCCAGTATAGGACACTTTCTAGTACTTTGGCTGCGTACAAGAGCTTGCGCGGTGTCCGCCTGTCGGTAGTGTGTGGCAATGACGAAGAACACTCTCGTATTCCGCCTCAGGTACACACCTGCATAGGACACCATCCTTGCATTGCTTCAAGAGGATAGGGTCATCCCAAAAATAATATCATAGAGAATGGAAAATTTTCTTCTTCTCTTGATACATCCAATCATACGGGATGATTCTGCAAGCAAGATAGTTCACAATATATGAAAACCACAGATCTTTAGAATTCACTTTAAAACGTTGTTCATCCGGAAATGTCTCGGTAATGGGTATGTGTAAATCTTTTTCATCTACCCTCTCTAACCTAGACAAATGATCCGCTACAACATTTTCAATCCCCGCTTTGTCTTTAATTTCGATATCAAATTCTTGTAAAAGCAAGATCCACCTAATCAATCTAGGTTTGACATCTTTTTTCTCCATCAAATACTTAATAGCGGCGTGGTCAGTCCAAACTATGACTTTCGATCCAACTAGATATTGCCGAAATTTTTCAAAAGCAAAAATAATGGCAAGCAATTCTTTCTCGGTAGTTGTGTAATTAAGTTGGGCATCGTTCAAAATCTTAGAGGCATAAAAAATCACAGCGGGTTTATTGTCCACCCATTGTCCCAACACAGCTCCAATGGCGAAATTGGATGCATCACACATGAGTTCAAACGGCTTGGTCCAATCCGGTGTTTACACAACCGGTGCGGGAATTAATATTTCCTTAAGCATGTTGAACGCGTGTAAACATTTTTCATTAAAATAAAAAACAACATCCTTTTCTAGAAGCTCAGATAAAGGTTTGTAAATTTTAGAAAAATCTTTTATAAAACGACGATAGAAACCGGCGTGACCTAAGAAACTCCTTACCCCTTTTACCGAATTTGGTGGGGGCAATTTGGAAATTACTTCAATTTTTACCGGATCGACCTCCAAACCTTTGCTAGACACTTTATGTCCTAGCACTATTCCTTCACTCACCATCATGTGACATTTTTCCTAGTTGAGGACCAAATGCGTGTCCTCGCAACGTTGTAACACCTTATCTAGATTGTAAAGGCATTCATCAAAAGATGCACCATAAACTGAGAAATCATCCATAAATAACTCTAGATAGCGTTCTACCATATCAGAAAAAATGGCGAGCATACAATGCTGAAAGGTCGCCGGTGCATTACATAATCCAAAGGGCATGCGGCGGTACGCAAATGTTCCATAGGAACAAGTGAAGGTGGACTTCTCTTGGTCCTTAGGATCTATCGAAATCTGATTGTACCCCGAATACCCATCCAGAAAACAAAAATGTGATCGGTCGGCTAAGCGCTCTAGAATTTGATCAATAAACGGAAAAGGAAAGTGATCCTTTAGCGTAGCGGCATTCAGTCATCGGTAATCTATGCAAACACACCACCCAGTTACCAAGCGGGTGGTGACAGGTTCATTTAAGAGATTATGAGTAACAGTGATTCCCCACTTTTTAGGGACTACCTGTGTGGGATTCACCCATGTCAAGTCAGAAATTGCATAGATGATACCTGCGGAAAGAAGTTTAATCACCTCCTTCTTCACAACCTCCATCATGCTCGGATTTAGTCGACGTTGCGGTTGAATCACTGGCTTGGCTCCCTCCTCGAGCCGAATCTTGTGCTGGCACAAGGTAGGGGAGATCCCCTTGATATCTGCAACAGGCCACCCAAATGCTCCTCGGTGGTTCTTCAGCACTATCAGCAACTGGTCCTCCTCCTCAGCACTCAAATAAGCAGAAATAATCACAGGAAACTTTTCTTCCTCAGCTAGAAACGCGTACTTGAGGTGCGGTGGCAGCGGCTTCAATTCCAATTCCAGCGAGCTGATTAAGGATGGCTGAAGCGGAGGTGGGAGTTCGCCTAAATCTTCATAGTACCTCGCATAGAAGCACGACAACATCTGAAGCATCTTAGTGCACTCCTGCAGTGATTTGCTTCTCATCCAATTATGAGTGATATTGACTACGCAGGCCTCAAGTGGTAATTCCGGATATGCATCAAAAACCGAATTTGCTATAGCCTCATCTTCAGTAGAGGGAGGAATGTCCTCCTCATCGTTTGGAAAACCTACAGCCTTGCAAAGGGATACCACCTTGGTCTGCTCCATGATGTCCACAGCCAAAGTCCCTTTTTCCACTTTAGTCATTACATGGGCCATATCTAAAAATGGCTTCCCTAGACAAAGTGAGATATTGTTGTCAAAATGGTTTGCCATGTGGCATTGCTCCTTGAATTTAGGTGAAGTGGTGCTGGAAGGCATGACCATCTCAAATCGGTCATCGGCTATACCTAAGGTCAAACGACCTCTCCCCATCTCAAGTATCATGTCAGCTGTAGCTTGGAATGGTCGCCCGAGTAGTAGCTCATTGCCTTGTTCATCTTGCATCTCCATGACAACAAAATCTGCTGGAAAAACAAATTGATCCACTTTCACTAGCACATCTTCACAAATCCCGTATGGCTTTACCACTGAATTGTCTGCCAATTGGATTGTCATGTTGCTCGGCCGTGACTCTTTTAATACCAGCTTCTTGAATGTAGAGAGGGGCATCAAGTTAATGCTCGCCCCTGAGTCACATAGCGCTTCACCAAATTTAACTTTCCCAATGTAACATGAGATGTTGAAACAGCCCGGATCTTGCCTCTTTGGTGGCAATGTGCCCATGACGAAGGCACTAACCTGCTCCTTAAGCACAACAACTTCTGTGTCTGGGATTTTTCTCTTCTTGGTGATGATGTCTTTCAGAAATTTCCCGTAAGAAGGGATTTGCTCAATAGCTTCCAATAAATGGATGTTGACTGAAAGCTTTCTAAAACTCTCTAGAAACTTTTTAAATTGGGCATCCACTTTCCTTGCCTTAGCACTGTTCGGATATGGGACTGGGACATCTTGTGCCCTTTGATGAGGTGGCACATAAGGTGTCCTTTTATGCGCCTCCTCATCTGCAATAGGATCGTCAGTAGCATCCACTGCTATATCATCAATTGGTTCTGTGACCGGTATGGCCAGCTCCTCAGTGGCCTCACCTTCAATTTCTGCTTGGGGTTTCCTTGGTTCATCGGCTCTGGGATTTAACAATTTCTTGCCACTCCTTAACAAGATGGCCTTCGCCTGTTGGTTTCCTCCTGGAATATTAGTGTTACCCGGAAAACCTTGGTGCGCCGGCTTCTTCAAATTAGCTATCTCCGCTGCCATTTGTGCCATGGACGTCTCTATTGTCCTCATTTGAGCCCCATGGCTCTGCAGTGTCTGCCCAAATTGGTTCATAAACTCCCCTTGTTGCTTTATTTGATGGCCAAAAGTAGTCATTAGTTCTTGATTTTGTTTTATCACTTGATTGAGCAGCTTTGTGCTCTTATCCTCCACTACTTGCTGGGGTTTTGCATCTGGATCCTACAAGAAGTTGTTTGGATCCTTCCAGGAGAACTTCTTGTCTTTCCTCCATGAATAATCATTATTTCTGTAGCCTTGTTGCTGCCTCATGAATTTAACTTGAACCTCATCCTCAGACTCAGTATCCTCCTTTGCAAGCAGTTTCTTCGCGAGAAGATCCATCTTCTCATTCAGCTCCTTGATTGCTTTAGATTCCCCTGCCACTCGAACATGCTCAACGACGTCTCTAACGCCCCACGATTGCTTCTTGGCCATGTTCTTAAGGATTTCCCAACAGCTGCTGTCTATGTTGTTCAAGAAGAATCTTGAGCCTGCTGAATCAAGGTTGCTTCTATCATGCTCGGAGAGAGAAAAATAGAAGATCTTAACCTATATCTCCTTGTCAAGCCCATGATGCGGGCACCGCCTGAGCATGATTTGAAACCTTTCCCAGGTCTCAAAGTAGGTCTCTCCTGCTTTCTGAGTGAAGTTGTGGATCTTCCTGATCATGTCATTGGTCTTCTCGGGCGGAAAGAACCTTTCAAAGAAAACCTCCACCATGTGGTCCCAGGATTCCACATATTCATCATCCAAGTTTTTCAACCACTCTCGTGTGTTTCCCGCTAGAGAACTCGGGAATAGCTTCAAGTAGAGAACATCTTGTGGGAATTTGTCTATTTTTATCATATCACAATTCTCCACAAACTGACTTATGTGCGCGACGGGGTCTTCATTCTTGAGCCCATGGAAAGCATTCGACTTCACCAAGTTGATTAATGCAGGATCAATCTTGTATGTCAGAATATTAACCACCTGCTTCTTGATCGGCCCCTTGGTAGCAGATGAAGAAGAAGCTTTGATCATCTCCCATATTGTCTGTGGCTCTGCCATCTCTTCTTGGTCAGATTCTGAATCTGTTTCTTTTAAGTGGTCTTGATTGTGGCCTTCCTCGTCGTCAGGTCCCGTCAGTGGAACCTATGGTGCCTGTTGCATGTAGTTGGTACTACACGTCTGCACCATACACAGTACCTGCAAAGTGAAAATTTCAGGTCAGTACAATGCTTGACGATTACAAAATTTATAGAATATACTATGAATTTTTAAAATGATAAAAAAAATAAAAATGTGGCCTAGAGTGGCTGCTTGCAGCACTCATAGTGCTGACAACTTGTCGTATCCCCGGCAACGGCGCCAAAAACTTGACATGATTTTTACGTGCGTAGAAATGCAAGTATACGCGTCAATGTAATATAGGCCTTTGGAGGCCCGAGTCGAACTCAGGGATACGTGAATTGTCGGAGACTACTACTAACTACTCGCAATTAGCTAGACTGATTAAAAAGTTGGGAGTTGTTGTTAAAATTAAAAGAAAATGAAATTAAAACAAAACAAAACAATCGATTAAATGTTTGGTTTAATCAATTCAAAATGAGATCTTTAGGAGTGCGGTTTCACTGCGGGTTTACATTATATTAAATTCTATATAGTCACTCAAATTTATCTCTCTATCCGGGTAGTGGCCTGAAATCAGAATTGCCCACTGTCGTGGTACAATTCACTACCTATGTCTAGGTCGGTTCCACCATCGTAGTAACTTGTACCCTAAACTAGGTGCATTAAAAACAATCTCTCGGTGTCCACCATTAACCTTACACCACCTTGTTCAAGGGATTTGTCAATTAATGTGAATTTCGTCTCTTTTCAACCATTAATTCTTCTTTCAAAGTAATTAAGGGAATTAGATTATTATTATGGTGATCAAGCATAACAATATAATTGAGAAAATGAAATTATACCACAGATTTAAGAGATAAAGTATGAATTTCTATGATAAAATTGTCATACAATGAATTCCCGGGCTACTCCCGGTCCTAAAGACAAAGGGGATTAGCCCCGCATGTTCATCTGAAAGCAAAACATGGTAGAGAAAAGGGGAAACATGGAGGAAAACGTGATTGAGTGGTGAAACCCCTGAACGGAGAAGATCCAAGCGATCCTTAGCATAGAATACGTGTTCTCCCGCCTTTCGGTGGTGGAAATCATCTTCTTCGGCGTCCAGATCGGCTGGGGCATGCTTCTGGGCTCCGTTCTTCTCTCCCCACCTTCTCGGGATGTGTGCCGCGACTAATGACATGATCCTCCCCTCTTGGGCGCCGTCATTAGGTATAATTCCCGAGTTAGGTCACCAATTAACACAGTCGTCGGATTAAGATCAATCTGAAGCAAACTCATATCTGACGGTGTCGATACTATCGACGCGGGTCGATAGTATCGACCTTGCACTATGTCATCCGATTTTCTTTTCTTTTCTCTGTCGCGACTGATGCTATCTCGATACCATCGACGCGGGTCGATGGTATCAACATTCATAGGCATCGGTTTTTTCCTTTTACCGTCGATGTAGCTCCACTAGTCGATAGTATCGACATATGTGTCGATAGTATCGACTCACTCTTCGCCAGCAACCTGATGGAATCTCGATACCATCGACATCACTATCGCTAGTATCGATGTTCTTCTGGTCCTTGCGGCTGGCAACCTGTGATCTGGTCGATGGTATCGACCACCGTCGATGGTATCGACAGTAGCAGATACTTGTTTTTCCTGAAATTGCAATATGAGACCACATAAGTCTACACAAAACATATTCTTGTGATAATTTATGCTCAAAATACTGAAATAAAGGAGATTTGACATAGAGAATGATCATAGACCAAAGTAAATGAATTATGCAATATTACCCACCAAAATGACTAATAAATGCATTAAACTCAAATAAAACAAGTCTATAAATACGACTCAAAATCATCACATCAGACCCCATGCCTCTTTCCTTTCTAATTCAAAGACACCTTAAACGTTATCATATATATACCAAACAATACACACAGAGCCACCACCCTTCCATAAAATTGGAACGACCTTCAATTTTACCCCTAGGTGCTCAACTTGTCCTATCACACACTATTTTCTTCTCCATTGACGAGGAGGTGATGTTCTCTACTCACTTGTCTAAGGGTTCAATTGGTAATATTGTTAGCCTCTACTGCACATATACTTATTCTTTTAATCATTTTCTTCTCCTGAATTCTTCTCACCCTCTCTACTCATCAAACTCCGCACTGGGTGCCAGTGAGCATCCTCACTAGGTTGATCTAGTGGTTCTCCAGGAACGGAAATGATGCATGGGCATTCATCACCTCAAGGGATGTCTCTCGCCCCTTTGTTCTTCTCGTAGGAAACCTTTTCTAAATTTTTGATGTTCAACTTGTTTGTTGTGTTCCTCATACGCCAAGAAGTTTTATATGTGTTGTCTATCACTATGACTTGGGTGCCAGGCATATATCTTCGCAAGGATCATCCAAGACTCCCAAAATCCATTGGAAACCCATGAGTTCCCCAACATTTTACCTTTGGTTCCCTTCCCTTTTGTGCTCATGGAAGGATCCTGCTCCACATTGCCCTTGACCAAGTTGCCTTGAGCAGGTACTTGTCAGCTTCAGTATGATCTCGGGAACTCATCAAAGGTGTCTTACAGGTGGTTTCTTGCCAGTGTCAGCAACTTAGGAGCTGGGTAGAGCTTCTTGCTCACTCAACCATGGCGGGGCTGGATGGAACAATGTTCCTGATGATTTCCCCCCATTAACTAATTGGGTGGTTGGCACGAGCTTTTTCCTACTGGGCAAATAGGTTTTTTTCCTTGTCTCTCTATGTGCCAATTTTTTGTTGGATCGGTCCACTTGGACAATCCTGATAGGCCCACCTCACTAGGTTTCTTAAAAGGAAACAAACAATGTTATTTGTGTGGATTTTTAGAATTTTTTGATTGATTAGTGATTCCAAAATTAATAGTATATTATTTATAGTTCCAAAATATAAAAGAAAATATGTTTTAAAATCGGTCTTTTATTCTCTATTAATAATTGTTTTATCACCTAAATAGAATAAAAAAATATGTGATTTTTCCAAATATTTTACTAATTGTTTAATGTTTCTAAAATTAATAACTACTTGTGATAACTGGATAACAAATCAAGATATCACCAGTAATAATCGCAAAATAACCATAAGCAGTGGAATTAACAAAAAAACACTAAGAATTTAAAACCATTTTGCACATAGATCCTCTCCAGGAAACTCTTACTGAAAGAACCAAAACTTTATATTCATCACGGTTCATATTGTACATATATTGTACTATCTCAGCTTAAGGATAACAAGTACCAGTTGCTTTACTCAGATATTTAAAATAGCAACATAAAACCTCGAGGTAATTAAACCAAAATCTAAAATCATTCGTAAAAACCACTAAGAACTATCTCCCAAGGACCTGAGAGTACAGAGACGAGACATAGGACTTCTATCTATAAGACACGACAGACAGTGTACTCAACCTGAGCTACTACTGTTGTCCCTGTTGATGTGGTCCTTCCTCTGTAGTCTGATTTCTACCTCCTCGTCCGTGTCCACCAAAAAGTTGTGGATCCCACGGGGTGAGACTATTATCCCAGTGAGAGATATAACTCTCTGCAAACAATATTATTATCACGGATAAATAGTATAAACTGAGCAGAGAATTCTTTTACATTAAGCATGATTAATCATTATTATAAGCAGAACTGAGTAATCTTTTCTCTTAAAGTAATGAATCTATCTATGATAGAGAAATAAATCATATGTTTGCTTTATAAGTAATACGAAGAACATGTATACATCTATCTATGAAGATTTATAAAAGTAATAAAGTATCAACCAATATTTTCCGTATTCATTCCTTAAGCAAATACACTACTGATAACACCCAAATTTACGTGTATTTGCTAAACATTTATTATGGTTTTGTGATGTTATAGCCTTAATATGCCCTATAATTATTATGTTTTAGTACCTTTTATCCTTTCATAGGTAAAGTAGCTAACCCAGCCAATAAAGTAGCTAATATAGCTAGTCTTGGGACTTTCAGGCACCAAACTAGAAAAGGCATCAATTTATGTTCATCTATGTACATTCATCATGGTTTCAGTCACCATCTTTAGCCGAATTTTGCCTAGTATATTCGTTTTCATCTCCTATATCCTATAATATACATCTTTCTCAATTTGTGGGTTATCAAGGCTTATTAATAAGGGTTTATATTGTTTTCAGGTAGATCGAGTAGGGCCCATCTGCTACTCGTGGGCCCCTCTTTATCCAAGCCCATCAGGCTGGTTCTTCAGCTACAAGAGACCGTGATCATCACCTCCTGAGGGATCATGATCAACACCCATCGATCCTCCTCCATAGACCGCGATCCAACTCCTCCACCCTTCATACATATTGTGATCTCTAGACACCTCTTTCAGCTACAACAGACTGTGATCACCATCTTTGCTTCCCGCCACCCGCAAAATTGCAACCTCTTGATCGCAATCTACACCGCTCACCACCAGATCGCGGTCAACACCTACATCAACACATGCTCCTCCAACCACCATCACTGCATCCTGCCCTAATCGCGATGCCCCTCCGCTCACTCATGCTCCATGCTATCCACCTACTCATAATCTGTACAAACGCAACTTCCTCGACCTCGTCGACTCCATCCTCTACCAAGATCACGATGTCCAACTCCCTCCATCTCTACAGTTCATGATCAACTACCACTGCCCAGATCGTGATCACCTCCTCCTCTTCGACCTCAACACTGACTCCATCCTCCCAACTGTGGTATGCACCTGTCCCCTTCATCCTCACTCGCGATCACCAATGCATGTGCTTGCTCCTCAACTGTGCCTCGACTCGTGACACCATGACCTCCCCACTCCACCTGATTGTGATCGACGTTGCCACCCATCAAAGGATCGTGACCCGCGATCACCCTCATCGACAGCTGCACCACACCGTGACCATCGTCATCCACCTGCTCCTGCCCACGATCGACAGTAGTGTCGCCATCCTCTACCACTTTGCGACCTGCACCATTCAACGATGAGGGTTGTGACTCCTTCAACCTCTGCCAACCCGCGATCTCGCCATCGCATCGCAGACCGCAACTTGCGGTTCCCATCCACCATCTGATTGCGATCGAGTACCTATAGACCTTGATCACCTCTCACCCGTGATGGTTGTGCGACCCCAACGTGAGTAGGATCCTGACCCTAGCTGCCCAGGCCTCAGTCCGGCCGCTATAAATAGCCCTCTCATCCAGCCACCCCAAAGGGGGGACTCGACAGGGCCACCAGGATGCCACCACCCAGCCTGACCTAGAAGCCCGATCTCCAGCAGCCAAGAACTTCCCCTTTCTAGTTTGGACTGCTATTTCTGCCTATATTGAGAGATCTGTGTAGGAATAGACACGAGAAGACCGTTTGGACCGGAACTTGAGAGGAGGATGATTCAACGGTTGTCTGTTCCTAACATCTCAAATATTCTAGACTCGATAGGATATCTAGAATATACTGGGATGTTGATATGTCATCCTCGAGAGAGGTTCGATGGCACATCATAGATGGGTTTTAGTCACACTTCACGAGAGTGAGTGGGACGACCCTACATGAATAGACCCACAACGCATGCTATGTTTGGATGTAGGTTGTTTGCTTGGGTGTTCGAGGATTTTCTACGCCCAAGAACGGGTGCATAGACTGCTCAGTTTGTAGTTACATAGCCAGGAGCTCCTCTCTATTTAGTAGAATTCTGCTAACTCCATTTTGTTTTGTTTTGTTTTGTTTTCTTTGTTTTGTTTTGTTTTAATTTGTGACAACCCGCTAGACTAGTGCTAGCCCCTTACTTTCCTGACTATCATCTTGGCTTATCTAACTCAAGAACAAAATCTCAAGCATCCTAAATGTCACCACGTCCATGTGTTCGACCATGTATATCTACTTCGACCCTGTAATAAAGCGTGTGGGGGTCCTTGAAGGTTTCGGGTTATAAATTTAAAAGTTCGATTCTTTCTAAATCCACCTCCCTTACCAGACGCGTGATTTGGGCCAATCAACTTTTTGACATCGTTGCTGGGGATGTGGTTTTCCACGTTTACACTCCTAGAAGATTTTGTTCTGTCACTCTTAAGCCCGTACATATATACATAGGCATAGTTTTCCTTCTTTGTTTCAAACATACTTTCATATACACTGAATAGCTTTTATTCTTCTTATACTTTTTCATCCATGGATCTTACTTCGGCGAGACAAGTCATCTTGTCCACCTATCCCCATGAATTTTTCTACAGTTCCGACTACTGGAAAATAATTGAAGGTCGTGCTCTACAGCTAGTCGGTTTATACTCACCTCCACCATCGTGGTATGTTGAAATTCCAACAACGGAGACTTCCAGTCAGCCCTCGACTTACGTGCTATCATGGGATCAAGAACTAATTAAGGCAGTGGAGTTGGTTGGGGAAAGTGTTCACGCACTCACCTCCTTAGCTTCTCATTTCTAAGAACATGTTGATCCGCTCCAGCAACTATTAGAAAAGTAGGATCATCAACTTCAAATAGAAACAGAGATTGCAGACAATAGTAGAAGTATACTTCAAACTGTTTAACAAGGATTCATCCAGAATCATCAGTTTTATACAACAGATTCCCATCAGATGTGTATGGCAGAATTGATGGGTCTCGAAAGCATTTATGCACAAGTACAATAGTTTCATGATAAATATGTTGAACAAGGCAGGAGTATCCAAGAGCTCATCGATTTGGTTACAATTCAGTTACAAATGCCATCACAAGATCATGAAGATTATAGTCATCAAAACCTTTCCATTAGGCCTGAAGTGGAGCTTGTCCTACCATCCTATTCAGATCATCAACTGGTTTCACTGGGATTTTTCTGTGAAGAACTGCCAACCTGGGGGAACTCTTCATTTTATCTAGATGATTCAGCTGATCAATCAATGGAAGATACTAGTAGCATGCATGAATGGTTAGATGATGATGACAATGACTCCTATCCTCACCAGGAATGTCAGACAACCTCAAAATAGGGGGGTTAGTTTGAAGAACCTGAATCAGAAATTGATCCAGACCAAGGTGATAACTCTCACATGGAGACTTGTCACTTAGCCATCACCCACTATGGTCAGGAATAACTTGTTTGAGGAGGAGGACGATGATAGTTGTTTGAATTGAAGCAGTGAGTATACTGATGAAGACGAGTTGGAGCAACACGAGCCATCATTTACCACCATCCCTTTACAAGGCTTGGTGTACATCGAAGGCACAGGATGGACAATCCACTACAACATGGCTGTTGAGCATGAAGATACCCCAGACCCCATAAAGTGTGACAAGCTTGGGGTGGTAGAACTATAATTAAATTCACCCGGGGATACTTCTTGCTCATAAAATGATTGGATGACTCAGAATGTACATGAAGACTTATCTAAGCATCCAACCTCAAGTTCAGAGGTGGAGAGAGAAGTGAGGGGCCCTCTAGAAAACTTTCATCCTCTTCCCTCCATCTCATCTAGTATCGACATCCTAGGACCTTCCTTCTCAGATTCATATCTTGGAAGGTACGTTGAAGATGGTTTGTCGAAGAATTCATCTCAGCGCAATTCAAATCAGTTCTAGCACAGAGATGACTTCACCGAGTCTCTAAATTTTATTCCTCCTTCAGACTCATAAGGGTCCACATATCTTCCTATTCTACTCCTTTTATGTGGAAGAACTCGTCGGCGAGACACAGGTGACACTGGTCCTAAAACTTAGGATTTGGGATCCCAGTGTCAGTATCGTGGGGCAACAACCCCCTTTCTCTTACTCATTTCATTTCTTTTTTGTTTCATTAAGATAAACCCTTATTTTTGCTGCTTAAATATTTCCTTGCATTCATGCATCATTTAAGGATTTTAATGAGATTCCCACCCTAACTTCCATGCATTCCCACCCTACTATTCTAAGCTTAGATCTTACTCGAGGATGAGAAAAATTTTAAGCTTGGGGTAGGTAGGGCTATTCACCATTCTACCTCTTCATTATTCACGCATGCACGCTTAATGCATTTATGTGTAAATCACTTTTGTAGTTTGTAGCTTTGCAATTAAGTCTATGCAATACAAATCTTAGAACTAAATGCTTATCTTTATGCCTAAATGCACATCCTTCATCCTAAAACTGCTTGACCTCTTGCTTGACTTGCTCTTTGGCTCTTTCCTTGAGTTTGGTAATAAATCTAAGGTTATGTGCTTTTTCAATAGCTTAAAGCTTTAATTCCCTTTATCTATGATGTGAATGAAAAATCCAAGGTAAAGGACCGTTGGAATGAGTTAAAACACAATCAAAGACTCCAAGCTGTGAATTCATAAGCTTTCCTCTATTCTAAGGATCCTTGGATCATAATTGCTATTTTTCACACGTGTCAAACAGATCATGATGAGTTTTGAGCTATAATCAGGTTGAAGTGTTTTCCTTGATGGACCACGCGCCCTCTCACCTTAGATTGAGTCAAAAAGATGGAAAATATAAAAAGTTGCAAAAGAGGCTTAGCCGCCCACAAAATCCCAAAAAATATCTATATAGTTCTCACCCAGACCTACAAATTAGAATGCAAGGAATAAAAGCCTGAGTGTGAATAAATGAGTGCTTGTTTCCTCTTTTAGGAGATTTGAGGATGGTGCCCAGCCGGTGTATGACTGAGCTCATGAATATGGGTATGCCGTGCCTAGTAGTATCACTCCAAAAGCTCATTAGAGAGTCACTAGGAACCCCTAGGAGACCTATGAGATCATCTCAGTAGCAGGGTTGGTTCGGGCACATTACGAGGAGTTTATCTCACTGCTTTGGGCCAACTAGCTCAGACTGTAGGGACTATTGCTCATTATATGGACCAACCTGACGTAGATCGGGATCCTCAAAAGTCACTAGAGTCCTTTTGCTTTCTTTCTTAGGACATGAATAAGTGAGAGGCGTGTTGTTCCCGATTGGTATACATGAATTCATGATGATGGTTCATTGATCATCACCCGTGGGATCACATATGTGAAATTTCTTTTATGTTTAATAATTATGATTCAAACCCTCATGAGTATCGACAGGTTGTAGTGAATTCGCTTAATCTTCCCTAGACACTCTTTGACCTTGCTTTGGCAGGATTGTGCCTGATTGGCTGGGGTTTGTTCTGAAATGACATGGATCAAGAGTATTTATGTTTTAAACTATTTTTATTAGCCTTAGCATCTATTTCCAAGTTTAATTTGGATGTTATCTTTTTGTTCTTTGAGCATAGTCTTTCTTGAGGACAAGCAAGGTTTTAAGCTTGGGGTAGTTGATAACACCCAAATTTATGTGTATTTGCTAAGCATTTATTTATGGTTTTGTGTCATTATAGCCTTAATATGCCCTATAATGCTTATGTTTTAGTACCTTTTATCCTTTCATAGGTAAAGTAGCTAGCCTAGCCAATAAAGTAGCTAATATAGCTAGTTTTGGGACATTCAGGCACCAAACTAGAAAAGGCATCAATTTCTCTTCATATGTGTACATTCATCGTGGTTTCAGTCGCCATCTTTATCCAAATTTTTCATAATATATTCGCTTTCATCTCCTAAATCCTATAATATACATCTTTCTCAATTCATAGGTTATCAAGGCTTATTAATAAGGGTTTATATTGTTTTCATGAAGATCGAGTAGGGCCCATCTGGTACTCATGGGTCCCTCTTTATCCAAGCCCATCATGATGGTTCTTCAGCTACAAGAGACCATGATCATCACCTCCTAAGGGATCGCGATCAACACCCACCAATCCTCCCCCACAGACTGCGATCCAACTCCTCCACCCTTCCTACAGATCGCGATCTCCAGACACCTCTTTCAACTATAGCAGACTGCGATCACCATCTTCGCTTCCCACCACCCGCAACGTCATGACCTCTTGATCATGATCTACACTGCTCACCACCAGATCGTGGTCGACACCTACATCAGTGCCTGCTCCTCCAACCACCATCACTGCAGCCTGCCCTAATTGTGATGCCCCTCCGCTCGCTCGCGATCCACGCTATCCACCTGCTCACAATCTGTACCAACACAACTTCCTCGACCTCGTCGACTCCATCATCTACCAATATCATGATGTCCAACTCCTGCCATCACTCCAGTTCACAATCAACTACCACTGTCCAAACCATGATCACCTCCTCCTCTTCGACCTCAACACCGACTCCATCCTCCCAACCGCGGTCTACACCTACCCCATTCATCCTCACTCACGATCACCAGCGCATGTACTTGCTCCTCAACTGCGCCTCGACTCGTGACATCACGACCTCCCCACTCTTCCTGATTGTGATTGACGATGCCACCCATCAAAGGATCACGACCCGCGATCATCCTCATCTGCAGCTACACCACACTGTGACCATCGTCATCTACCAGCTCCTACCCGCGATCAACAGTAGTGTCGCCATCCTCAACCACTTCACGACCTACACCATCCAACGATGAGGGTCGCGACTCCTTCAACCTCTACCAACCCATGATCTCACCACCGCATCATAGAGCACAACCTGCGGTTCCCATCCACCACTTGATCGCAATCGAGTACTTGCATACCTTGATCACCTCTCACCCGCGATGGTTGTGTGACCCCGACGTGAGTAGGATCGCGACCCTAGCTGCCCAGGCCTTGGTCCGGCAGCTATAAATAGCTCGCTCATCCAGCCACTCCAAAGGGGGGACTCGATAGGGCCGCCAGGCTGCTGCCACCCAGCCTAACCTAGAAGCCCGGTCTCTAGCAGCCAAGAACTTCCCCTGCGGTGATCTTGTGTGTGTGACTCCTCTCTGTCCAACCAGATCTGTGGTGGAAACCACAGCTCCATCCAGCTGCCATCCATCCCGCTCGCATCATCACGCCACTGTTCGGGGAGGATCTCAGAGAGAAAGGAGGACAAGGTGTCTGGAAGATCAAGGAGGAAGGCCGAAAAGGCGAGATTTGGCCTATACGGAGGCTAAGGAGCGAGAGCCACCTCTCCTCCGTAGGAAAAATCCCTCTTTCTTCCTCCTTCCTTCTTCCATTCCCCTTTGTTTCTATGCAAACGATGTTGTTTAATCTTTGTTCGATACCAACTATGCTTGTCTATGGCTAGTTGAGTTCCTTCTTGGCTATGTAGCCCATTTTGGGCATGTTTATGTACTTCTGCCTTAAGCAAGTAGTTTTATTTCAGATCTAGTATGTTTGATTATTCTATCTTCTCTCTCTAGTTATGATTTGCTAGTTTGGTTGATCCCTTTCTAGTTTGGACTGTTATTTCTACCTATATCGAGAGATCCGTGTAGGAATAGACGCGAGAAGACAGTTTGGATCGGAGCCCGAGAGGAGGACGGTTCAACGGTCATCTATTCCTAACATCTCAGAACATTCTAGACCCGAGAGGATATCTAGAATATACTAGTATGTTGATATGTCATTCTCAAGAGAGGTTAGATGGCACATCATAGATGGGTTTTAGTCACGCTTCACGAGAGAGAGTGGGACGACCCCACAGGAACAGACCCACAACGTGTGCTATGTTTGGATGTAGGTTGTTTGCTTAGGTGTTCGAGGGTTGTCTATGCCCAAGAACAGGTGCATAGACTGCCCAGTTTGTGGTTACATAGCCAGGAGCTCCTTCTCTCTATTTAGTAGAATCTCATGAACTCTGTTTTGTTTTCTTTTCTTTTCTTTTATTTGTTTTGTTTTGTTTTAATTTGTGACAACCCGCTAGACTAGTGCTAGCCCCTTACTTTCCCGACTATCATCTTAGCTTATCTGACTCAAGAACAAAATATCAAGAGTCCTAAACATCACCACATCCCTGTGTTCGACCCTGTATATCTACTTCGACCCCACAATAAAAGTTGCAGGAGTCCTTGAAGGTTTTGGGTTGTAAATTTAAAAGTTCGATTCCTTATGAATCCACCTCCCTTACCGGATGCACGATTTGGTCCGATCAGCTACACGACTGATTACATGTTCACATTCATACTTATTCCCTAAGGATATGAAGTATACCATTCATACTCCAACCGACCATGATTACGTTAAGCATCGGTACCATACAAGGTCAATGGCAGAGCTGGTTATCAAGACCTCACCTATCTCGGTCAGTACGAGATAATTGGTAAGACATCTTCTGTCAACTACAATTACCTATGTCGGGGTATAGTGACATCTTCGCTATAGAGTTACAGTCGTAGCATGTACTCTCTTCGGGAGAAGACCACTAAGTTTTCCTAGATTATTGTACATCAGGAAGAGCCACTACTACAGAACCTACCTTTAGTGTCAGTTATTTAAAGCCTTTAGTGTCAGTTTCTAAGCGACACCTATGTGGGCGACACTAAAAGCTCACCCATTAGGCGTCGGTTCCAAAACCGACGCCCAAACTCTTCGCGCGCCATCGAAAACGCGCCATCATGGGACTATAGGCGTCAGTTATTAGATAAGACACCGACGCCCAAACCCTTCGCACCACAGAAAGGGCGCCATCTTGGGCACTATCAGTGTCGGTTATAAGTAAAAAACCGACACCATATATCTTCGCCTCACGGCCATGCTGTCCAGCACGGTCGTGGTGTTAAGGAAATAGACGTCGGTTTATTGTAGGAAAACCGACGCCCAAACCCTTCACGCCACAGAAAGGGCGCCATCTTGGGCACTATCAGTGTCGGTTATAAGTAAAAAACTGATACCATATATCTTCGCCCCACGGCCGTGCTGTTAAGGACATAGACGTCGGTTTATTGTAGGAAAACTGACACTATATCATTATGTGTCGGTTATTTACAAATAACCGACGCCTATTGGTTTTTTTTTCTGTCAGTCTGCAGACCTGCTGTGGCTGGTCGCAGGATGAGAAACATGTTCAGTTCAGTTATGAACTACAGGTTTTACGACATCCATTGATATCAGCTGACAACAGGCCGCAAACCTGCAAAATTAACAATGAAAAAGTAGCACATGCATTTAGCAATGCAACCTGCAGTTCCATTTTATTTTCACACATTTATAAACATTCACACATGCTAGCAATCTGTAGTTCCATTCATTCACATTCACACATGTAGAAACATTCATATAGCAACCAACACTTTCATTCATTTTCACTCAGACACATGTAGAAACATCCAGACATGTAGAAACATTCACACATATATTATAATTCAGAAATTCATTTACAAAGTATCATTGTTTAGTCATTATTCGCTATCAGGATCCCAATTATATTTTAAAGCCCCCACTAATTGTATGGTTGTTGCCCATTCTTCTCTTACTTCATTTAATTCTCCCATTGTATAGGGAGCATTAACATTTGGTAAGTCCTTTCCTGTAATGGGGTCAGCTTTAAACACTTGTAAAGAGAATGATGTATATATATAATTAATGAGCTATAAATAAGATTGATATATTTCGATCATATTATCTAATGAGACTATATAATACCTGAGCAATACATTCGATATCCAGTACGTCATGTTTGATAATCATGTGCATATATCGCATGACATAGTATCCACATGCCCATCCGTTGTCTTGTGTAGCACACTATAAATTCAAACATACAAAATATTAAAAATACAACTAATTAAGCATTGTTCACATAAATAATATATACATATATTGCAGTCGGGAACTTACTTTCACGTTCTTCCAAATTATTGGCTGGTTCTTTTTCATGGGGACCTTTCCTCCAGCCTTTTTGTACTCCTCAAAACCCCTACATGTTAATGTAACACAGAACATTGCAATTAAATAGTAATGTAATAACATATGTTAACGGATATGAAAAATGAAATATTTCTCACTGAAATATTGCCATTTTCATTATGTGTCCAAATCTTGTATTCAATTTACCCCCCTTAGGATCTAGATAATACACAGTGAACGTCTCGGGGGCAATAACCAATAACTCCCAATGCCTACCCCTAGAGGAAAAAAAATTACAAATTAATAACTCAAAATCCACAATAAAATGTAATTTTCTTAAGTCCAAATTATAATAAGCAAAGTAAACTTACTCTACATTGAATGGAGCCATTATCACCGTCTTCTTTTTTACAGCAAAATTTGAAAAAGACTCACAGCAGTATTGTTGAACTAATGTAGGGTATTTAGCTGCTAGACTAATCAAGGATGGAATCAAAAACCCTACATGTTCGAATCCAAAATATGCACATATGTTGTCTAAGTAGCTGCAAAATATGTATTAATTATGCATGCATTAATAAATAAGAAACCAGATCACCTGATCATACACAAGGTATATGGATGTATAAAGAATATCTCACATTATCCATAGCTCTATCACAGATGTATTTAGCCAATCATATCGAAACAACTCCAATATATCTTGTATAAATAGTTTTGTTTCGTATGACTGACCTGTAGAATCTGAATCAGAAGAAACAGTTATAGGGGAGTTTATATCATGTTCCCCTAACCATACTGCCATACCCCTACAGTTAGGACCTAACGGGACAGGTAGATCCTGTGGAACCCAACTAGGTAATGCAGGAGGTGGTAGTGGAGGCCTAGATGTTGTGGGTGTCTTCTTTTTAACCTGTATATATATATAATTTCAGATCAACTGCCAGCATATACACACACTAACAATTGAACGTAATGTAAATTTACCATACCTTATCAGTAAAGAAGACATCCTCTTTTAGCCACAATATCATTCTGCCTACTGCCTCACCAAGTGTTTCACAATCTGGGTGGGCATATGGCAGTGGAAGATCCATCCACTGGGGGAATATATGTATCGGGCTCACCCGAATCCAACCAGCTGGTACTGGAGACCCGTGACACGTTTCCCCTGGTAGGGATGGGTAAGCCGACGCCTCTGCCACGACATATTCTTTACTTTTTAGACGGCATGGCTTCAACCCCTACAAAGTTTTGCGTAAAGAATGTTATATACATATATACATATCATCTTTTTTTGAAACGACTACAATTTCATATATATGTATCATCTTGAATTAAAAAACTAGTTACTATGTCATAAAAATACTTACAGTGGATGTGCTAGGTGGTGGTTCTACAGGATTACTCCCAACCTCTGCAGTAGGAGTAGGAGTAGAGTCTGCAGTAGGTATTGTCTGGTAAGTGGCAGTCTGAGATGCCTGCCACTTTTTCATTGCTTCTTCAAGTTTTCTGTCAAATAGCTTATCCACCTATACATGGATAAAAGAAACGTCAAATTCTAATTTTTGAATTCTCTTTTACAATAACATTATAAAGAAAGAATATGTTACCTCTTCTTGTGAAAGTCCCTCTTTTGGGACATGTTTGTGCTGGGATGACCCAAAAAAAGATTTGATGCCCACACCAGCGCCTGCAGCCCTAACACGTCCAGGATGCTCTGGGTTACCCAGAGCAACTGTCAATTCATCCTTTGTTCCCTCAGGGATGAACTTTCCTTGTTTCCTCAGCTCGTGCATCTCCCGCTAATCGCCAAAACAAAAATTTGTACTTAAGTAAACAACACAAATAATCAATATTTGAATGATTGTTGTAAGAGTTGTATTTTACCATTTTTGCAGCCGCCTCAGCAGTTGCGGCCTTAGTTATTTCTCCCTTCTTATTTTGCCTCTCAGCTATCCAGACATCATGGCGAGGCAGAGGTGTGCTACCTATGGTAGAGGACTCCTGAGTAGCAGCAGACTGAGCAGCAGTAGCCTCATCCTGTAGTCTTTGGCGAACGCCTGCATACCCCTTTGGACCCATTTTGTGGTCATGCACATTCAGTGCACGCCTTGATCTTTGTGCCTCACTAAGGGCCTAGTTAGTATGCAAATTAATGATTTGGTTAGTAACACTAAATGTTAATCTTGAATAAGTGAATACAACATATATTAATTAATGAGATTGAGACTGACGCCTAATACCTTGAATTCATTAGTTTGTCTTGAAGCGACAAACGCGTCCCATTCTTCTTTGTCCAAGAAGTTCCACTGTTCAGTGGTTGTCTTCTTCCTCTTGTCGGCTTCTTTTATGTATTCTCTGGTGAGATTTGTCCTATAGTTCCTTAGGACTCTCCCACAGCGTTGCATCACGCATTTACGATGCAGCTTTTCATCCAATTCAAATATACTCTGCAAAATAGAATTGTTATTAACTAGTATCCAAAAATTTAGTAATCTACAAAATAGAATTACAAATTAATAATAACTCACGCATAAATCCCTCCATATTAAATCTTTCTTCTCCTTAGAAACTTTATGCCAAGAATCTAAGCGACAACCGCAATGGCTACGAGTAACAAACCCAAGATATGAAATAAATGAATTGCGATTCACACCACATGCATTTCCTGCATTATCAAAATCCACAACAAGTTTGGTTTCATTGCCCTTTTGCGCAATTAACTTCTTCATCATAGTGATGCCCCTTCTCTTGTCAACTTTTTGGTGTTGTTGATCAAGTGCCTCAAGTGCTTCAGATGGTACCTGTCATCAACCTAAAATTTGACAAAATAATTCACATTTACAAGATATAACTATAAATGGACATATAGATATAAATATATGATATATTTTTAAAACTTACATTGTGAGGCGGCGCATTGATGTCCTCACCCTCACGGTAGTCATCAGTACGATCATCAGGAGAATGGTCAGCCATATGCAAATTCACATTCAAATTGTAAAGTTCACATTGTAAAGTAGTAATTCAAAGTGTAAAGCTCACATTGTAAAGTTCACATTATTACAACAAAGTATATATCACAACAAAATTGTAAAGCTCTATGATCAAAGAGAAAACAAGTATATATTACAACAAGATTAGGGTCTAGGGTTAACAAATACATGTGATGTCATTCTTATATATAATAAATGTACATGTACCACCTATCCCATCCTTGAACACCTAATCTCACTAGTAAGTGTATAATGTGTATTGGGTTTTCAAGAAAATTTTGGCAGCATTTCCTCGATGTTCTCCAAGTACATATGTACTTAGAGAACAAACGGGGAAATGCTACCGAAATTTTCTTGAAAACCCAATACACATTATACACTTACATCCTAAGCGAGATTAGGTGTTCAAGAACAGTCCCAAACCGGGGACTATCCAAGATTTACTCCTAATGAGTAAATCTTGGACGGGTTTCTAGGCCAACAAATAATGTGTTGTCATTCTTATACCTAAAATCCTAGTTCTTCAAGTTAGGGTGATTATTAAGATATGCATGATACAATAACTTTTTTGCATCACATTACAGCAGACTTATCATTGATACCTTACTAACTTATTGCTACATTTTCATATCATCACTTGATCAAAAATTACAGCAGTACATTTAACCAAAGTATGCATTCTAAAATCTAGCTATGTCATGATTAGTTACATGTAATTTACTTGGATATACAGCTGTACCCGACCACACGGCCGTGTGGTTGGAAAACACAGCCACGGCCGTGCCAGCCCACACGGCCGTGGTTGCTGTTGGTAAGGAGAGGGAGAAGGAAGAAGAAGAAGAAGAAAGGAGGCCTATTGTTGGTAGCAGCGTGGAGAAGGAGAGGCGCCGGCGTCGAGCAGAGAAGGAGAGGGCGCCGGAAGAGCAGAGAAGGAGAGGGCGGCGGCGAGGAGTGGCGGCGAGAAACTGCAGCAGCAGGCGGCGAGCGGCGCCGGCGAGGAACTGCAGCAGCAGGCGGTGGCGAGAAACTGCAGCAGCAGGTGGAGAGTGGCGCCAGCGAGGAGCATCGGTGGAAGGGAGAGCAGCAGGCGAGGAGCGGCACCGGTGGAAGAGAAATCGTCAGAGGACCAAATCCTGAGCACGAGAATGAATGAAACAGAGAAAGGGGAAGAATCGGGCTCTATCGCGCGATTTAAGTTAACATTAGGTGTCAGTTTTTTACAAACCGACACTGAATGTTTTATTGTCGGTTTACAACAAACCACCTACACTAAAGGGAGGTGAAAATTTTTGCGGTTAATCGCGCGAAAACACAACGGCGTTGGTTATTGTCACAAAACCGACGACTAAAATTGTACAAATTTATGTCTCACAGAAAAGCTTTAGTTGTCGGTTTCTCCATTAAAAACCGACGTTGTATGTCAATTTTTGGAGGCAATTTTTTTCGCTGGAAATTTTATTTTTGGCGGTTACTTTTAGGTGTCGGTTTTTTAATAATTAACCGACACTTAATAAAAGCGGTACCCGTGTCTGGTCTCCCTTCATAGATTGGATGTCGGTTTATGTTATCAACCGACACTGTAGAGTTTAGGTGTCGGTTTATGTATACAACCGACACCTTGAAAAGTGACTTTATAAGCCATTTCTATAGTAGTGACCACTGAGCGATCCTAGTTTAGTTTCATCAGGAAGACCACTGAGCGATCCTAGTTTGGTTGGGGAGTCCACTGCCCACCCCTATTTAGTTGGGGAGTCCATTGAGCACCCCCGGTATATTACATATTCAAAAATATGTATACTGAGTTAAACACGTTTCACCATTCAGTAAATTCTGACATTGAATGGATCTATGGTCAGGGCAACTACATGATAACATTTAACTTGCTTAATTGAGTGCATGACAATATCTTTTAGAATCAATCAAGTTGCAAGCAAGAATTATATTAGATGCTACAAAGAAAGATATACTATGATTATCATGTACTTTCATGGTTCTTTGGAACACATATAACAATTAGGATCTCAATCTCTTGTCATCATCATGCATGGGTATTCAAACCCTTAAGTCATCACTGAGTATTTTCACCACTTAGTAGGAAACCATTACCTCTAGGTCATCATACCAAGGTATTAATTCACATAGTTCACAAAGCTCATCAAATATCTGGTCACCTTTTACTAGGAAACAACTATCTTTTAAGACATCAGATTATATAAACACTATACTTGTTGTACAAATAATTCACATAGCTCACAAGACCCATTAAATAATTTGTCACCGCTTACTAGGCATCAACTATTCACATGACTCACAAGGCCCATTAAACATCTTGTCACCTCTCACTGGGCAACAAATATATGTTTAGGTCATCAGACCACGTAAACATAATACTTGTTATACAAGTATTGTCTCACAAGGCTTTTGCAATAAGATAAATACAACCTTCCCATTATTAGGGTTAGGGTTTCCCTTTATAGCCGAATAGGGTTTCAATTTCATATTATCAATTTAAACCCTAATTCATTGCTCCACGCATCTAGGAGCATTCATTGGTATTATAAGTATTCAATCATACTTATTTATTCTCATTATTTATCATTAAATAATTATCAACACAAAGTATGAGTTTCTCTCTCATCCTCAACATCATACTTTATTATCTTGGCTTAACCCCTTTCTCAAGGCATGTAAGCCTTTACTTATCAAAGTGCATTAAACCCATTACATCTTAATGTAACAATTGACATTACACACTTCATGTGTTATTCAATCCAAGTATATTGGATTTGAGGTGCATCAAGGTGTATCAACCTGAAGTTGATGGATGTAATATTTATCATTCCTTGGTGTATCACTTCCCTTATTACTTTTAACTTACTTAAGTTCATCAACTTATCTTGTGTTAGGGTTTTCCTCATCCTAATACTTCATGTACTAACTCATCACATTTCTCCTGTAGTATATTGGCCATAAATCACATAGTTAAATTACTCAACTATCATCAAGTAATAGGAACTCATCTCAAGTTAAGGCATTGTTGATATAGGGTTGACCATTATCAGCCACTATAGGTGCTTCACCTATCAAGGTATTGCCACACCATTACTTGGTGTTATACTCATCACTCCTAAGAGTATTTTACCCTCACCTTTACAAGGTGTATTGGGTTGAATCACATATGTCAAGTTGAATACATGTATTGAGTTAGGTGCATATCAAACTAGGAATCAACATATCCCTTGTCACTTACTCATTAAGGTATTAATCTTACCAATAATATGATATATCATCTTCACCATACATGGGTGTAACATCCTTACCTCACTTCAAAAATATTGCCCACATAAAAATTTATTAAGTTGACTTAATTCTCCTCTTCTAAGGTACATTAACTCATCATTATCAAATTACATTAAACTCGTTACCTCTTAATGTAGCATTTGACACAACACACCACGTATATCACTTAGTCAAACACATTGAATTGAAGCATATCTACCATATCGGGCATCATGGTGTATATATTCTATCACATTTGTTTTTGAGATACCACCTTCACATCCTATCATGTATCCATATCGGTCATGTGGTGAAACCACATCATCATATTGTGCTTAGGGTGTATCCCCTAACACCATATTGTGTACCCATCTTGGGTTAACTATCAATTAGTTCTTATCATCTCAAATTAACCTTATATCGTGTATGGGCTAGATACTATACCTCATATCGGGTATGTTTCTATCTTTGATACCATATCGTGCACAAGGTGCGCACCATATCAGGCATAGAATGTATACCTCATCATGTATCGTTCAAGTGGTATATACATAATACCATATCGGGTTTCCACCTTGAATTGTCATATCGGGTTTGCATGTTGGGTAACAAATTGGGTTGCCATATTGGTTGACATATCGGGTTACCATGTTAGGTAGACCCTTAGGCTCATAACCTTTTATACCTTCAAGGATCAGTTCTATCATATAGTTACATGACATTCTTGATATCTAGCTAAATTCCTTTTCAACAATCCATTGCACAAAGGATAGGGGCATATCGGATTTCAATTTATCATCTAGGGTTTCAACTCTATATCAGTTAGAGTATTCAATTAGCACTATACCATCCTTGAGGTATGATCTTAACCTTGTATCATGTATAAGGTGTAAGTAGGTACCTCCCATATTGTTCATAAAGTATTCCTCATATCATTCATGAGGTATCACCCATCTCTATATTGGGTTACCCTTCATCTTGGGTTTCGTATCAGGTTTATGGTACTTCAACCCCATATCGGGTTGTACCATGATGATGTCATCATCAAACTCTAGACTATTGTTCTTACTATACTAGTTCATGGACAACAGTCTTAACATCTTATTGGAACTTAAAGGAATATCAACTAATCATAATAACTCGAAATTGAAAGTAGTTCAACAATTTCAACAATATTGAAAATAAATAATAACATAGTTGGGTTCAATTTATATAACCCACCTCTAGAACAAATTCCAAGCTTCAAGATCCAACTCTTCACATTCCCTTGGTTGAATACGAGCTTATCCAAGGTCCAAGGCTTGAGCTCCTTAGCACTTTCACAATAACTTCACTCCTTGTGGCCGATATCACCTTGCTAGGTTGATATCACCTTGCTTGGTCGATATCCTTCTTCTATGGACGATGCCAAGCTCTAATCCCCACACTCCTTCACTTGCACGATATTAGGATGGTATGCATGATATCTAAGGGATATATGGTAACAAGATCCGATAATTCAACTAATATGTGAAGAGAAGGGTATTTATACTTATTGTTTATGAAAAAGAGTGTAAGAAGTGTCATTACCTTAAGCTAATAAGTGCCACATGGCCATGCATGGATTGGAACATGTATTTGCATGCATCCCTTCTTTATCCTTCCATGAAAAATAAGAATTTAAGGATAATGCAAGGGATAAGGGTCGAGCCCCTTTGGTTATCTTCTAGGGCAAGCTATTTCCACTCACATTATTATATTCACCATTCAACACAACCTTTTCCAAAGAAAAATTGCAAACAGATACATATGACTTCCTTGATGTGCTTAGCCCATTATGGGCAAAGCCAAGACTCAACAAATCGATAGGAGATGCCCTCTATGGCTCTTTGGCCGATAGGGACTCCCATTCTAAGTCTACAACTCGATACAACTCATATAAGGATTTCAACTATACAACTTCCTTGGTCTTTTCATTACCAAGAGTATTGCCACTCTAGGATGATTCAAACATGGTGTCTACTTCTTTATATCTCCTTTATATGACACTAGGAAGGAGTAGGGACACTCTAGAAGTGGTAATTTGCACATTAACCCTCCATTTTATATAATTTACAATTTGTACCATAATTGATGCACAAAGCACTTAGCATTATTCAAACAAGTTCTCACTTAGAATTTAGGATTTCCACAAGTCACCATCTAGCATCATTTTCTTTCTTATGATTTTAAAACACTTTAGGGTACTTTCAACATATGACATTTTTCAATATAACCCCTCATCCTGGGTAAATTGCACTTTACACTCAGACTATAATGTTATATACACATAGTTTGCAAATAAGCTCAAACTTGAAAATTAACTTCACAAAGAGTCTTAATTACTTTTCAAAAGTTTAGAACAAGCTTGTAAGTAACTTACTTAAGCAAAACTTCTAGGGTTAAGCCATAATCCAGGTCAGGAATGTTACAATTATAAACCCCTAACAAGGATTTCATCCCCGAAATCCTAGATGAAAGAAGATAATTGTTAGTCATGCATCATATCATCAAGTCTCCACATAACATCTTATTGTCATGAAGATTCCATAGAACTTTGAGCACTACAAAGTCCTTTCACATAGGGTCATCATAGAATCTGTCATATAGGATACACACTCAGCTATCCTTTTCATTAATGACTGTAGTGTCAATTCTATGTCAGGTAACACTTTTCTTAGTCAGAGAAGCATTATACATAGCTTATTTATCTCAGGTGTTACATCTCACTAATTTGTCACCTTCTAAACTTTTAACTTATGTGATAATATTTTTGACCTTGGGAGTCTTCCAGACTCCTCACTTAGTTTTAACATTTCTCCTCCAAGGATCTAGAGTTACATTCTGTCATCCACTTGGGACTACAAATCTTATCATACATCTATTATACCACTCTAGTCTATTGACACAATGCTAAACTTTCATATGACTTATACCAACTATATCGTTAGTTGTTTTATTTTCTTGTCATAAGGAGAAGATACTTATGAAAGAAGAACTTATCTCAGAAGTATTTCTAGATGTTATGTATAATCTGTCTCAACAAATCTAGATAGGGATATTCTAAGGAATTATATTTAGCTTGATAAGCTTTTCCCAAAATGATCCTATGATTGTTCCTTAAATTAGTACATGCTTATTGATGTGATGTTTATGCAGAGCATAAACCCCTAACATATGATATCCATACTAAAGTTATTTCAAGTTGGCCCTTCTAGGTTACCAAACACGATTCATCTTATCAGAAGTCATGTTCTCATTTTCTCATACCATTGAAAGTTTTTGGATACTAGGATTCTTTACCTTGGTATCCATTACATGAGCCAAAAACACATCATATCCTGATCATTTCCATCTATCTATTATTATTTCCAAAGCCAAACATATAATAGGACATTTCTTTCATCTTGGGACATTACTTATCACATATAACTTTGTCTTGGAACCAAAATTCAAGACTAGACGATACTTTTCAAAGTACCCATCTATAGATCATTTCTAATCCATGCACATCAAGTGTCATAAGACTCACTTGATTGCCATGTCCCTGAAAGGAAAGAACACAAACAAACATATTCCTCTTATCACCCCATCATCACCCAGGATTGTTTATCAAAGAGAAGAGATTATCATCTCCTCTGATTATTGCATGAATTTTCTACTGTTCATGAGTCATTTACTCTTATTTCATCCTAGGTTCCTTGCCATTAGCATAGGAATTATAAGGATGATTACATATCATCACTCCTTTCTTTATTGTTGTCTAACATGTTCATAAATATTTTATGATTTTATCACATTTCTCATTTTCCCATTATGGAAGAGATCATTATCCTTCACATATTCTTTATTTGAACATGGATCATCTTTCTTATTCCCTTTCATTTATTATGAGGATTGTACTTTTTACTTCCTCATACACACAGACTGGTCTGAGATAAACTCAGTTTCTATTTCATTGCACTTAGGATGGGATAGAAATATCCATGTCCTATTTTCAATTTCATTATGCTCTTTGGATTGTCTCAAAATGATTACTTGATCAAAGTAATCAGAAAGATAGCAATCTAAGAGTTCCATACTTACCTTATCTTCAATAGTTGAATACCTGGCCAGGGTATACAAGTACTGAGATTAGGTAGTATGCACCTTGTTTGTATCATATACCTTGGTTTTCATACCATCCAAATCATAGGACTTAATATCCCTGGATTTCTCCAGGCATCTCTTTCACGTTTCTCATCCTCTTTTATACAGACAAGGGAAATTTTAAAACATTTAAAAGAGTACTTGAACAGAATGTAGATTCTATTCCCCATCATTTCTTCCCTATGTTCCCATAGAACAACCAAAGGAAAGTCAACAACAACAATCCTTCTTTTGATTATCAGATAAAATAAAGAGAAGGTATATCAGAATGAAAAAGCTCTATCTGAGTGTCACCCCTCGGGGTCATCTACCACTTTAGGTTGACTCAAAACATAGAGTCTAGATGTTGGGATATAACTTTCATAAGCCCCGTCGAGTCTGCCTCGGTTATTGAGTCATTTCCTTCTTTCTTTTCGAACAAAAAGATTTAACTTTCTCAACATGTCCATATCTATAACATGTCTTATCCTCATACCATGGCCTTATCGGTCTTATTACCGATGTAAAAGTTAAGTCAGGAGTTCTTACAGGTGGAAAGTTAGGACGTTTGCCTTTACTTAGTGAATGTTGCACTGATGCACTTGGCATTCATTGCACTGGTGGTACCAACAACTTTGGCTTTTTAAAACAACTAGGAAAATATCTCTAGAATTGTAGAGACCTTTCCTTAATTCTCAGCTCAATGCCCCTCCTTGGCATTGCCATCAGAGATGTACTATATATCTATTCTTATGGAAGAGTCTATTTTCTTGCCATATGTTAATTTTTCCCACATTTTCCACTATTCCGACATGACTATGTCATTCAGGAACCCTTTTAGAACCCAAAGTTTCTGCATTGAGGACTGGTAATCTAGGTTGTAATGCTAGTATCCAGTCTACAATATGCATCACTTTTTATCCTAACCTGCCCAACAAGAGCATAAAAAACAAGATTCTCAATCCTGATTAGGTCGAGATGGGAATTCTCAAGCACCTTCTCTTGCATGATCCATTGCACCCTCTCTTGATGCAACAACATTGCTCTTAGCAACGTGTTCCTCATTTTCTCTAGTCATTTTTAAACTTCACCCTTTCTTCTATATAAGCAGAAGTCACTGTAGGGTATATTAGAGGACACTAACACAAACTCAACACCTTAGTCCTATGTCTCTGTAGACTCAGCAAACCTTAGGCTCTGATACCAAACATTTGTGATGACCTGATAACAAATCAAGCCATCGCCAGTAATAATTGCAGAATAACCATAAGCAGAAGAATTAACAAAAAAACACTAAGAATTTAAAACCATTTTGCACATAGATCATGTTACACCCCGATCTCACAATTACCATTAATCATGAGATTAGGGCATAAATTGAGGATTTAACGTAATACAAAGATCACCCTTAACTTTTTCTTATTTTTCAAACTCTTTGTTTTCTCACATTGAACCACATAAACTAACTTTACAAAGGAACCTAAACATTTATTTCTCTAATCTAATTTCAATAGTAAAAATGCATGTATGAACATTCATTATGTTTCTCATACTTTTAACACATAAGACTTGCTGATTTGCATATATTGCTAAAAGAGGAATATTGTTATACATCATCATTTACAACTCTCTCTTATTTCTTTACAAGGACCAAGAGTGACAAGGACCGACTGAACTTAACTATACTCAAACTTAACTCTTGTGGCATATCTACTATGATGCAATGATATCTTCAATCCCCACGATTTCCCTAAAACTTTTGAGTAGAGGGGTGAGCCTACTCGCTCAGTGAATGAGTAAAACAATAATGCAGTCTAAAGTACTGAATCAGACATTTATCATTTTTGGATAATTGAAATAAAACAAGATAGTAATTTCAAATTAAGAGACTAGATATTCAAAAACTTACAAATAACATTGAAGCATACATCATTAGAAATAAACAAGTATGGAAAAACAATCCTCACTACATTCAATATTACATTTAAAGAACAACTGCTACAAAACTGAAATCAAATCTTTCTTAACTCTTTTTTTTTTTGGTGAACCCTTTCTTAACTCTTCTTACTTATAAGAAACTCTTTAAACTTATATTATCATATTTTAGTTTATACCCTGATCATATGTAGTGTACTCTACATATGAAGAATTGTAACAAAATACAATCTCATCGTACAAGACTTAGCTGACACACCCAGGAGGCTAAGCCTGACTACATCGCTAGACTACAATAGGAAAATGGCTCTCTGGCCTCGGCACACCTATGGGTCATTATACTGGAATCCTCCTCTAACTTGAGCACACAGGTGGAGAGTCAAGCCACCTATTGGCTTTTCTGTACTCTAGTGCCACCAGGATCTCTAGTTGATGTTGGACACTACATATTATATTTTTAAGGAGACTTCCACGAGGGCTTCGTCCCCCATACCACATGTTAGTACGATCTGACCCCCATATATTGGACACTGCCAGGGTCAGGTTGTTTCATCCCTACGGCACAGACCTCTCATTGGGAATCTACGGTGTTTAGGTCTACTATTATTACTGTAACTTTAATTATATCTTTCTCTTAGACTGGTCTCTTTTAACTCTGTATATTAATGACTACTCAGACTATTGAATTGAAATCACTGATGATACTGAACTGAATGCTTCACATATTGTTTACCCCTTTCTTAGGGTTTCTCCTTACTCATGCACATATATCACTTCTCATGTATTCAAACATATATCATGTCTACTAATATAAATATTCTCATTCAACATATCTCACATTTATGCATGGCATCGATAACATACCTATCTAGGGCATGTCATATCTCTCCTCTTGCAATAGCATAACAACATATGCATTTCATGACAAGTGTTTGAGTTAGAAAATATGAATCTCATAAACAAATAATATATGCATATAAGATAATATTCAGATAAAATCCCACAATATCACATGAATCATTTCAATCAGTCATTTACTACTAACTTAGATATGTATACTTGTAAAAGCATACTAGATTGGGTTTCCATCCTTGATTACTTGCTATTCATAGGATATGTATTGTGAAAATCAGAAACTCTATTTATCCATATATCAAATCAAAGAGATCAAACATGTAGAATTATATGCACTAGGAACATAAGTAAGATCATATAAACATAAATCTGAATTTCAGCTATAATGTTGTTCAAGCACCCGGATAACTTGAAAATTCATATCTTCATAAGATTCTCAATAAACTTCTTAATTCTGTAGTATTCAAGATACATGAATATATGTATCCATGTCATCATATAAATGTTTTCAGATCATAATTGGAACACGAATTGAAGTATAAACTGAATTCAAGAACAATTCTTTTCATTTATTATCATCTAAGGAGAAATCGAGAATATAAATTAGAACCATCTAATTGAGTACAATTGACTAAAATATTCTTTTACCCACTCACCCTAAGTTGTAAAACTGCTTAAAAATGTATCCCATATCTGAAAAGCTCGAATCCATATCAAAACCCTAGCAATCACCACTTTCTTCTTCCTTTCAACTCGGAAACCTTAAAATTGAAGATTAGGAGAGAAAGAGTGAGAAAAGGACTTGATTTGATATGATTGTGAATCCAATTAGGGGAGGGACAGAATATTAACATCTTAGAGAAGATTCACCATGAATCCATATCTAAATAAGCTAAACTTACATGATTTCATCATTCCTCAGACCGCAAAACCCTAGGTTAGCATCTCCATCACTTTCTCCTCTCAAACCCTAACTCTCCCTCTCTCTCTAGGATTTCATTTCTCTGGATTGAATCACGAGTTATGAGATATCCTTTTGCGTTAGATTGACCATATAGAGCAATTGAGCTGCTTGGGTCAATTGCACATTGATCCCTCACTATACTTTCTCTTATTTTAGCTGAATTTTCTATCATAACAATATTACTGTAATTCGTCTACTGATAAGGTCTAAATGCATCCAAAAATTATGAAAATTTTACATGTTGTTTATGATTGAGTTTTAGATCTCCATTTAAAATTTCAGATCATTTGGATTTACTAATAAATAAATTATAAATAGAATAGTGCACTGCTATCCAAATATCTACAGAACAATCAGTTGAAGAGAAAATGCCCCAGAACGGCCATGCTAGCTGCCACGGTAGTGCTAAGATGGACCCAATACGGCCGTGTTTCCTACCATGTCTGTGGTGCATTGGTTTCATCATATTTGAGTACAAAAGTTGGTCAACAATTCAATTCTTTCAAAATGTCATGTGGCCTAGAATGCCCGTGCCACCAACGACCCACCACAGCCGTGCTATCCTATCCTTAAACTACCATTTTCATTCTCCTTTACTCTCATTCTCCCCAACGTGAGCCTATTTGGTGAAAACCCTAATTTCATCCGACTAGGGTTTATATTTTCTCAAACCCTAATTATACAAAGAGATAGCATACTTGGGGTTCTCATTAGGTTAAACATATCATGATTGAGATATCATCATTAATCATGTTTAATCAATGACCAATATAACTAAGCATGTAGTCATACACATAAACCCTAACTTACCCATTAATCTCAGATACGGTCATAACAATTCTTCCCCCCTTAAAAAGGTTTCGCCCTCAAAACATAAATATGCAAGTAAAGTACATTCAGGGTTTATTTTAAGCTTCTGAAATCTTACGTCATTATATTCTTGTGTTTCATACTTGAATGTAGTTTTCAACATTAATTCCTTCATTTCTTTTATAATCACAACATGTTTGAAATAGTTCTCAATGACAACAAACAAATTCTCTATGCCACAATCAATCATAGCAGAGAGAGAGAGAGAAACAACCATTTCAATATTTTTTTATACTCTTGAGGTGTTACCTCAACATTGATAATCTGATCCAACAATCTCAATTCACACGGCTCAATTTGTACTACTGTTATGTATTACCTCTAAATCACAAAAGAGAGTTCACCATGTTCTTTTGAATTTTACTATTGTGCTACTCAAATAGCAAAACAGTCTTGAGTTGGAAGACTGGATTCAACAACAATTGTACAATACTACTCACGGCATCCCCATTGCATCATGGATGCATAAGGTGAAGCATTACCATCACATTCCATATTATTCTCAAGTATGAACCCACACATAATTCAAGGTGTAACCATCGGGTTATATCATACAGTAACAAAGTACTCCATGATTTTATTAGTCATTCAAGGACTATTCATACCCAATTACCATCACTTAGTTATATTAAAGCTAGGTATAACAAGCTATATCTCATTAGGGTTACATATCAATACAATATGGTTATCATCCCTTCTATTCATATGAGTGAATAGGTAAGACTACCTTATTCAGGTTAACCCTTCATTTGTTCCATCATTATTCAACCCATATCACCATACCACAATTATACAATACTAAGATGGATTACTGGTATGAATGACTACAACTATCAGACACCTTTAATTAACATATTTATTACACGTGTACACTGAAATCATACGTAGAACCAATTTACATCCCTTAATATACCTTCAACAAATTATGCTTCTAAAAACAAATTCACATATTATTAAAAGCCATTCTTTTCTCTTATCTCTCTCCTCATTCACTACTACTTACTTTTTGCTACTTATCCTTCTCATTTTAATCATGTAGATTAAACATTCCTAAAATTGAAACATACAAGGTACAAATAGATTATTCATCATTCTTGCTATCACTGCAAGAATTTATCTCATATCACACTTCATTCATATTGTATTTCTCCTTTTATTCAAAACACACTTGTTACATTTCAAATTTATATCTTACTCTTTACTTTGAATCATTTCCGTATTGTTTATCTACCTTTCAGATTAGCTATCCTTAAACCCTAGATTACTATCAGTGCTAGTTTACTTCTTGTAGTGAAAATCTCATGATCTTGTTTTATAGAGATGCTAGTATTTAAGGTCAAATCACTAGTGACATCCCTTGAACTACTACAACTCTAAACATTCTAGGGTTTGGTCCTTATTAGTAGCATGACGTTATTGTGATGTGACTTTGCTCCCTTAATTTGAAATTCAAACTTTGGATCTCACAAGTTTTACTAAAGTCTTCTTTATCTTATCGATTGAATTTCCTTTCTCTTACTTGGCCATTCAGATAGATTACATTCTCAATTACCTTGCTAGGGTTTCATCATCATATTGTGCGTCATTATTACATTCATTATATGTCTCTACCATGGTGGTTATGCATCATATATGATTCATTTTCTTATCACTTCATTCCCACATTGCTCTCATTAAGGAAGACATGAAAGAGAAGATGATTTTGAGACTTACAATTTTTATCTTCAAACATTCAATATTACATTTCTCATATGTAGGTTTAATTAATTATCAACAAGGATACTTGACTAATTAGCACTTTCTTGAATCTGGCAACCTCTTTCTTTTATAATCTATATTACTCCATTATGTTTCAAACCCTTCTTTACTTTCCATAATCCCCTTACCATATACTACTATTCCACATGTCATCTTTAACTTCTAGTTTTCTCTTATGATCATCTTGCTTCTTTTTTGTGTATGATCATGTATACCTTGTTGCATATATTTCCTTTTATCCTTCTACTAATGTGAAGTTGAAATTCTAAATCAATAATCTCTCTACTAGTATCACCTCATTTTTAATACATTACATATCCTTCATTTTAAATCAAATGGATCATGCATGGGTGAAACATAGTTTCTCTTTCAATCAAGTTTTTCCTTCCTGAATATACTCTACCTTTGTATGACTTATTCGTTTATTTAGCTACACTTTTGTTCTTCTTTTAGAAACTAGTTTGTTGTTCTATAGAGACTTAGAATCCAAAGGCAGTAAGGATGAATGTATTAAACTTATTAATAAAGGTATACATTCCATGCTCTCAATTATATCGTAACCCTCATTCCTTAATCAAGCTCATTATTTCCAACATTTCTCTTTGTTTCAACTAAGTTTCTTATCCTAGTTTTATGATTTTCGTGTTCATCTAGTTCTCTTCACTATAACTCTTCTGAAGACTCTTCACTTCTATGCACTTATTGTATACTTAGCTCTTTTCTTCTATTTTCCCTTTGCTTTGGAGTACATAAAAACATTGTACTCGGTTATATAATCCATTCCTCATGATTGATTCTTACTATCATGGACCTTACATACTTTTCTCATATTTTTTCCACATTTCATATTTAGAGTTCATATAATACTAATCATTAAACTTAATATGAACCTTATGTCGTGTTCCTTTATTCCCAATTAAGGGTTTCTCATATGAGGCCCCAAAGTTGGATCTCAGATATCAGTTCCAACTAATTCTTAGTTATCCCATCCTTTCCCTTATACTTCAAAATATTAGAGTATATACATTCATACTAGAATTTGGATCTAATCTATCCAGAATTTACTCTTGTTATGTTACTAATAGGAGTCATTAGATCCTAGTAATGCATCTTTCCAGCCAGACCAGGCCGAACATGCAGTCCTGAAGCCAAGAGCTACTCAGGATTACTCAACTCCTATCCATCTCAAATGTGTGGAAGAAAACTTATCCACTTAGAAAAGCTCATTCAAAGATCATTTCTAGTCTACTTGATACAAAGAATGTAATCAATAAATGCTACAACTGCATAGTGTAAAACAAATCTTAAAGACCCATATATATTTCAAAATACTGAATATTTGAATTCAAACATATAAGAGATTTTCAATTCATCACCAATAAAACAACAATATGAAATGAAAGTTCTATCTCATTTTATTTTTATGCTCGTAATTCATGTTACTTATCTTGATTCTAACCCTAATATTTCGAGACCATCCTTCCACTGTATACCTGGCCAGGGTATACATGAAAGAATAGACAGAGTAGCTTGATACTGGTTGATCCAAGTACTCAGATACCGGGCCAGGATATCCAAATACTCAAATCCCCAGAGCTAACATCATAACATCTCCTATCTGCCACACTTATGACTCTAACTTACTAACTTAATGGTCCCTGACAACTCAGCCTAAGCTCTGATACCAAGTTGTTACACCTCGATCTCACAATTACCATTAATCATGAGATTAGGGCATAAATTGAGGATTTAACGTAATACAAAGATCACCCTTAACTTTTTCTTCTTTTTCAAACTCTTTGTTTTCTCGCATTGAACCACATAAACTAACATTATAAGGGAATCTAAACATTGATTTCTCTAATCTGATTTCAACAGTAAAAATACATGTATGAACATTCATTATGTTTCACATACTTTTAAGCACATAAGACTTGTTGATTCACATATATTGCTAAAAGAGGAATAATGTTATACATCATCATTTACAACTCTCTCTTATTTCTTTACAAGGACCTAGAGTGACAAGGACTGACTGAACTTAACTATACTCAGACTTAACTCTTGTGGTAGATCTACTCTAATGCAATAATATCTTCAATCCCCATGGTTTCCCTAAAAATTTTGAGTAGAGGGGTGAGCCTACTCGCTCAGTGAATGAGTAAAACAATAATGCAGTCTAAATTACTGAATCAGACATTTATCATTCTTGGATAATTGAAATAAAACAAGATAGTAATTTCAAATTAAGAGACTAGATATTCAAAAACTAACTAATAACATTGAAGCCTACATCATTAGAAATAAACAAGTATGGAAATATAATCCTCACTACATTCAATATTACATTTAAAGAACAACTACTGCAAAACTGAAATCAAATATTTCTTAACTCTTCTTATTTATAAGAAACTCTTTAAACTTATATTATCATATTTAAGCTTATACCCTGATCATATGTAGTGTACTCTACATATGAAGAATCGTAACGAAATATGATCTCACCGTACAAGACTTAGCTGGCACACTCGGGATGCTAAGCCTGACTACATCGCTGGTCTGCAATAGGAAAATGGCTCTCTGCCCTCGGCACACCTATGGGCCGTAATACTGGACTCTTCCTCTAACCTGAGCATACAGGCAGAGAGTCAAGCCACCTATTGGCTTTTTTGTACTCTTGTGCCACCATGATCTCTGGTTGATGTTGGACACTACATAATGTATTTTTAAGGAGACTTCCACTAGGGCTTCATCCCCCGTACCACTTGTTAGTACGATCCGACCCCCATATATTGAACACTTCCAGGGTTAGGTCGTTTCATCCCTACGGCGCAAACCTCTCATAGGAATCTACGGTGTTCAGGGCTACTATTATTACTGTAACTTTGATTATATCTTTCTCTTAGACTGATCTCTTTTAACTCTGTATATTAATGACTACTCAGACTATTGAATTGAAATCACTGATGATACTGAACTGAATTCTTAACATATTGTTTATCCCTTTCTTAGGGTTTCTCCTTACTCATGCACATATAGCACTTCTCATGTATTCAAACATATATCATGTCTACTAATATAAATATTCTCATTCAACATTTCTCACATTTATGCATGGCATCGATAACATACCTATCTAGGGCATGCCATATCTCTCCACTTGCAATAGCATAACAACATATGCATTTCATGATAAGTATTTGAGTTAGAAAATCCGAATCTCATAAACAAAGCATATATGCATATAAGATAATATTCAGATAAAATCCCATAATATCACATTAATCATGTCAATCGGTCATTTACTACAAAATTAAATTTGTATACTTGTAAAAGCATACTAGATTGGGTTTCCATCCTTGATTACTTGCTATTCACATGATATGTATTGTGAAAATTAGAAACTCTATTTGTCCATATATCAAATCAAAGAGATCAAACATGTAGAATTATATGCACTAGGAACACAAGTAAGATCATATAAACAAAAATGGAATTTCAGCTATAATGTTGTTCAAGCACCCGAATAACTTAAAAATTCAGATCTTCAGAAGATTCTCAATAAACTTCTTAATTCTGTATTATTCAAGATACATGGATATCTATATCCATGTCATCATATAAATGTTTTCATATCATAGTTGGAACATGAATTGAAGTATTATATAAACTAAATTCAAGAACAGTTCTTTTCATTTATTGTCATCTAGGGAGAAATCAAGAATATAAATTAAAACAATCTAATTGAGTACAATTGACTGAAATATTCTTTTACCCACTCATCCTAAGTTGTAAAAGTTCTTAAAAATGTATCCCATATTTGAAAATCTTGAATCCATATCAAAACCCTAGCAATCGCCACTTTCTTCTTCCTTTCAACTCGGAAACCGTAGAATTGAAGATTAGGAGAGAAAGAGTGAGAAAAGGACTTGATTTGATATGATTTCAAATCCAATCAGGGTAGGGATGGAATCATAACATATGAGAGAAGATTCACCATGAAACTATATCCAAAGAAGCTAAACTAGCATGATTTCATCATTCCTCAGACCGCAAAACCCTAGGTCAGCATCTCCATCACTTTCTCGTCTCAAACCCTAACTCTCCCTCTCTTTATAGGATTTCGTTTCTCTGGATTGAATCAAGAATTATGAGAGCTCCTTGTGTGCTAGGTTGACCATATAGAGCAATTGAGCTTCTTGGGTCAATTGCACATTGACCCCTCACATACTTTCTCTTATTTTAGCTGAATTTTATGTCATAAAAATATTACTATAATTCATCTACTGATAAGGTCTAAATGCATCCAAAAATTATGAAAACTATATATGTTTTTTATGATTGAGTTTCATATCTCTATTTAAAAATTCATATCATTTGGAGTTACCAATAAATAATTAAAAATAGAATAGTGCATTGCTAACTATAAATCTACAGAATAGTCGGTTGAAGAGAAAATGCCCTAGAACGACCATGCTAGTTGCCACGGTCGTGCTAAGATGGACCCAGCATGGCTGTGTTGCCTACCACTGTCATGGTGCATTGGTTTCATCATATTTGAGTACAAAAGTTGGTCAACAGTTCAATTCTTTCAAAACGGCCGTGTGGCCTAGAATGCCCGTGCCACCAATGACCCACCAAGGTCGTGCGACCCACCACGGTCGTGCTATCCTATCCTTCAACTACCATTTTCATTCTCCTTTTCATACCTCTCTCATTCTCCCCAACATGAGCCTATTTGGTGAAAACCCTAATTTCAGCCGACTAGGGTTTATATTTTCTCAAACCCTAATTATACAAAGAGATAGCATACTTGGGGTTCTCATTAGGTTTAACATATCATGATTGAGATATCATCATTAATCATGTTTAATAAATGACCAATATAACTAAGCATGTAGTCATCCACATAAACCCTAACTTACCCATTAAGCTCAGATACGGTCATAACAGATCCTATTCAAGAAACTCTTACTGAAAGAACCAAAACTTTGTATTCATCATGGTTCATATTGTACATACATTGTACTGTCTCAACTTGAGGATAACAAGTACCAATTGCTTTACTCATATATTTACAATAGCAACATAAAACCTTGAGGTAATTAAACCAAAATCTCAAATCATTTGTAAAAACCACTAAGAACTATATCCCAAGGACCTGAGAGTATAGAGATGCATATAGGACTTCTATCTACAAGACACGACAGATAGTGTACTCAACCTGAGCTACTACTATTGTCCCTACTGATGTGGTCCTTCCTATGTAGTATGATTTCTACCTCCTCGTCCGCATCCACCTAAAAATTGTGGATCCCATAGGGTGAGATTATTGTCCCAACAAGAGATATAACTCTCTGTCAACAATATTATTATCACGGATAAATGGCATAAACTGAGCAGAGGATTCTTTTACATTAAGCAGGATTAATAATTGTTATAAGCAGAACTGAGTAATCTTTCCTCTTAAAGTAATGCAGCTATCTATGATAGAGAAATAAATCATCTATTTGCTTTATAAGGAATATGAAGAACATGTATAACATCTATCTACAAAGATGTATAAAAGTAATACAACATCAACCAATGTTTTCCGTATTTAATCCTTAAGCAAAAACGCTACATGGCTGATTACATGTTCACATTCATACTTATGCCATGAGGAGATGAAATATATCGTTCATACTCCAACCGACTATGATTACGTTAAGCATCAGTACCATACAAGGTCAATGGAAGAGCCAGCTATCAAGACCTCACCTATCTCAGTCAGTACAAGATAACTGGCAGGACATCTTGTGTCAACTACAAGTAGCTATGCCAGGGTATAGCAGCATCTTCTCTATAGAGTTATAGCCATAGCATGTACTCTCTTCGGGAGAAGACCACTAAGCTTTCCCAGATTATTGTTCATCAGGAAGACCACTGAGCGATCTTGGTATAGTTTCATCAAGAAGACCACTGAGCGATCCTGGTTTGGTTGGGGAGTCCACTGAGCACCCCTGTTTAGTTGGGGAGTCCATTGAGCATCCCGGTATATTACATATTCAAAAATATGTATACCGAGTTAAAATCATTTCACCATTCAACAAATTCTAACACTGAATGGATATATGGTCAGGACAACTACATGATAACATTTAACTTTCTTAATTAAGTGCATTACAATATCTTTTAGCATCAATCAAGTTGCAAGTAAGAATTATATCAGATGTTACAAAGAAAGATATACTATGATTATCAAGTACTTTCATGATTCTTTGGAACACATATAACACTTAGGATCTCAATCACTTATCATCATCATGTCTGGGTATTCAAACCCTTAATTCATCACTAAGTATTTTCACCACTTAGCAGGTTACCATTACCTCTAGGCCATCAGACCAAGGTATTAATTCACATAGTTCACAAATCTCATCAAATATCTGGTCACCTTTTACTAGGCAACAACTATCCTTTAATACATCAGATTATATAAACACTATATTTCTTATACAAATAATTCTCATAGCTCACAAGACCCATTAAATAATTTGTCACCCCTTACTAGGCATCAACTATTCACATGACTCACAAGGCCCATTAAACATCTTGTCACCTCTCACTAGGCAACAAATATCTTTTTAGGTCATCAGACCACGTAAACATAATACTTGTTATACAAGTATTGTCTCACAAGGCTTTTGCAATAAGACAAATACATCCCATTATTAGGGTTAGAGTTTCCCTTTATAGCCGAATAGGGTTTCAAGTTCATATTATCAATTTAAACCTTAATTCATTTCTCCACACATCTAGGAGCATTCAATGGTATTATAAGTATTCAATCATACTTATTTATTCTCATTATTTATCATTAAATAATTATCAACACAAAGTATGAGTTTCTCTCTCATCCTCACTAGGATATTGATTACATCATACTTTCTTGTCTTGGCTTAACCCCTTTCTCAAGGCATGTTAGCCTTTACTTATCAAAGTGCATTAAACCCATTACATTTTAATGTAACAATTGACATTACACACTTCATGTGTTACTCATCCAAGTATATTGGATTTGAGGTGTATCAACCTGAAGGTGTTGGATGTAATATTTATCATGCCTTGGTGTATCACTTCCCTTATTACTTTTAACTTACTTAAGTTCATCAACTTATCCTGTATTAGGGTTTTCCTCATCCTAATACTTCATGTACTAACTCATCACATTTCTCCTGTAGTGTATTGGCCATAAGTCACACAGTTAAATTAATCAACTATCATCAAGTAATAGGAACTCATCTCAGTTTAAGGCATTTTTGATATAGGTTTGACCATTATCAACCACTATAGGTGTTTCACCTATCAAGGTATTTCCACACCATTACTTGGTGTTATACTCATCACTCCTAAGAGTATTTTACCCTCACCTTTACATGGTGTATCGGGTTGAATCATATATGTCAAGTTGAACACATGTATTGAGTTAGGTGCATATCAAGCTAGTCATCAACATATCCCTTGTCACTTACCCATTAAGGTATTAATCTTACCAATCATATGATGTATCATCTTCACAATACATGGGTGTAACATCCTTACCTCACTTGAAAAATATTGCCCACATCATACTTTATTAAGTTGACTTAATTTTCCTCTTTTAAGGTACATTAACTCATCATTATCAACTTACATTAAACTCATTACCTCTTAATGTATCATTTGACACAACACACATAATAGGTGGAGAATGAGAGTGAGAGACGTTAGCACATTGATGACTCTAAGTTTCTTTTACTCTTGGTGATCAAGGTGGTGCACCATGAGTTCCCACATCTGTGTTGATGACGCAGATGTTGAGGCCCTTGAGTGGAGGCTTGTAGACAAGAAACATATCCTAGGAAAAGATAAGGTCTTATGAGATGATTAGGCATATACAATAAAATTCATTTTGGATATGGATATGAAAGCACAAGTTTTACACAAATAATACATGTTTAGCGATTGGACAATAAGTGTGTGCCAAGTATATACAATGTCTCTTCTATGTATTTAATACATCGATATTTAATGTCTATGTCAAATATGTTGACCAAGAGTCTTTATCAGGATTTTTTTTTAAATTCAAATAGACCCCTTTCCTCCAAAACCCTACAACAATAAGCATATTTAACCTATTCTAAAAGACAATAATACATTGAATTGAAGCATATCTACCATATCGAGCATCATGGTGTATATATGTTATCACATTTGTGTTTAGATACCACCTCCACATCCTATTGTGTATCCATATCAGGCATGTGGTGAAACCACATCATCATATCGTGCTTAGGGTGTATCCCCTAATACCATATCGTGTACCCATCTTGGGTTAAATATCACTTAGTTCTTATCATCTCAAATTAACCTTATATCGTGTATGGGCTAGATATTAGACCTCATATCGGGTCTGTGGATATATTTGATACCATATCGTGCACAAGGTGTGCACCATATCAGGCATAGAATGTATACCTCATCATGTATCGTTCAAGTGGTATATACATAATACTATATTGGGTTTCCACCTTGAATTGTCATATCAGGTTTCCATGTTGGGTAACATATCGGGTTGCCATATTGGTTGACATATCGAGTTACCATGTTAGGTAGACCCTTAGGCTCATAACCTTTTATAACTTCAAGGATCAATTCTATTATATAGTTAACGACATGCTTGATATCTAGTTGAATTCTTTTTCAACAATCCATTGCACAATGGATAGGGGTATATCAAATTTCAATTTATCATTTAGGGTTTCAACTCTATATTGGTTAGAGTATTCAATTGTCACTATACCGTGCATGAGGTATGATCTTAACCTTGTATCGTGTATTAGGTGTAAGTAGGTACCTCCCATATTGTTCACAAAGTATTCCTCATATCGTTCATGAGGTATCACCCATCTCTATATCAGGTTACCCTTCATCTTGGGTTTCATATCAGGTTTATGGTACTTCAACCCCATATCGGGTTGTACCATGATGATGTCATCATCAACCTCTAGACTATTGTTTTTACTATACTAGTTCATGGACAACAGTCTTAAAATCTTATTGGAACTTAAAGGAATATCAATTAATCATAAGAACTCAAAATTGAAAGTAGTTCAACAATTTCAACAATATTGAAAATGAATAATAGCATAGTTGGGTTCAAGTTATATAACCCACCTCTAGAACAACTTCCAAGCTTCAAGCTCCATCTCTTCATGTTCCCTAGGTTGAAGATGAGCTTATCCAAGGTCCAAGGCTTGAGCTCCTTAGAACTTGCATGATACCTTCACTCCTTTTGGCCGATATCACCTTGCTTAGTCGATATCCTTATTCTATGGCCGATGCCAAGCTCTAAACCTGACACTCCTTCACTTGCATTATACTTAGGATGGTATGCGTGATATATAAGGGAAATATGGTAACACGGTCTGAAAATTCTAGTAATAGGTGAAGAGAAGGGTATTTATACTTATGGTTTATGAAAAAGAGTGTAAGAGGTGTCATTACCTTAACCTACTAAGTTCCACATGGCCATGCATGGATTGAAAGATGTATTTGCATGCATCACTTCTTTATATTTCCATGCAAAATAAGAATTTAAGGATAATGCAAGGGATAAGGGTCGAGCCCCTTTGGTTATCTTCTATGACAAGCTATTTCCACTCACATTATTATATTCACCATTCAACACAACCTTTTTCAAAGAAAAGTTGCAAACTGATACATATGACTTCCTTGAGGTGCTTAGACCATTATGGGCAAATCCAAGTCTCAACAAACCGATAGGAGAATCCCTCTATTGCTCTTTGGCTGATAGGGACTCCCATTCTAAGTCTACAACTCGATATAGCTCATACAAGGATTTCAACTATACAACTTCCTTGGTCCTTTCATTACCAAGAGTACTACCAATCTAGGATGATTCAAACATGGTGTATCCTTCTTTCTCTCTCCTCTATATGACACTAGGAAGGAGTAGGGACACTCTAGAAGTGGTAATTTGTACATTAACCCTCCATTTTAGATAATTTACAATTTGTACCACAATTGATGCACAAAGCACTTAACATTATTCAAACAAGTTCTCACTTAGAATTTAGGCTTTCCACATGTCACCACCTAGCATAATTTTCTTTCTTATTATGTGAACACTTTAGGGTACTTTCAACATATGACATTTTGCAATATAACCCCTCATCCTTGGTAAATTTCACTTTACACTTAGACTATCATGTTATATACACATAGTTTGCAAATAAACTCAAACTTGAAAATTAACTTCACAAAGAGTCTTAATTACTTTTCAAAAGTTTAGAACAAGTTTGTAAGTAACTTACTTAAGCAAACTTCTAGGGCTAAGCCATAACCTAGGTTAGGGATGTTATACTACTGGTCTATAAGTCTGAAAAATAAAATAAAATATATATTGTGAACTCAAAAAAATATAATCTAAAATATTATATGGTTTTGATAACCCAATCCTATAATAATAAAAAGGTGACTTTAGTATTGATGTCATTAATGTAAGCCTTACACTAACTTCATATATGCCTTTAATAGGTTGCTTGTGGACTGAGATGGAATTAGGGTTTTGACCTTGGACATTCGTAGACTTCATGTAAGGTATGTTGCATCCCTGATTATCATATTAAGTAATCACCCACTTTTCTCTTTCTCTTGGTCCTATGGACAATTTCTCTCTCTTTTGAGAATTTATTTCATGTGAAAGATCGTATGGTGATTCTGATCTATGATCATTTTACTCTGTTGGATATTCCTTTTGACTTTGATTATATTTTACTTCATGATGAAACTGTGATTGTGGCTATGATCTATTTTGCCCACTTTTGTGGTGGATAATTAATATTGTCCAGTTATGTGATAAAAATGTCATTAATTATATTCGTATGAATGAAGTTTTACTTGCCTCCACATCTTGTATGTGTTGTGATTTAGTAGTCCTAGAGTTGTGTAAGTACTTTGGTTTTTATGGGGTTATGTACCCTTTATTTTTGGAATGGAGGTTATGTGCCCCATACTCAGGTTTTGTGCCCACTTTATAGATACTTGGGAGTTTGGTTATGTACCTTACTCTATCAGGTTTTATATTCATGATCCTTAGACACTATTTATGTTTATATTTCACTAGTGCTAAGTTTATCTCACATGCATGCAGGTTGGATATTATTGTGATGGGTTTTGTGCCCTAAATTCTTTATACGTGCTTTTGTGGCAAAACTCTTATATTTTATTAATGGCAAGTATTCTTCTTGATTATCATCTTATTGTGATTCATATCCTCTTGATATCTGTTGGATAATGCTTTCCTCTTCTATGAGAAGCTTTGTTATATTTAATGTTATATATTTTTAGCTTATATTACTCAATCCAAATTAATTTGCTCATAGCGGATTTTATGCGATAATTTCCATTTTTATCTTCTCTTTTGGATTATGTTTCTAACCCGAGGTTTAGGACATGAAGGACTAGATGTACATATGTGAACCTAGCTTGTGGACATGACTCTTAATGGGAGATAGACTTGAGGTAGCCGGATATCCCTCCACTGAAATCCTGATGTTGTATTTTCATGTAAGCCCATTAGTGGGAGAATATTTTGAAATCTTGTATAAATTGAATAAACTCATGATTTATTATATTGTTCCTACACTTTGGTCTGTTTGTATACCATCATTTGATAAATGACAAAAAATAAACTTATTCCAGCTTACCTTCTTAGTGTGTTTGGAATAGATGTTTTTTTCCTCAATTAATTAGGGAGTGGATCCCCTCTTGGGTCCCACTCCTTACAAGATGGTATCAAAGCTCAGGTAGTCAGAATCTGACTATTTTAATTTTATCTCCCTATTTAGATCCCTTACCTTGCATATTCACCCTCTATGTGAGATGTTTACCCTAGATTTAAGCTATGTTATTTATGTGATGATGAAAGGATTATGTAGAAACATATGAGGTGTAAATTAGAATCATCATTAGTAAACCATAATGTGATAAGGAATTTGGTGATCTTACCCTACAATGTAGGTATGTGGTGATACATCCCTATAGATATTAAGATCTAACCTTAGGGTGGATTTTGGAATGATAATGAGAAAGTAGTTGATAAGGAGACCACGTATGGGAAAAACTATGACTTGGTTTGTTGCATTGATTTTGAGCTCATTTTGTTTTATGTCGTATGATTTTCTTCAAAAGAAAAACCTATTTTCCATTGTACTACTATATGAAAAAAAAGTTTCTCTAATTTTATCGATGCTTTATTGAACTAACAATAAAGGATTGCATGAAGTTTGGTAAGGAGAGCCCTAGAATTAGTTGGAAAAGATATCCTAAACCCTAGTTTTGGTGTTTGGAGTGATGACTAGGAAAATATATCTTGTGATAAAGGTTTAGTTGACCTACCCTTTGTACCCTATGACTTTTTGGATGTAAATGTGAACCTTAGGGTTGTTAGGTCAGTAAAACAAGGACCTAAAACTCAATCCTAGGTGGGTAGGACATGTTAGTTGGATGCATGATCTATTAAAAACATAACATAATAAATATTCACAACGAAATAGATGCATGAGTAATTCTAGTACTTTGATTATTGTTTATTTAGGGATATTAGGTTAAACCTTTTAAGGGGTGGAGTGTATCTGGATTATAATATATGGATGATTAAATTTCAAGGATGAAATCCTTTTAAGGGGTGGAGTGATGTGATGAACCCAAGCCTAAAGTCCTATCCTATTCCCTTGTCAGGAAGATAGTATGCTTAGTTTCTTAGATTTACTAAACAAGAATAAATGTATACCTTAATGAATATTATTTGTATATTAAGTGGCATAAAGTTATATAATAAACATCCCATATCAATATAATAACACATATATGTGTTAACATGTAAATAAGTTCTTTAAAAATGTCGCATATGTTTCCTTTGCACTAATATGCAAATAATGGCTAAAATATTTTTAACGGGAGGTATAATGAACTTTGTAATAACGATTGGTGTTTCCATGCCCATAAATATGAATAATGTACTATTATCTAAATAAATATTGAATTGAAAGACTAAATAGGTTAAATAAGTAAAATAAAATGGATTTCATGCATAATAATATAAGAAAACTCTTTTAGAAATGAAATGAAGATAATAGGTATCAATTAAGTGAATGTTGATAATAAATATATAATGTTTTGATAAATATAATGGTAATGAGCCAAAAATCATAATGGTGCCATAACTCATAAAAGGAAATTCCAAAATCTAGATTTATGTGAAAATTGTGTTTCTTGGGTGCCAAATTTCACATTATTTTTACAATCATAATTATCATAAACTCATTAAGAAAAGAATATACAAGATAAATCTAAAAATATTAAATTCCTTCAAAAGTAGAAACTAAGTTCATATTCAGATTCTACATGTCTTCATAAGCCTATGTGTCAAGTTTGTCTTCAATTAAAATTTGTTTGAGGTTCCAAATAAAATAAAAAAGAACATGATTTATATAATTAATATCCTAATTAATTGTGTTGACATCTTTGCTTTCATAAAGTTTCCTAAGATATGCTTTTCATGCTGGTTTGCAATTTCTTTTATCTAGTCTGGGTTTAATATGATTTGTGAGATCTATAATCGATAGCAAGGAGATTGTTAACTATCTCCATTTGAAAAGGGAAACAAGCATGTACAATGCTTCTTTCCTTCTCCAATTTTCTTTCTCAGACATCTCATTATTCCCCCAATCAATCTTCCCAATTTCTTCTCCATCAATTTCCCTTTTCATTTCTGCATCTAAGAACCCATGGTAGAAACCCTAAATCACATAGATGACCAAATTCCCAATTGGACCCCATCGCCTCTTCTTTCCCCTAATTTAGAGACACCTTAAAAGTTATCATATATATACCAAACAGTACACACATGACCACCATACTTCCATAAACTCAACGCCACCTTCAATTTGATCTGTAGGTGCTCAACTTGTCGTGTCGCATGTTGTTTTCTTCTTCAGTTATGAGGAGGTGACTTTTGTTTCTTGCATCCCCAAGGGTTCAATTAGTAACATTGTAAGCATCAACTACATTTATAGTTCCTTTTTCAATCATTTTCTTCTCTTGAGCTTCTCACCCTCTCTACCCATGAGGCTCACCACTGGGTGTCAAAGAGCATCCTCACTGGGTTGATCTAGTGGCTCTCCAGGAATAGAAATGATGTCTGGGCGTTCGTTAAACCTCAAGGGATGTCGCTCACCCCTTTGTTCCTCTCATAGTAAACCTTTTCCCAAGTTTTGATGTCATACTTGTTTGTCATGTTCCTTAGTTTCCAACAATTTTATCTATGTTGTCTGTCTCAATGACCTAGTTGTCATATGTATCTCTTTGTAAGAATTGTTTCAGTCTCCCAGAATCCTTTGAAAATCTATAGGTTCCCCAACATTTGCCCCCGGGTTCCCTTCCCTTCATGTTCTACCAGTGTGAGAAAGTCATGATCTGGGTTCAACTTCTTACTTGTTCAACCACAACGGGGTTGGAGGGAACAATGTTCCTCATGATTTTCCCATGTGCCCTGACCGGGAGGTTGGCACAAGCTTTTCCCTACTGGGCAAAGTGGTCTTTTTGTCTTGTCTCTCAGTGCGCCAGTTTTCTATTGTCTAGGCTATCTGGTAGATCTTGATAGGCCCATCTCATCAAGTTTTTAAAAAGGAAACAAATAAATGTTATTTGCATGGATTTTTAGAATTTTTTTATTGGTCAGTGCTTCCAAAATTAATTGTAAATTATTGATAGTTTCAAAAAAATAAAAGAAAATATGTTTTAGAATCGGTGTTTTATTCTCTATCAAATGTTAATGGTTTTTACCACCTAAATCAAGAATAATAAATATATGATTTTTTTAGGATTGTTCTAATTGTTTAATATTTCTAACATTCATAACTTATAACCTATAAGTTAGAAAAATAAAATAAAATATCATACGAACTAATAAAAATATAATTTACAAGATTAGGTGTTTTTGACAACCTAATCCAATAATTATTGAAATATTACTTCTAGGGTTTATGTAATTAATGTAAACCTAACCCTAACTTCATATATGCCTTTAATAAGTTGCTTGTGAACTGAGATGGAATTAGGATTTTAACCTTGGACATATGTAAACTTCATGTGAGGTATGTTGCATCCCTATTTATCATATTGAGCAATCACCCTTATCTTTCTCTTGATCATAAGGACAAGTTAGCTTGCACAATTTCTCTCTCTTTTGAGAATTTATTTCATGTGAAAGATTTGATGGTGATTTTGATCTTATGACCACCTTACTTTGTTGGAAATTCCTTTTGAATCTGAATTATATTTTACTTCATGATGAAACCTTAATTGTGGCTATGAGCTATTTTTCCCATTTTGTGGTGGATGTTTTGTATTGTCCATTTATGTGATGGCAACCACATTAATTCTATTTATCAAACTAAACTTTTACTTGCCTCCACATTTTGCATACTTTGTGATTCAGTATCTCTAGAGTTGTGTAAGTACTTTGATGTTTATGATTTTATGTGCCCTTTATTTTTGGGATGGAGGTTATGTGCCCCATACTTGAGCTAAGTCACAATCAAAGAGGTATGGATAAACCCTAGATGATACTCTCGTGTAACCTTTTAAACACAAAATTTGGTGAAGGATACTACATTGTAGTGGACATGTCTATTTATATTTCTAGTTGAATCCTTTTAGGGAGTGGAGACTAGTGCCTAACTAGACCATGGTCGTGTTGATTTTGATGACAAAATAACTTTTAAGGGGTGGAGAGTTTTAACATACCAAATTCTGGTACTAAACTTAATTTTGATCTATAATATAAATCCTCTCAAATTGAAAATCTCTTTTGTTAAACTTCCATTCATATTTACACTTCATAGAGTTATCTTGAAATGTGAGAAAGAGAATGTAATTTGTCCTCATCATATCATTTGAGACCCAAAATTGAAAGATTGAGCTCAACTACAAATTCTTGGCATTGGAATCACATAGGAAATGGAATATTTCATATGATATGATTATATTTGTATAAATTAGTAGAGTAGATTCATTAGACACCTTACAATCATAAATGGATGTATTATTATTTCTAGAATATCCTTCAATAAAAACTAAACACATGAAAAAATTTGAGAGTAATCAGATTGTTAACTTAAGTTGTATAAGTTCCCAAACTTTATTAAATCCAGACGTTATAATAATGATATACATATATCCATAAAGTCACCCAGTCAAACCAGGTCTCGACCATCCCTAACGTGCCAACCCTATCTTGTTGTCTTCATTATAAAGGGTGACAGCAAGCCTGTTCTTCCCCTCCTCTCAACCATTTCCCCAACTCAAATCTAATTGATTTGGTCTTTCAATCATCTAGGTTGCCAACAAAATTCTAAGAGGCTTCAAGCCTTCTTCTCTCATCCATTTCAATTACTCTCCCACCTAACAAAAACAAAGAGCACATTTGTTACCTATGTTGTTCACCTCTTCTACCATCAAGTCAATGTTGGTAACATCTAGACACTTCCCCTCGTTTACTTAGAAAAAACACAACCATAGAACTACTCCGTAGATCACCCTATATAACTTCTATATCCAAGATATGGTCTGAGACCACCTCCCACCATATTGTAGATCTGCAACTCTCCAACCTTCAAATATTGGCATCAATAACTGTAAACTTTGTATCATGAGGAAATTTAATACAACAAATGTATCAAATCGATTGCAGACTTCAAATATAGGTATCAATGACTACAAACTCAATCATGCAGCTTGATTGGTGCCCATAAAAGAGTCATGTTCACTTGTATTGGCCCAAATGGAAAACAAACCATGTTAGGTCTAGGTCTAAATTTGACTCATGGCCACAATTTGGCAAACAATTTGGCTAAAACTAAAGTAGGTATACAAAATGTGGTCTAGCCTGATCTGACTTCCATTGGATGTAATGAAAATGCCCTTCCCTCCCATATAAGTTGAGACATTAAAAAAAGTCAAACCTAAAATGCACACTGCATATTTCAGCATGATTGTGTATGAATGCAAAACAACACTAACCTTAATTGGGAACAATGCATAGGGAATGGTTTATTGAATTACCACTGACATCCACTTGTTTAGAAAATAGATTAAACCAAGATCGACACACATTCACAACCATAGTGTTGGAAGGTATGTCAAACTATCATCATGATTCAAATACCAATTGCATATTCCTAATACATGTATTAATGACTACAAAGTATGCCATGCAGCTTGATTGACACATGAAAGAGAGCCATGTTCAGTTGTATTCTCCCAAATGGAAAACTAACCCTGTTAGGGCTAGGTCTAAATCTGACTCATGACCACTGTTTGAAAAATATCTTGAGTAAAACTAAACTTGGCATACAAAATGTGGTCAGGCTTGAATATATCAAGATGATGAGATCAAACTACAACAATAATAAGAGTATGGCCCAAATTTGGGGAATTGTGACATCAAATGTAGTGGGTTCAAAACCATGAGAAAAAGCATCATAGTCTAATCCATAAAAAAACACAATTATAGCTAAGCAAGGGAAATTTTTAGAAGCTTAAGTTAAAATTTATACATATATCTAATCTGAATTGGCTTAAGGAAATAATGTGTGACCAACCTAAAGTTAAGGAATGTAACAAAGAAAACATGCTTGACTATGTGGGAAATCCATACCTGCATGATCTTGATGTGTGCCTAAACTAAACATGGCCAATGATAAGAAATTTAGGTTTAAATTGGCTTCAAAAAAGCCTCCTCTCCTTATATAGGGATAATTTTTTAATGAGAATACAAGTTGAAGTAAAAATATGGAGACAAATACATTGGGTACATGTGAATCATAGGGGCCACAATATGATGTGGGTCACATGTCCATGAATATGAAGGAATACATACTAATAAGAAAATTATTAAGCCCCACATCAACTAGTAATAGTCCCACAAAAAATGAAGGCCAGGTGGAGAGGGATAGGTGATTTAGTTCACATTAAAGCATAAACATTTGTCAAATACATTGGGCATAGGTTCCATAAATATGAAGGAATGCATACTAATCAATGATTAACCATGCTCCAAAGAGTAACCTAAAATTTTGACAAATACATGGGGCACATGTCCATGTATTTGGGTTAGGTTTACCTAACTTCAAACATCCATAAACTTTTCAAATATTACTAACCCTGGGTCAAATATAAATGGCACCACCATTCAGGAAAATGTGGCATCCAATGAAGTGATGGACCAAATCCATGTTAAAAATCATCACAATGTGATCTAGAAACAAAAAACACATTCAATCAAAACATTTAAAAGTTGAGCATAATAATTAGATGTATTCAGAGTAAACAAGGCACATATGAAGTGATGGATCAATTCAAATTAGCACAACATTTTGAGCATAGTAACTACATGTATTAAGATTGAAAAATCATTACAGTGCAATCCTGAAAAAAAATTAAATATGCTTCATGCTCCCTTTTTTACTGAATAATAGTTGCATGGTCAACAATATTTAGACCATTTGGAAAATTAGACATAGAACTAGACCTAAATCAGTATAATTCAGTAATATTTACTTCAAAAGGTTTCCCATCAGTTGAAAAGCAACCTACTATGGTATAACACTAAACTAGACACTTATCAGTATAATTTCTTAATAAAAAGCAACCAACTATTGAAACAATCAAAATATAGAGCTAATTGTATAGGGAATGGTTGATTGAATTATCATTTGGTTTTTACATAGATATGGTCCAAAAAGGAACCAATATTAGTTTAGTTTAAACAACTATAAATAAGTTTAATTGGCTTATTTTGTTTTATTTATCTCATTAGCATTAATTCATCAAACCTTTCCAAATTGGTATGATTATATTTCATCATTGAATCTATTTTAAAGTTGAAATTTGATCATGTTATACCCTTATCTTTCTATATATTAAAATGGTGGACCAAATTTATCCTTATTTTTCTCAAATGTCAATCATGTACGTGACATCCTTCAATTTCATTGTTTGTCTTAGCATATATATCTCATCATGTTTATTTATTTTACGTGGGACAAAAGAAACACCAAAATTTCATCTTCTCATGTTCCCTTTTAGATACATAGTCAATAGACAATTATCTTGTTTGTGTTTATATCAGGATTACAAATGATTAACAATTGGATTTTTACCTAGCTATGGAAATTTCAAATACCTCCGGTGATAAGTGTGACATGATTAGTTATTATGTGTTGTATCTAGTTTTTTATGATTGTAGATGGTTCATTTCCATATATAATAATTATAATTATTTTAAATAAATCTAATTATATTATTTCCATCATGTAAACTATATTTTCTATTTGTATCCAATATTTCACTTATCCTTATTTAGGGCAAAAAATCAACTTAGTTTTCTAACTTAACACGAATTTAAAAAGTTTAATTCATTGATATTTTTTAAATCAAAACATATGATAATGCCACACCCCCACATCACATAATTTAACTATATAAAATGGCACATGTATTTGGGGAAAAACTACCCAAGTATCTACAACAAAAATACCCAAGAACTGCAAATAATAGTAATGAAAATAAGAGTAATGAAACTAGAAAACCATGGGTAAAACCATAAAAAACAAAAAGAAAGACAGTCAAACGCATATAGACCCTTGGAAAAAACTACAACAAACGTAACATGAGGAAGTTCAATACAATGGATGTATCTGGATGATGATATCAAACTACAACAAGAATATGACACAAATTAGGAAAATGTGGCATGAATTGATGTGGTGGTTCAACTCCATGTGGAAACCATCATAATCTAATCCAGAAACACAAAACACAATTCAAGTTGAAAATCATCATGATTCACATGCTAATTGTGAAACATAAATGTATGTTTAGAATAGATAGAATCAATGGTCATTTCGAAGGCCAGCATAACAAAGAAATTGAAATCGTTGTCCAAAACATGGGACTAAAAAAACCACGTGTTCAAAATAATTAGAGCAGAACAATCCCAATTGTAGATATTATGGACATTTATAAACAATGGTTAAAGTTCAAGAATGGTCACAGTCCACGAATGGAAACAAAGGCAAGGTCAAATATATCTAATTAAACAAAATAGAGATCCTATTAATGTAATACAAATGTGATTGGACTCTAATTTAGGGAAAAAGTGAATGGTGTACATTGGAACACAACATAAGGTTCAAATTAAGTTTAATTATTAGTATTATATGAACTCTAAATATGAAATATGGAAAAGATATGAGAAAAGTATGTAAGGGTCCAAGATAGTAAGAATCAATCATGAGGAATGGATTATATAACTAAGTATAATGTTTTTATGTACTCCAAAGCAAAAGGAAAATAGAAGAAAAGAGATAAGTATACAATAAGTACATAGAAGTGAAGAGTCTTCAGAAGAGTTAAAGTAAAGAGAATTAGTTGGACATGTAAATCATAAGACTAGGATAAGAAACTTAGTTGAAACAAAGAGAAATGTTGGAAATAATAAGCTTGATTAAGGAATGAGGGTTATGATATAATTGAGAGCATGGAATGTATACCTTTATTAACAAGTTTAATACATTCATCCTTACTACCTATCGATTCTAAGTCTCTATAGAACAACAAACTAGTTTCTAAAACAAGAACAAAAGTGTAGCTAAATAAATGAGTAAGTCATACAAAGGTAGACTATATTCAGGAAGGAAAAACTTGATTGAAAGAGAAACTATGTTTCACCCATGCATGAGTTGTTTGATTTAAAATGAAGGATATGTAATGTATTAAACATGAGGTGATACTAGTAGAGAGATTATTGATTTAGAATTTCAACTTCACATTAGTAGAAGGATAAAAGGAAATATATGCAACATGGTATACATGATCATACACATAAAATAAGTAACATGATCATAAGAAAAAACTAGAAGTTAAAGATGACATGTGGAATAGTAGTATATGGTAAGGGGGTAATTAGTCAAGTCTCCTTGTTGATAATTAATTACATCTACATATGAGAAATGTACTATTGAATGTTTTAAGATAAGAATTCTAAGTCTCTGAATCATCTTCTCTTTCATATCTTCCTTAATTAGAGCAATGTGGGAATGAAGTGATAAGAAAATGAATCATATATGATGCATAACCACCGTAGTAGAGACATATAGTGAATGTAATAATGAAACACAATATGATGATGAAACCCTAGCAGGGTAATTGAGAATGTAATCTATTTGAATGGCCAAGTAAGAGAAAGGAAATTCAATTGATAAGATAAGGAAGCCTTTAGTAAAATTTGTGAGATCCAAAGTTTGAATTTCATATTAAGGGAGCAAAGTCACATCACAATAACGTCATGCTACTGATGAGGACCAAACCTTAGAATGTTTAAAGTTGTAGTAGTTCAAGGGATGTCACTAGTGATTTGACCTTGAATACTAGCATCTCTATAAAACAAGATCATGAGATTTGCACTATGAGAAGTAAACTAGCACTGATAGTAATCCAGGGTTTAAAGATAGATAATCTGAAAGGTAGATAAATAATATGGAAATGATTCGGAGTAAAGAGTAAGATATAAATTTGAAATGTAAAAAGTGTGTTTTGAATAAAAGGAGAAATACAATATGAGTGAAGTGTGATATGAGATAAATTCTTGCAGTGATAGCAAGAATGATGAATAATCTATTTGTACCTTGTAGGTTTCAATTTTAGGAATGTTTAATCTACATGATTAAAATGAGAAGGATAAGTAGCAAAAAGTAAGTAGTAGTGAATGAGGAGAGAGATAAGAGAAAACAATGGCTTTTAGTAATATGTGAATTTGTTTTTAGAAGCATAATTTGTTGAAGGTATATTAAGGGATGTAAATTGGTTCTACGTATGATTTTAGTGTACATGTACAATCAATATGTTAATTAAAGGTGTCTGATAGTTGTAGTCATTCATACTAGTAATCCATCTTAGTATTGTAAATTTGTGGTATGGTGATATGGGTTGAATAATGATGGAAAAAATGAAGCGTTACTCTAAATAAGGTATTCTTACCTATTCACGCATATGAATAGAAGGGATAATAACCATATTGTATTGATATGTAACCCTAATGAGGTATAGCTTGTTATACCTAGCTTTAATATAACTAAGTGATGGTAATTGGGTATGAATAGTCCTTGAATGACTAATACAATCATGGAGTACTTTGTTACTATTGTTGAAACCCTAGTATGCTATAACCCGATGGTTACACCTTGAATTATGTGTGGGTTCATACTTGAGAATAATATGGAATGTGATGGTAATGCTTCACCTTATGCATCCATGATGCAATGGGGATGCCGTGAGTAGTATTGTACAATTGCTATTGAATCTAGTCTTCCAACTCAAGACTATTTTGCTATTTGAGTAGCACAATAGTAAAATTTAAAAGAACATGGTGAACTCTCTTTTGTGACTTAGAGGTAATACATAACAATAGTATATATTGAGCTGTATGAATTGAGATAGTTGGATCTGGTTATCAATGATGAGGTAACACTTCAAGAGAATGAAAATATTGAAATGGTTTTCTCTCTCTATCCTATGATTGATTGTGACATAGAGAATTTGTTGGATATCATTGGGAACTGTTTCAGACATGTTGTGATTATAAAAGAAATGAAGGACTTAATGTTGAAAATCGCATTCAAGTATGAAATACAAGAATATAATGACAAGTAAGATTTCAGAAGCTTAAAATAAACTTTGAATATACTTTGTTTGTGTATTTATGTTTCGGGGATGAAACTTTTTGAGGGGGTGAGAATTGTAATGACCATATTTGTGCTTAATTGGTAAACTAGGGTTTACTTGAATGATTACATGCTTGATTAGATTGAACATCGTTTAGACTTGATTAATGATAGTAGATCAATTTTGATGTTTCAAACCTAAGAAGAAACTCTAACTATGATTTTAGTTTGAAGAATTAGGGTTTGTGAAATGTAAACCCTAATCGGCAAAAATTAGGGTTTTGATAGTACATGAATATGGAATTTGATCAGGTTAACAGTGTGGTAAATGTTTTTTCATAATTTCTAAAAATTTTATATTTAATTGAATTTTGGATATGATATGGATAACTCAATCATGCATATTGGAGAAAAATTTCAAAATACTTGAGTGTTCTTTAAATATGTTTCTCAGTCAAACTATAACTCGACCAAAATGCTGACATAGTGCTTTTTAGCAGTGTAGTGTTTTATTTTGATTTATTTATTGGTAATTCCAAATGATCTGAAATTTTAAATGGAGATCTGAAACTCAATCATAAACAAAATGTAAATTTTCATAATTTTTGGATGCATGTAGACCTTATCAATAGACGAATTACAGTAATATTTTTATGACAGAAAATTCAGCTGAAATAAGAGAAAGTATAGTGAGGGGTCAATGTGCAATTGACCCAAGCAGCTCGATTGCTCTATATGGTCAACCTAACACACAAAGAGATCTCATAATTCGTGATTCAATCCAGAGAAATGAAATCCTAGAGAGAGATAGGGAGAGTTAGGGTTTGAGAGGAGAAAATGAAGGAGATGCTGACCTAGGGTTTTACGGTCCGAGAAATGATGAAATCAAGTAAGTTTAGCTTCTTTGCATAGACTTTAATGGTTAATCTTCTCTCACATGTTAAGATTATATCCCTCCTCTGGTTTGATCCAAAATGGTATCAAAACTTCCCCTTTTCTCACTCTTTCTTCATAATCCCTCATTTCTAGGGTTTCCGAGTTGAAAGGAAGAAGAATCGGGTGAATTGCTAGGGATTTGATATGAGATCAAGATTTTTAGAGATGAGCTGCGTTTTAAGGTGTTTTCACACCTTAGGGTGAGTGGAAACTTCCTTTAAATAGTATATTACACGAAAATTGATTAAATCATCCATAATCTTTAATTGCTTAGTATGCGACTACAAACCCTAAATTGTCTGTTTGATCTAAGTTGTTGCAAAATGACATGAAATGGAATCTTCCACTGTTTGGATGAATTTCAGATGATAAAATCATAATAGAAATGTATACAATACATCCTAATGACAATTCCCTAAGTATATTGTAGAGGTTATAAGAGTAAACTAAAATATAGGGAATTTGTCTATGACAAAAATTATTGTATAATTAAATAGAGAAATTTGTTTATTTGGATCCCCTTGGTTATGAATGATTGTTTATCTAAATTCATAGTACATATATGTCAGATACTATCTTGTATTTTATTTAAGGTGAATAATGTTTGTTTGATATCTCAGTAAACAGGGTGAAACCCCAAATGTGAGGAAAAAAGTTGGATATTTGCGAATAGATATCGTGAAACCCTTTTGAACGGATTTTCTTGACATGATAGACTTTATTTATTCAATTTTATTATTGATGCATGTTATCTCAATGAATGGCATGGAAACCCAAATTCAGCTCAGTTCTAAGGTTTCATACATATATTGATTTTATATGATTTGTTGATAGTAGTCTTTATTCACTGAATGTTTATGTCACACGAAATCCTTATGAGAGCCATGTGATAAGTGAATGAGGTAAATGAAACCCTAAGGATAGAGTGTTCAATGAATCAAGAATGTTGATATCAATGTTCTCAGTATGAGATGTGGTGATGCACAACTCAAGATTTGGGTTGAGGTGCACATTTTCCAAGAAAGTACAAATAATTTACAAGTGCAAATAACGATTACTCATATGTCAAGTAATTAACTCTTATCAGTGTATTAAGAAATTCAATTGCATGATTCAAGTGTATAAAGTATCAAGTGTACATGTATTCTGTTATTTAAGAATTTTAGTCTGCCTACAGGTATAAAATGTTGATTTCTCAGTATATTACAGTGTTTTGAGTATATTTCTCTGCCAAGTTTAAAATGATATACATGTTGTGTTATAAACTTCAAATAAATAGACACAGTACCATAGAGATACCAGAGTCAAGTATAAGTAAGGGAAAAGAAACAATATAGTAAGAGCTTTCTAAGAATAATAAAATAATAGACTTAAGAGCCCTAAACACCATAGATTCCCTATGAGAGGTCTGCACCGTATCGATGAAATGACCTAACCCTGGTAGTGTCCAGTATACGGGGGTTGGAACGTACTAACAGGTGGTACGGGGGACGAAGCCCTAGTGAAAGTCTCCTTAAAATACAGAATGTAGTGTCCAACATCAACTAGAGATCCTGGTGGCACTAGAGTACAGTAAAGCCAATAAGTGGCTTGACTCTCCGCCTGTGTGCTCAGGTTAGAGGAGGAGTCTAGTTTTTATAGCATAATAGATGTGCTGAGGCCAGAGAGCCATTTTCTTATTGCAGACCAGCGACGTAGTCAGGCTTAGCATTCTCGGGTGTGTCAGCTAAGTCTTGTACGGTGAGATCGTAGTTCTCTATGAGTCTTCATATGTAGAGTACACTGCATATGATCAGGGCATAAGCTAAAATATGATAATATAAGTTTTAAAGAGTTTCTTATAAGGAAGAAAGGCTAAGAAAGATTCGAGTACAACTTCCCAGCAATTATTCTTTATATGTTTCTAAATTATTAGTTCTCTTTGAAATTAATCAAGCATGCTCATATATTGATTTACTCTTGTTGATATCTAGAGTATCCTGCCATATTTATAATTGTAAAGGATCAATCTCTTTAAAGCTTATTGCTGCTATAATTGATATCGGTTGCTCAAAAGTATATATGTAATTATATCAGTGCTTTAGACTATTTCTTTGAAGTACTCATTCACTGAGCGAGTAGGCTCACCCCTCTACTCAAAAATTTTAGGAAAACCACGTGGACTTGAAGAAGGTCACAGCATCAGAGTAGATCTACCACATGAGTTAAGTATGAGATTAGTTAAGTTCAGTCGGTCATTGTCACTCTAGGTCCTAGTATAGATGTGAGAGTGTTGTAAGTGATGTTTTGTATCTTTGTTTTCTTAATAAGAGAGAATGTATCTGATTATCATGTCGTATGTACCTGAGAATGAATGTATGGATGTGTATCGTTTATGTTGAGATCATATTAAAGTAATCAAAGTTTGAATCTCTTGCAAAGTTTTTTATGTGATTCAATGCGAGAAAACAAAGAGTTTGAAAAAGAAGAAAAAGTTAAGGGTGATCTTTGTATTACGTTAAATCCTCAATTTATACCCTAATCTCATGATTAATGGTAATTGTGAGATCGGGGTGTAATAATACCAACATTGAATATGTGTGCAAACAACGCAGAACAAATTATTCCTAGCATCAAGTTCATAGTGAAATATGAATGACATTATTGACTAAACAAGAACCAAACTACAAACTAGAGGAAACGATAATTAGGGTTCCATCTAAGTGGAGGGATCTTTCACAGTGAGAAAATACTTGAACACAAGTGAGATTAGGAGTGAAGAAGCACCATCGAATCAGTAGACACCATCCACTGCAAATGAATCAACATGGATACAGAAGCAAACAAGGAAACACAAAAGATCGGTTAGTAAAAAAGGGGGAAAGTGCATTTGAACAGAGGAAATGTAACCAACTGAGGGTTGTGTACCTCTTTAGAAAGTTGTAAATCTCAAAACACACTAGTTCACTTTTCATTGTTGCTTCAGAGAAGATGCAGCGCAGGATGGGCAACTGGAGCGCGAATAACTCAATGAAGAAATCCATGAATTTAAAGGCCCTAGAACATCCCTTGTGCAAGTTAGGGTTTTGACGGCTTGCATTCCTTAAAAAGGCACGATGATTGGACTAATACAGGGTGAGATTCAAGAAGATAAGAAGGGGCATGCCTAACCTAACTTTTTTTGCCTACTAGTAGCTTTTAAATCCATGATGGCAGGACAAATTGATTCAATTGTATAGAAACCAATGCTAGAGTGAGGCTAGAAGGGAAACCCTGGCTTGATTCTTACTTCCGCCATCAATGGGAGAGGCAAAACCATCCACCACAAATGAATCACCATGGATACAGAAGCAAATAAGGAAACACAAAAGACCAGTTAGTAAAAAAGGGGGAAAAGAGAATTTGAATGGAGGAAATGTAACCAACTGAGGGTTGTGTACCTCTTTAGAAAGTTGCAAATCTCAGAACACACTGGTTCACTTTTCATTATTGCTTCAGAGAAAATGCAGCGCAAGATGGACAACTGGAGCGCGAACAACTCAATGAAGAAATCCATGAATTTACAGGCACTAGATCATCCCTTGTGCAAGTTAGGGTATTGATGGCTTGCATTCCTTAAAAAGGCACGACGATTGGTCTAATACAGTGTGAGATTCAAGAAGATAAGAAGGGGAATGCCTAACCTAACATTTTTTTGCCTACTAGTAGATTTTAAACCCATGATGGCATGATGAATTGATTCAATTGTATAGACACCAATGCTAGAGTGAGGCTAGAAAGGAAACCATGTCTTGATTTTTTACTTCTGCCATCAATGAGAGAGGGAAAAGTGGAGTTGGGGTAGGGTTTTGGTGAGAAAAAATTTCTATCCAGTGGCATGCCTGGACCTGGTCATCAGAGGAGATTGGCTTCCACCAGTGAGTGCATGAGAGTAGATGGAGGGTGTTAGGGACCTGAGGACAATCGAATGAGGTGTATTCCACACACACAAATATGACAATAGACAATCCGAACTGGGATTTGTAATCCCACCCAATCCAGGGTCGAGTTGGTCGGGATTTTGCATATTATAGAATCCCAAAACGGGCATGTTATACCAATTTCATCCAAACTCCCTATTTATTATACTATAATGGATTAGCACCATTAGTGCTTTAAATGGATATGTGTATACTTGCATACCCTCAAACCCATACCCTCTAAATCCGTCACAGGAATAAATTTTTATAACTATATAACGTCTTACCCTTATACATGTGTACCCCCCTCTCACTAGGTAAGATTATGGTTATGTATATACACATACCCTACATACCCATATACCCACTCAAATATATTTCATATAAATAATTAATATTAGAAAGTAATGATACATATTATAGGACTCACATTTACCAAATATAAGTACCTTATAATAATAAATATCTATATAAAAATTTTCATATTGTAGCACTCACATCTAGTAAATATAAATATCTTGCAATGGTAAAATAAATAAATATATTGGTGCACCATCATAGTCACATGAACAAATTTTATTAAATTGTGAAGGCCATAAAGTCATTGTCTCATTCTACTCCTCTCTCCTCTCTGCCTTGAATGCTATTTCTCCATAACTTACCCGTCTAAATGTGGTAGTTTGTTGTATCCAAAATTTGTGGTGTGTTTTGTGTCAAATTTATCCATAATTGTGTACCGAATTGCACGTCTATGTACCCGACGATTATGTGTATATTAGTATATTGCGGGTATAATTTCTGACAAAGCAGGCATATACACATACCCATATCTACTTAACTAAATGCTTATGTTATGATCAATACTTGAAGCATCATGTGACATAAACGAACAAGTGTCAATCCCGGTTGCATTGTTGTGTCACACAGAGCCTAAGAGAAAGTATAAAGAGTAAGAAACAAGAGCATGTAGGAGGTTGAGATATATGTATTTTATAATAATTTGCTCATAACGAGGGGCGGTATAAGTGTCATCATCTGAATAAGTATTTGTCTACCCTATAAAAAAGAGTCTCTTCTCTCAGTCTACCTGCTCTTCCCTACTGTGTGTTTTATTGCTTATATGGTCTTTTTAATCCTTATCTTAAATGTGAAACTTGCTCCGCCGTTTATAATTCTTCTTAGTTTTTTGTCCGTCATTTGTCTGTTTTTGGAGTTAATTTTTTGCTGCTTGTTTTGGTTTTTCCGTTTTTTAGCCGTTATCCGTAAAGCTTGTTTAAGTTTGTGTATATCTTCTTTTTTATTTTGTACAATTATGTATTTTTGAGTTAATATTTTACAGCCACACCGAAGAGGAGGATAGAGGCCTCATAAATCCGCCACGTTTTGGTATGTATGTTCATCCGTACAGTTGGATATGTGCTCATTGGTTCAGTTAGTCAGTCGGTCAGTTTTCAAGTTAATCAGTATACTATGTTTTAATCGAGTTTCTCTCTCTTAGTGAGGTGTACATAAAATAATGTAAGGTAGTGTAGTATTAATCGTTATCATGACGAAAAAAACAGATTTAATATAAAACGAGTTACAACAACTTGTATGTGTGCTCACTGGTACACTCCGTCTCCGTGTTCCAACAACCTATTTATGTGCTCATTGGTCAATATGTTTGTATGCCTGCATGTTTATGTTTATGGGAGTGAATTGGTTAGTGTTGTATATCGGTCCAAATGCAGACCGAACACGTGTGGACCAAGACCCACTTAACAAAAAAATTATGGACTGAGGACCGGACCGAATAAGAATTAGTCCGATCTTGGACCGGACCTGAAAAATCATAGACCGGACTAAGATCACACCAGACAACTTACATTCATACACTTTTGATTATAAAATATAAAATAAATATGTTACAAAAATTATTAAAGAGCATTTGATTTTGGTAACACAAACCAAGTTATACAATTAAATCATTTCAACTCGAGAGAGTAAACCATTATTAGACTATTCGGAATATGACTAATATAATACTTACAAACAATAACAAATTTGAGACTAACAGTCATAAATTTGTAACACACAAAAACTAACACTTGCAGTTATTATAAAATTAAATTATGTGATGGTTAGTATGTAATATACTAATTTATTATCAATTCAACTCAATGTCTAACATCCTTTTAGTTTTTTTCATCACAGTGTAATGTCGTCGTCATCATCATGTAAGCATTAGTCCCAGCTATGTTAGAGTCGGCTATATAGATCCTTCATTTCCATTCACCTCTATCATGGGTCATATTCTGGTTGAGATGTAGAGATTCAAAATCTCTCTTTATAAGCTCACATCATGTTAATTTAGGTCTTCCTCTTCTTCTATGTATTGTGCTTGACTCAATAGCATTGCTTCGTATAAGCGCATTAGTCGGTCTGCATTGCACATACTCATACCATCTGAGTCGGCCCTTGCGCAACTTGTCCTCGTCACAATGTAATGTTAAATTTAAATTTATTTAATGGCTATTTGGTGCTTTAATAAGTATAATGGTTAATTTGACTATTGATATTTATTAATATAATGATATCATTGTGTTTTAATAAGTTATAGAGTCATTAATAATATCCTCTACATCCGCACAACTCTTCATAAGTATTACACTTAATTAACATATACAAGAATTTTTTTATATTGTTCGCAAACCGATCCAAATTAGACCAGACTGATGACCGGATCTAGGAAAAATAAAGGACTAAGGACCGGACCGGAAGTCAAGTCGGTCCAAGACCAGTCTGGATCAGATAGCTAGTCCGGTCTACCGGTCTGGATCGAGAAATGTACAATCCTAAAATTGGTTGTCAATCGAACTGCTCTTTCTTATTAAAGAAATCATTATATATCAATCTATTACGTATAATGAGCACAACAAAAACTGGATATAAGTGTTATTTGTGGAGATAGGTAATTAACATCCAAATGGTTATAGTTATTATTCATGTGTTCCTTTAATTGATTTATTTTCTACAAAAGTAGTAATAGAGGCAGACGTGAATGTAAATTTTTACTCTAATAATTACATACTTAACTATATATGTTAAGAAATCATGTGAAGTGTCGACACATACTGTCATCTTTTTTTACTTCGACGAAAGTCTATCAGACAACATCACATCAGACAACCTTATAAGAGTAATTTTAAGATGAATCATGTGCGGCAAATCATCACGTTTAGAGAGCGCATATGTTATTCAAGAAACTTCCTTGTGAACTTTTATAGAAAACGGTTACAAACTACTACTTTAGAAGTTAAATTTTTGAATTTTTTTTCCAAAGCAATCACATAGGATGGTGTTGGATGGTATTTAAACAGTTCAATTTAACAAATGGATAATTATTTTTACGTGCGCAATTAAACTTCACTTCACTGATTGTTTTACAAAAGCATTGCGATTTGTTAAACGAGCAGCTTGCTTCTATTTTTTTCTTATAAAGTTGGTGAAATGTGCTGAAAATAACTACTATTTGAACGATATATTTTATGTGGTACATAACTTTTTTCTAATGTTATTCGAGCAATTTTAATCCACTATTTTTTTTAAATGGCAGAAAGAAGAAAGAGATTATCCGCCCCGACGCTTGTCCAGTATCGGGCCTTCGCCCGCATGCGAGGGACGAATCGAACGGATACACTGAATTGGGTGGGCCCACCCGGAAGGTCGACCTCGAAAGATAATGGCCCTTTAACCCATTTTTCTACTCATTTATTAATAAATTTGGAAAACCCATATGGATTATGACCTGGATTAAATCTATTCTTTTTTGAATTTCTATGCGTGCAATTCTTTCGAAACCGGAGGATATTCTCATATTTTTTTTACATAATTCTTGATATAATCTCGTATTTTTTCATCTTCTTGAAGACCCGCGGAAAAACTTTTTGATTGTGCAAACCAAAAGGAATGATAACTTTGAGTTGTACCAAGTCTGAAACCGAGTGGATTTATTTTTTGTCCCATATTTTTATGTTATGTTCTCTTTCCATCCATACGTTGTTTTTGAGTCTTAATCTAAATCTGTGGTTTATATAAAAATTATTTAGACTTTTCTTCGATTCGCTCCACCCTTCCAAAATTCTCATGGATAAATCAATTGAGGGGAGGGAGTGATGCCATTTAAACATCTTAATTCACTTGAGTATGTATATTATTTTAACGAGTGAATACAACCTTTTATTATAAGAAGAAAAAATCTCAAAATGACAACGTCGGTTGTTATTTTTTAATTAGAAAAAACTACCAGCAAATTAATTCCAATGACAAACATATAGGGCACGTTTGGTTTGCCGGAGTTTTAGAAATCATGTATTTTGTCCATCCCGCATTATTAAAATGATGCATTGTCAAAATCCCGCAAAATAAAATTTTATGTTTGGTTTGCTGGATTTTGTAAGTGCGGGATTTATTTATTTTCATGTGCACGACGTTCGCCATGTTAGATTTTGGCGTCCGGGAGAATTTTGATGGAGATCAAAATGCGGGATTCCTATTATGTCTGAAAATCCCGGGATTAGCCTCAGTTCTCCAATCCTGCAAACCAAACTTAAAATTTATTGAACTGGAGTCCAAAATACAATCTAATACAGCAAAATCCAAGTAACCAAACATGCCCATAGTGTCAAATTCTGCATGTCAAATAGTGCATTTTAACGTGCTTCTAATTTCTTTGTCCAAAATCGACAACTACTACTTTAGCAGCTGAATTTTTATTTTTTATAATAAAATTAATGACAACATATTAGACGTTACATTTAACTTAACTGGTGCATAACCCATTTTATTGCAGATTCAAATAAGATTTTTTTCTCAACATTTACAATTCAAATACTACTCACGTGCTTAGCACGTGTTTTCTGTTAGTATTGGAATAAAGTGGGCAAGCGTAATACAGTGATGCAAAGAATTTTTCGTGTATATAGACCTCCGGAGTTCCACCGAGAAAAACTACGTTGACTATTTTATCGGGTACTGAACAACTGGCGGTCCCCATCTGACGGCAGAGGGTTTCCAATTCCGGCGGTCTCTCACGGCACCACGAGCCCAACTCGCGACAGCTCTCCCGTCTCGTCTCCTCCGTCTACCCGCCTTCCTCGTCTCGCTTCCCGCCATCCCGCTGCATTTCGCTCTCTCTATGGATTGTTCATCCGTTGCGTCAGTGGCAGCAGCCGAAGGAGCCACCATCAGCAGCTGAAGCTGAGGGAAGTGCCGCAGGTGCCTGGTACTCTTCTCCCTTCTTCCTCTTCTACACCTCTTTTCCTCTTCTCTCCATCTTCCCGTCCATCGTGGTTTCTTCAGTTTCTTCCCCTCTCTGTCTCCAGCTTCATTCCCCCTCTTCATCTTTGGTTAATTCCCTACTCTTCTTCCTGCTTTCGCCCCCACACAATCGCGCCACGATCCCCCCTCCCCTAAAATCATATATTTCTTCATTAATCCAGATTCAGCGTCTTCTTTCTGCCCCCCTTTCCTACTCATTTTCTTCCTGTCCTCCATCCGTCGACCAACCGAATTTTTGCTCTTATTGTTTATTAGATAATATTTTTTTAGTTAATATTTGTCGGTGCATTTTCTTTTCACAGTTGAACATTATTTGTAGCGCTGTGATTTCACTCGTATGATGGTTAAATTTGGTTTGCTCTCACGGTGTTTTCGAAGTGTATTTACAATATGTGGTTAATTACATGTGTGGAAAATTGAATATAATGTGGGTGTGATGTTGATCTTTGATTGCTTGCTGTTTGAGTTAGGAAATGATTCGGATAATTGGAGTCCAAGGCGATGGATGACTCTGTTCCTAATTGTATAAGTCGTGTTTTTTTTAATGATTGGATATGTGTTTTTCCTATGAATTCTACAGTTGTCTTTATTTAGATCTTTTTGTATGGGTGTGTATCATTCTGCCGTGTATGTGTCCTACTTGTTTCAAAATATGCGTGTCCATGTCCGTGCTCCCTAGAAATCTATAGAGGGGTTGGAAACTATAATGTCATCACTTATCATTTATGACATATTTTGTAACCTTTCAGAATTTAATATAGCTATATGTAGGTAGATACCTCCTTTCTGAAACATAAGCTTTATGTTCGGTGTGCACTTAATAACATTTACTTGGCTCAAAGATGTAGGAGAATTTTTGTTATAATTGGAGAATGGATGACGTGATGTTGGATGGTCCCAATGGTAAAAGAGTTCCAGAGCAAACTGAAGATGCTACATGCTACAATTTGATTGACAGCATCAAGGTGATGTTTGTTTAAATTTTTGATCACTTCTATCCTCTTATTTATTCTCATTTAGAACTAATTTTTAGAGGCTCTTTCATGCTCATTCTGATTTTGTTATTTCTATGAGATGAAAATCTCTTGTGTGTTGGGATGCACCTTACAAAAAAAATCCCAACCATGACTTTGTGTGTGGGTGGGTATGTGGGGGTCATTAGTCTCCATTTCTTGCTCCACGAGCTGTTTGCTTTCCTACCCTCTATCATCTCGTTCTCCTACATGGCCTACTATATATTCACGACACTTGCCTTTCCATTGGAGTTTGAGCCATTTCCACCTTGTTGTCAACTGTTGTGTCACCCTCACTGCGTTTGGGCCTCGACTTACATCCAGAAGTTGCAGTTATCTGTTGTTCAAGCCCCATCACAAAACTGCGGACTCCTCACTTCTGTACTAACGTTGTGTATGTTTCAACGTAGAGACTGCAGTAGGGGTGCAAATATATACGGGTACCTCCATCAAATGAAATTTAGATAAGGACATTGACATGAAAAATTACTCTCATAACATATTACTTCAATTGTTAAATTGATATTTAAGCACTAATTGTTTCTAGAACTGTGTATGATTTCGTGTGAATATATGGTAATGAATTTTTATCTGTATCTATATTTGTATTCATCAGATATATTCAGGTCATACTTCATACCATTGAAAGTGGAATTTTAGCCACCCAAAACAGTATCCGAAACAGTATTATATATCAACATCAGTGGGGCGGATTGTAGTGGTCCGGATCTGGTGGTAGTGTTCTTTTTGCACTATACCCTGTGATCCTTGTAAACGTTTTGAGGAAAGGTCTTAAAATCTACATCCATATATGGAGTGATGCAAGGCTACTAGTTTGCAGAAATAGTCCAATCTTTCTCTGATGAAAAGCATAGTTGTGAAATATTACATTTTGGACTGATTGTTCCCGACTTGAGATTATTATTATATGAAGCATGTAGTTTTTTTGCAAGCTTACTAGAAAGGGCCTAACAGCAGTATGTATATTCTCAGAAGAATAAAACGTGCCAGACAATGTGTGAAGTTGGACAAAAACTTACTGTGGATGATCTTGGGCCATGGAATCAGTGGCAACTGTTGGATTCCATTCTCCCTACTGGTGGCTTTGCTCATTCTTACGGTTTGGAGGCTGCCATCCAAACTCGATTTATAGCAGCACCTGAAGACCTGAAGAAACATGTTATACAAGTCCTAGATAACACTGGGAGTTTACTTCTTCCATTTGTATATTGTGCAAACAAGTCTCCCACTATAGAATCCTGGCGCAACCTTGACAGCACACTAGAAGCAACACTTACAAATGAAGTTAGCAGGAAAGCATCAACTTCCCAGGGATCTGCACTTCTGAGAGTAGCCTCAGTTGTATTTCCAGAAATATATACTCTCAAACAACTGAGAGAGAATTCCATGACATCGGGGGCCTCCTATTTCCATCATGCACCAATTTTTGGTCTAGTATGTGGCCTTCTTGGTTTTGATAGTAGGTTCTCCCAGCAGGCTTATATGTTCATAACTATGAGAGATATTCTATCAGCTGCAACAAGGTTGAATCTGGTTGGGCCTCTTGGTGCCGCAGCATTGCAGCATCAAATAGCTCCAATTGCAGAAAATTTGGTGAAGAAATGGATGGATCGTCCAATTGATGATGCATGTCAAACCTGTCCATTGCTTGATACAGTGCAAGGCTGTCATGGATACCTATTTACACGGTTGTTTTCCTCATAGAACAGCATTTCTGATTAGAATTTATTGGAAGCCTCTTCGATACATTAGAAGCTAAACATTATATTGTCTTGCCATGGAAAGTTTATTATTTGTTCTTGATAAGTTTGCTCATCAAACTGTTCTTTCATAAGTGTCAGGTTACAATGCATTACAGTGTTAATAGTGATTGATGTGTGTACCTGCACTACTCACTTGTTTGACATCAATGGATGTCTCATTAACTGGTAGAAATTCTGGAGATAGTAAGTAAAAGAGTAGGATATGTAGTTGTCTGACAGCAGACGCATGTACCAAATCATTCCTAACAACAAGCTTATGAATATCACGTTCACCAAATCATGCAAGTTGATTTATCTTCCGTCTACATCCTTATATATGTTTTTATGACAAATATGTGTCATCATTCGTTGTTAACTGCATTTGACTGCGAGTCTTCCTTTCTGCTATTGCATAAACTAATTATAAGCGTACATTCTCGGTGGTATTTTATACTTATGTTTTGAGGAATATATTTGCTTGTCGATTCATGCACTACCCGGACCAAGTTTGAACGATTATTATAAAATATACATTCATGTTTATGTTCATGTAAACCTCGAAAATTCAGGTTCAGGTATCTATTTTTGTCATTGCGGAATACCTCTGAGACTATGACACGGGGCTCATCCTCGAGCATGTACTGATGAGGATGTTTATATTCGGTCCATAACTGTGAAATACTGATATGAGTGAACTACTTCGGTAGAATATAGGTAAACTGCTATAAACTCTAGATGTTAGTTTGAAAGCATTGGCTGGTAGTCGTCTGGTAGATTACATGAATAACTAAAACAGTAGCAGATTTCAGGAGAATTCCCAATTGTGTAAAAGGGCTAGCAAATTAGTTTTACTTGGCAGATGACGCTTTTTGTTTGGAGAGTCGACAGACGGTACTTAAGTTATGCTGGAATCCGGAGATTAGATACCCTTCCGTCCAAGCCCAATATGTATGTGTGATATATTAAGTTTGAAAGCATTGCCTGATAGATTACATGTATAACTAAAAAGTACCAAATTTCAAGAGAATTCACAATTGTGTAGAAGGGCTAGCAAATTAGTTTTACTTGACAAATGAAACTTTTTTGTTTGGGGGGTTTGTTAAGATTTAAACGAGAGAATGCGACAACTACGTGCCGAATAACAAGACGAGAATAAAGAATATGATCACACAACACATAACACATGATTTACGTTGTTCGATCGGGATGACCTATTCCACAGGAGGGGGTGAGATTTTCCCTATTATCAGAGAAGAGAGTACAAGAGTAGCGCTCTCGAAGGAGGCAGATTACACCTTGGAGTACGACGGTTGTTGTCTCGTAAACATAATACAGGATGATACAAAACCCTAACCAGGATGTATATACTTGTACATGTAGAACTCTGATCGGATTCCTATTCAGATCCGGAATTTTGACCATATTAATTTGGTCGGTGAAGATCCATTCAATTTGGGCCGAATCTACAATCGGAACAACATAATTCTTGGAGGCACACAACAATCTCCACCTTGAGTTGAAGTCTCTAGCTCTCTGAACAAGAAGAATAGTAGATCATCTCTCATCCTCCAGTCCCTAAGGGCGTCACTGCAGGTTGTATAGACTAACCAAGTCCTGACAATGTCTGAATTTGGAAACTGGTAACGGCTTTATCATCATATCAGTAGGATTTTCTTTACTTGCAATCTTCTTCATCACAATATTTCCCTACGTTGTCACCTCTCTGATGAAGCGATACTTGACGTCGATGATAACACTTCATTTTTACGTACTTTTTGTATATATTATATACCTCTTTAGTATATCTTTTATTAGCTTTCCCCAAAATTTTACCATCTTTTTGACTAAAATCTCACTTACATGATTTTAGGTACATTTACAACCCAAGTCGCGATCAACATGAGATATATCTTTTTGACTCGTTCAACAATGGCGATCGAGGTCTCTGAACCGCTTTGAGATCGAGGTCCTTCCACATTCAAGACAGACCGCGGTCAGACTGAAGTCGCAATCACTGCTAAACTGCGACCTCCGACCACAACGGAGGTCGCAATCATTACAAAGACACCAATCAAACCAGGGACCGTGGTGTATTTGGAGATCGTGGACGCCAAGTTCGACCGCGACTCAAAGAAGGCCGCGATCCACATGGGGTCGCGATCCCTGCAGACTGCGATCAGGCAGGACCACGACTAGCTTGGAGGTCGCGATCATTGCTAAGCCCGCGATCCTTGCAAGCCGTGACCCAGTGAGGAGGCATCGACCTCGACCTCTCCAACGCAACGCTCAAGTCAACCCCGACCGCGAGCCACGTCCAGGTCGCGACCAAGTTAGACCGCGACGAAAGAAGGAATAAAGAGCCCCCCAACCCAGACTGTGACCGCGGTCTAGGCTTAAGTCGGTGGAATGTGCCTATAAATAGGCCACCCGCCCGTCTTATCAAATCATCAGATCATAGATCGGATCTCGAGGACCACAAAGTGTTGCTGCATCCCAGACTCATTCCATTCCATCTCATCCACCAGTCTTGGATCTCCAAAGGCGGAAGCTAAGGAGAGAGAAGACTGAAGACTCCTTCTTCGATAGAAGAAGATCGTCTGTGCCATCGACGTGCTAGATCTAGATCTGAAGAAGTATCGTGTCGTATCACGTACCTTCTCTCTCTGTCTAGATCTATCATTCCTTTCTGCTGTACTTCCTTCCTCACTTCATGGATCTCATGTATCTATCTTTTTGTAACGTCGTTATGCTGTCCGCAAGTATGAGCGGCTAAATACCTTAACGGGTTGGGAATAGCCACTAAGGCTCTCCATACATGTATAATGTCTCTCTTTGTTGAATATATATATATATATATATATATATATATATATATATATAATCAAGATTATCTCCATACACATGTTTTAATGCTTCACTTGTATGCTTAGCTACCATCTTGTGATGTTTGATAGTTGATATCTCGAGAGAGTAATATCACTTTTATCATGTGTTATGGAGTAGTATGAATGCACGAAAGTGTTAGAACTAAAGCTTTAACCCTATGTTATGCTATGTGGTTTACGTGTGGCCATCTTGAGAGAGAGGATACCCTTAGACTTAGATTTATCCTCATCTCGAGAGAGAGTAGAATAGACGCTTTTGATGGTTGCTTGTAATTTTGGTGAGAGTATCCGAGAGAGAGAGACGATGTTGCATGTTGGAGAGAAGTTTTAGTAGGTGAAACTCGATCTGAGTTTCCTTCCATATACTTGTTTCATCTTATTTTTTTTTATTTATTCTTGTTATCTTTGTTTTACTTGCTTTGTTTTGGGTTCAGTGTCATCGTTCCTTAGGGAACATCCCTTAAAATACCCTCTTTGCCTGGAGTATACGAGTATTAGATTTTTTGCGCTTAACACCGCCAACCTTATCCATGTGTTCGACCCCGATCGCTACATCGGACTCGTTTATCGTTGTGGGGGCTTGTGTGTCGGGTTATCTCTTTAAAAGTCCGACTACTCTGAAGCTGCTCCTTTTGGACGTGTGGTTTAGGCCGGTCAGTCGATGTGCTTTGTTTTTTCACGAAACATTTGATCTTTTGTGAGGTGATTTGTACTTTGGTTATCACAGTAGACGGTCGTTGTCTTCTCAAGAATATAAAATTTAGCACAGTCCTGTAAGCCATGTAGGTTCTTTTAATGGCCTCTGCCAATGCCATGTACTCAGCTTCAGTAGTAGACAATGCAGCAGTGGGTTGTAATGTAGCTTCAAACTTACAACACAACCACCAAGAGCAAACACATAGCCTGTAAGTGAACGTCTTTTATCACAATCATTTGTAAAGTTAGAATCAACATAACCAGCAAGTGTCTCTGTGTTCTTGCCAAATCCAAGGCATATAGAAGATGCACTCATTAGGTACCTAAGAATGCATTTGATTGCATGCCACTGAAGCCTTCCTAGATTTGACATGTATCTGCTCACCATGCTAACAACCTGAGCAATATCTGGACGGGCGCAAATCATGGTATACATGATACTGTCAACTACACTGGAATAAAGAACACAAGACATGTAGCTTTCATTCTCTTCAGATTGCAGTGACTCAGAGGATGAGAGCTTCTTGAACTGGTCATCTAAAGGAATAGGCACAGGAGATGAATCATACATAGAAAAATCATTGTATAACTTTCGTCACATACTTCTTCTGACTGAGAAATAGCCTTCTAGCCTTGTGGTTGTTAATAATTTTCATCCCTAAATTTTTCTTTGCTGCTCTCAAGTCTTTCATTTCAAATTTACCTTTAAGTAACTGTTAGAGACTGTGGATTTCAAAAATATCTCTTGCTCCAATCAACATGTCATCACATATAGCAAGAGGTAAATAAGAGACTCATAAGAAAGTTTCTTCAAATAGACACATATGTCATATTTGCTCCTATAATATGCATGTTTGACCATGAAAGAATCAAATCTATAATACCACTATCGTAGGGATTGCTTTAAGCCATAAAGAGACTTCTTCAGTAAGCACACATGATCCTTCTTTGCAATAGAAACATAACATTTAGGTTGTTGCATGTAGATATGTTCCTCTAAGTCACCATGGAGGAATGTGGTCTTTATATCAGTTGCTCAAGCTCAAAATCATATCTAGCAACTAATGTCAATAGGAATCTGATTGATGTGTGTTTAACAATAGGAGAAAAAACATCATTGTAATTGATACCTTCCACATGAGTGTAGTCTTTTATAACTAAGTGTACTTTGAACCCTTGTAGTAGTATCTCCAGGACTAGCTTCCTCCTTTTAAATACTCATTTACATCCAACAATCTTCTTTCCAGCATGAGGATTTATAGACATCCAAGTTTGAAGAGACTCCATCTCTTCCTTCATAGTTACAATCTACATGGCTAAATCTGGATTAGACACAGTTTCAACATAGCTATATGGTTCACTAAAATTATTTGTCTCTTCAGCAGTAGCCAAGACATATACAACAACATAATCTGAGTGCCTAGCAGGTGGCTTGATATGTCTTCTTCCTCTTCTAGAAGCAATGATATATGTCTATCTTTAGGAGTGTTATCTTCTTCATCATCTTTTTCCTGTATAACTACAGGAGGTGTCAGGTAGTGTGCACTAACTTCAAGCTCCACCTGCTCTGTAGAACTCTGAGTACATGTAACATGAGAAATAATGTCATCTTGTTTTGTAGAAAACATTGCAGACTCATCAAAAGTGACATTTCTTTCAATCAAGAAGTTTTATAACTTTGACTCGATGCACCACAATTTGTATCCTTTCACACCGTTAGTATAACCCAGAAAAATGCACTTTTTTCCTCTAGGCTCGAGCTTCCCTTCATTTGAATAGACATATGTAGGGCAACCAAGAATATGGAGATTTGAGTCAATTGCATGATGACCAGAACATACTTATTCTAGAGTTCTAAAACCTAGTGGAGTAGATGGAGAATGATTTATAAGTAGGCTACAGTACAGATGGCTTCAGCCCAAAAATTTTTGGTAAGACCTACATTGATAGCAGGCATCATGCACGCTCTAGAAGAGTTCTATTTATGCATTCTGCAATGCCATTTTTCTCAGGTGTATTTTACATTGTGCAGTATCTTGAAATACCTTTAGATTGACAAAATTCATTAAATTTAGAAGAAAAAAAATCCATGCCATCATTTGACCTCAACCTTTTTATCCATTTTCATATTTGCTTTTTAACTAGCATCTTCCATTTCTTCAACTGATCAAAAGCTTCAATTTATGTTTCAGAAAATACATCCACACTTTCCTTGATAAGTCATCAATGAAAATAAGCATATATCGGGCACCACACTTGGGAAGGCACTTGAGAAGGACCCCAGATGTCGGAATGAATATAATCAACAGTACCTTTTGTAGTATGGTTTGCAGTTAAAAAATTGACCTTTTTCTACTTTCCCATTACACTTAGAAATCCAACTTTTCAATATTGATATCACCTAGAAGTCCTCTCCTGCTTAATAATTTGAGACCTTTCTGACTCATGTGTCCTAGTCTCATATGCTAGAATTTTGTAGTATCCAAATTTGGAGTGGTTGAGGAAGAAGAAGCAGTAGCTACAACGGTCACAATTTCACCAATCATCTTGTAAAGATTTCCTAGAATACATACTCCCTTAATCAGAACATAATCTCCTTTGGTAATGGACAATATTCCATTTTCAGCCCTGTATGGAAAATTATTCGCTTCAAACAAGTCAATTGATATGAGATTTTTCTGGAGGTCTTGAATATGACGGACATTTGAGATAGTTTGGATGACTCCATCAAACGTCTTGATGTGGATTGACCCAATTCCAATAGTCTTGCAAGTAGTATTATTTGCCATGTTTACGATACCTTCATTGAAATATTCATAAGAAGAAAACCAATTTCAATGTGGGCACATGTGATGTGAGCAACTTGAGTCTAGAATCCATGAAGTTTGAAATTTTTTGGATGAGGAAGAAGATGACGATGCCATAAGAACATAATCTGGATCTTCTCATGCTACATTAGCATCTACGGGTTGTTTTTATTTTTCACCATCGTTCTCCCTCTTCTTCTTGTTCTGTAACTTGTAGAAATCATCAACAATGTGTCCAGTCTTCTTACAATATTTACATACTTTCTTTCATTTTGACTTATATTTTTCTTTCTCCTTGTTATTTTCCTTTTCCTTTGTTCGACCCCTCACCATAAGAGCCTTTGACTGACTCCCGCTAGATGAAGCAATTAGATCTTTATCAACTATGGTCTTTGACAACAATGAGGATATAACATCCTCTGCCTTTATTGAAGATTTTCCATACAGAATACTTTTACGAAATTGCTTGTATGAGGGGGGAAAGAACACAACAGAATGAGGGCTTTATCTTCATCTTTGAATTTAATATCTATGTTTTCCAGACCCATAATAATAGAAGCAAACTTGTTAATTGATCATGTACAGAACAACCTTCTACCATGCGTATTAGGTAGAGATGCTACTTCTGATAGAGTTTGGTTTGGAGAGACTTTGTTGTGTAGAGATTTTTGAGTTTCTTCCATCCCTGCAGTAGTAGTCTCCTTGGCAACTTCAGCCAAAACCTTGTAGTCTAAAGATAATTGGATGGCAGTAAGAGCCTTCTGGTCCATCTCCTTTTTTCTTCATCTTTCATAGTGGCTGGCATCTTCTCCATCCCTTCCAGAACTATAGGGACTCCTTGTTGAACAAGCAAACTATGCATCGTGATTTGCCACAATCCAAAGCTGATTTTACAATCAAACTTCTTGATCTTTTATAGACTCATCATCGTTCAGATCTTAAACACAGGGCTTTGATACCAATCTATTAAGATTTGAATGAGAGAATACGACGAGTTCATATGGAATAACAAGACGAGAACAAAGAGAATGATCACGCAACAACAGAACACGGGATTTACGTGGTTCGGTTGGGATGACCTACTCCATGGGAGGGGGCAAGATTTCAACTATTATGGGAGAAGAGGGTACAGGAGGAACACTCTCGAAGGAGACAGATTACACCCTAGAGTATGATAGTTGTCATATCGTACACAGAATATAGGATGATACAAAAACCCTAACCAGGATGCATATGCTTATACATGTAGAATCGTAATCAGATTCCTATTCGCATCTAGAATTTGGACTGTACCACATAATTTGATCAGCAAACATCCATTTAATTTTGGACCGGATCTACAATTAGATCAGCATAATTCTTCGAAGCACACAACAGGATCGACATACGGTACTTAAGTTATGTTGAATCTCAAGATTAGATACCCTTTCGTTTTAGCCCAATATGTATGCATCAGAAATTTTTCTATGACTTTTTAGTATCATTATGTTCCTATATTACCCCATTGCATAACTAGTGTGGGAAAATGAGAATGAAACGACTGTGTTAAATATCTGTTGCATGACACACTAATTTCTTAAGTGTTCTACTTTTCTACCATTCAGGGTAGCCACATTATCCACGATTGTTCACAAATAAGTCAAACCGGCCTCCTTAGTTTGTGTGGCACTACCTTAGGCGGTCTTTTGAATATTAGAGAAAGCAAATTGGTGTGGCTCTGATACCACTATAGGTAAATATGGCTACATAAATAGGTAACAGAAATAAAAAATTTACAACCATATTTCCCATCAACAAGCAGATCGCGCCAACAACTATATAATGGGAAGGATGGTTTCGAGGATATACCTGATCTTGGAGAAAGTCCAGTGACATATTCTTGTCGTTGTAGTCATGTTGCACTCCTAGTTGCAATCAGACTCATTTGCACCTCCTCTACAGATAGCAGGCTTGGATGACGTCTTTAACAGCTCCTCCATGGAATGCAAGCTGACGTTGTCCTCCTAATGATGGGTAAATGCCACCTCACCTCTATGGAATTCTACATGGATCTCCTAGAACTCCAGTTGTCCTACTAGAATGGACAGGAAGGAGTTGTCCCTCCCGTTGGTGTACTAGTCATCAACTTGCTCTCCCACAATTGCTTCTCCTTTGTTATCCCTCCCTTTATCTGGTAGGACTTGCTCGGTCTCTCTATTGGTTATCATAACCAGAGAGGATAACAATTGTCAAAAGCAATTGAGATGTGTTCTAGTAAGCCCCAGTACCCCTATATTTATATGAGGGATTAGGGTCTGGTTTCCCAATCTTTGTGGAAGTGGAAGGGACCAAAAGATCATGAATTTTCACAATCTACAAGTACCAAACCGTCCGGTTCACCACGTGAGTCGGTCGGTTTGCCACGTGAGTCGGCCCGTTCACCATGTGAATCGGTCATTGCGCCTATTTCCTAATCACATATGGATTTGGCAATTCGTTTCTAATTAATACTAAACATTAATTCCTTATACCAGTCGAATTGAGCAAGTGAAACGATCAATTTTTCTCACGAATTTGGTAAAACACCAGAACTTTTGTTTGATATGACTGAGTCGATTGGTTCACTAGGTGAATTGGTTGTCTCACCCACCTGAGTTGATCGGTTCACCTAGTGAGCCAATCGGTTGGTGCCTTGGTTCATGTAAAAATGATCAATTTTTCTCACGAATTTGGGAAAACACCAGAATTTTTGTTTGATACGACCGAGTCGATTGGTTCACTATGTGAATTGGTCGTCTCACCCACCTGAGTTGATTGGTTCACCCGGTGAGCCGATCGGTTGGTGCCTTGGTTCATGCAAAACTCAATCAATTCAATATTCAATCAACCTAACACTCCAAACGGTCATTTCATCACATGATCTGATCGGTTGGGAGTCCAATCAGTCAATTTGTTGCTTGAATTGAATGCATAAACACTTTAGTAACCAATCCAATCTCATTCAAGATCAAACTCCTCTTCTAGGTCAATACCTATGTGTGTGACCCTATATGTCCCATATTACGTTGGCAGTGAATGTCCATAACATCTTATGACATCACAAGCAATGAGCGGTGCCTAGTCACAAATCAATGCTACCAAAGTAAATGGAAAGTTGGAGAACAACTTCAACCTACAATCTATTTATGGTTTTGTAGTGCTTGTATAGTTCCTTTGCCACATATATCCAAACTGTACTCGAGGCATGGAGTAGTCATCCTCTTCAACAAACTTATTCCTTGAACCAGAGCAACCTATCTGAGATATATATAAGCTTCAATATCACATATTGGCTTACATGTGCATGGCCATGCTTTTCTCAGTCTCTCTAATCAAGAGCCCTTGGATATCATACTCTTATAGGAGGGACAAATCTCATCTACATCACTCACAGTCAGTTCTCATGTGTCACAATCACCCAATCATCACCTTTATAGTAACCCTTATTCAAAATTACAATCATCACCTTTATAGTAACCCTTATTCAAGATTATGTTTGATGATGCCAAAGCATACCGAAGGATATGTGATGAGTGTAGTGACTTCAGGTCTAAGATCCAAAATCACCACCAACACTATGAGAGTTGACTATGACTACCATTGCAATGGCTTCCATATGTCAGTCTCATTGTGGGTCTGTCTGATACATTGTTCTCTAACATATATGTGTGTTCTTGGTATGATACCGCCATATCATGACTAATCAGATTCTATCATCAACCAACTCACACTCTGATCTTATGTGTTACTACTATCTATCTACCTTCCACAATAACAACTGATCAAGGACATAATGAGAATGTATATACTCATAACATCTATATGATCTCATTATTCAAGTCACGTACTTGAAGACATACGTCATTGAGTGATATCATGCGCTAGACATGTATAATATTACATCATTATCTCAAATCTGAATAAAATATAATAAATTGTAAGTTTGCCTTTTATTAATAATCAAATCATTTACATATTATGCCATTACAATCATCATATGATTGTCTCTCTAGACATACATACCAACAATTACACAATCAAATAAATCTGAATTTATATGAATTTACAAATTAAATTGACGCCCCTACAGTGGCACCAAGAACTGATGTGTGCCGAAAAGTGTTGGTATAAATATATGCCCAGAAAGCCAATCAAGTGATGATTGGAATGAGGCATTAGATACCTGATTTCATAATAATAAAGGTAATTCTATCTATTATGTTTGTCTCAACATGGGATGATGACACATACATAGTATATGTCTAAAGAATGGTGTTACTCGATGATGTATGTCTTCAAGTACGTGACTTGAACAATGAAATCATATGAATGTTAAGAGTACATACATTCTTGTTATGTACCTATTTGGATATTAGTGTGGAAGCAAAATGGATAACAATAATACATAAGACTAGAGTGTGTGTTGACTGATGACAAAGTCTCATTAGTCATCATATGTGATATCAAGTCAAGGACATAGATTCATGTTAGAGAACAGTGCATCAGAAAGACCCACCATGAGAGTGATACATGGAGACCATGGAATGATGGTCAGAATCATCTCTCATAGTGATAGTGGTGATTGTGGTTCTTAGACATGAAGTCATTACATTCATCACATGTTGTTCATGTACTTTGGCATCATCCATTGTGATCATGGATAAGGGTTGCCATAAAGGTAGTGCTTGGGTGCATTGTGACACATGTAGATAGAGTATGAATGATGTAGATGGGATTTGTCTCTCCTATAGGAGATTGATATCCAGAGCCTCTTGATAAGCAGGACTGAGAAATTTACGATCGTACTCATGTGAGTCGATATGTGATATGTGAACCCACATGCATCTTAGACAGTCTGCTCTAGTTTAAGGAACATGGATTGAACCTTGAAAGGATGACGATTCAATGCCTCAAGTTCAATTCGGATATCAGAGATAAAGGAACTATACGATCATGGTAACACTGATTGCAGATTGTAGGTTGAAGTTGTTCTCCAACTTTTTGAATCACTTGGGTAGCAATGATGTGTTGTTGGGTGCATGTCTTTTCTTGTGATGACATAATTTGGTTATGGACATTCACTGTCAACATAATTCTAGACCTATAGGGTCACACACATAGGAATGCACTTAAATTAAAGAAGTATTTTCATGAATGATGTTTGATTTGATTACTAAAGGTCTTTAGGTATTCAATTATACAATTGAGGTTCAAAATTGACTGACTGGATTCTGAACCAACCTGTTTACCCTACCCACCAACCGATTGGGCAGTGAATCAGATGGTTGGAGTGCCAGGTCAATGGGAATCAACATTGGTTGATTAATGGCTGAACCAGGGAGTGAAATGATCGGTTCACATAGTGAAGTGATCGGTTCACATATCCCAACCGACTGGTTCATGGGATGAACTGTCTAGTTCAGTTGTCATTTCAACTGGTACAAGGATTTGTGTTGACGTCATGTTCAGCATTAATCGTGTATTGATTACCAATTTGATTTAGAATATGAAACTACACAAAATGATCAGTTTTCTTAGCGAACCAACCATTTGGGTGTGTGGACTGACCGGTTTGCCATCTGAAGCTTCTAGAAAATTTGTGAATTCAGTTCTTTTGACTCCCGCAATGATTGAGAACTCTGACCCTGGCCTCTCCTATAAATAGAGGGGTATTGGGGGCTTCCTAGACACGACAATTGCCTCTGATAATTTGGTATCCTCTCTGATTGTGGTAACCAATAGAGACTCTGAGCAAGTTCTACCCGATAAAGGGAGGGATAGCAAGGGAGAGACAATTGTGGGAGAGCAAATCAACCTTAGCAGGTTGATGTTCAAAAGGGGCAACACCTTCCTGTTGGATCTGGTAGCGCAACGTGGAGTTCCCGGTGATATGCATAGACTACTCTAGAGGCGAGAGGCCATTGTCTGCCGCTAGGAGGACACCATCAACCGATGTTTGTTGTGTTGCACCAGGAGGGTGGTGGAGATGATTGTTTGAGTGATGCTACAGAAGAAGGAGCGAGCTAATGTCTGAAGAAGAAGCACGATGCTAGAGTAAGGATAAAGTCACTAGACTTGCTCCAAGAGTAGGTATAACCTTGCAACCTTTCCTTCCTAGATACATTGTTTTTGATGTGATTTTACTAGTTAGGGAATCAAGCATTAAAGTTTTTTTTATTTCCACTACCTTATCTGTTGCCCCGATTTCCCAACAAAAAGTGCTACCAATAATAAAACCAAAACAACTCCTTGCCACCCACAGTAATTTGGGTCACAAGTAGCACATTGTTTGGTTCCCACATAGAGCCAAGGTAATTCAATGTGAACTCAATTCTAGTTACACATGAAATTCGAAGAAGATTAATTATGGTTGATTGATTTAAATCCTAATACTAAACCAAAGGTTGTCATAAATATCTTTCAAATGGTTCAAGTTCAAGAAATGTATTTGGTACCTAGACACATATTAATAGAAAAACAATTATGCAAAATGATATCATTCTCTCACTCTCATCCACATCTCAAACAAAATCACAATAACTATCTTTTGCCTAATGACTGCATAGGCAACATGTTTACTCATATTTCAATAGACCAAGCTAGCATTAGATTTAATTTCTACATGATCACTATTGGAGAATCATAGACCCACCTTTATTTATCTAACTATGAGAGTATAGTTGTAGCATCCTAGGATTTGAGGCCTTAGATAATATGATATTAAAAGGAATGATTGGACTACCCATATCACCAAGGTGCACCTCCTTTTCAGGGAGCCCATCACTAAGAACTCCAAAATTAAGCATGCTTAGCTTGGAGTAATAATAGGATGGGTGACTAGTCAGAAAGTTGATCCCGACTTGTGCATGAGTGAGGGCAAAGCACACTCTTTAGGATAGTGGTCGTCTCTGGGTCATTTGTCATTCCTAAAACTCTACTAGAGCTTTGGGTAATGGGCTTGAGCATTACATATGGTATTAGAGTCAAAACCCCTCTAGTACGTGGAGCCCACATGGGCATGTAGCATGTCGATCTTCCACCATGCGGTTTAGGCATGTTGGATAGAGATGTCAATGGTGACCTAGCCACCCTTGCCTTGGTATCTATGATTGGGAGTTGGTTGGGCTATTCTGGGTCTACACTGAAATGGGGAAATACTGTGAGGCCATATAGTTGAGCCTTGACGAGGATGTCAAGTGTAAGACCCCTGGCCTTGCTTTTTAGTTGAAATGTGCCATTAACTTTATTACATGGTCAAAACCTTAATCCAACCTTAATATGTGCTTTTATATCATGTGAGAAACCTAAATTTCAAGTTTGGTCCAGTTTGGACATTGTTTCAGAAATCTATGTAATTTTATGCTTGTTTTGGGATTTTTTGCAATTTACCCATACCTAGGGTTTTTCTTGTAATTTTTCACATACTTTTTGTTCCTCACATGTTTTCATATCATGCTTGGGTTATTTGTGCCCTTGGGGCACCAAGATGCACATTGGTTTGATGGTGACATCTACCTAGGGTTGTGTTAGGGTTTTGTCGTCATGGATGAGCTACCTTGAAGGCCAAAACTCGATGGTATCCCTTGGTTGATGGGATCTTATGGTGTTGGGATTCGATGGTGGGTACTTGTTGGTCCTCATAGGTTTTAAGGTTGATGTTTTTTTCTTTGGAGCTCCTTGGTTTGAAGGTTCACCTAGAGAGGTGCACAAACGATGGTTTTTCACCTTTTGTGACCAAGGGTCCAAAAATGATGGTCACCGTGCTTTGAAACTCGATGGACACCCTGGGAAGACATGATATGATGGCCCTTCAGAATCCTACAACCGATGGATCTTTTTTGCATGGATGTGATGTCTTTTGGCCATGGACACATGGCAAGCTTAGTAAGACAACTTAACCTTCTCTTCTCTCTCACCCATAGATTTATAAACCTCCTCCTTTCCATGCAAACGAACCCTTAAGACCCCCCATATTCTTCCTTATGTCTAGATCTCATCCCTCCTTTCTTGGTGGATAAGAAGGTGCCAAGGTAGAAGAATGTGGCCGAACTAGCTTGCATGTGCACCTGGCTTTAGATCTACCCTAGTAGAGGGTGTTTGGTGCTTCCTTGTTTGGTTTCTTGGCCTAGGTAAATGAGATATCCCTCCTTTCCTTCATTTTATTTTCTTTCCTACCTTCTCCTTTCTCCTTCTTGGTCGTGCCCATTTATTACATGGTGGAACATGTGTGAGAGCTTGAAGAACGCCTCTTTCTCACTTCCTTGAGCTAGGGTTTTGCTTCCTTGTTGGAGAAGGAGCTAGCTTGGTCGTGTGGAGTGCTCAAGCTACAGTTTCTTCCTCTATTTCTTGAGCTACCTTTCTGTTGGAGCTTCATGTTCATCCTAGAGACGATTTATATAACTTTCTTCATATTAGTTGCTTACTCCTTTCTTGTAGGCACTAGATCTTACTCTAAAATTTATTCTAAGTAGGAAGGTAGTATCTTAGCTTAGAGTTTAATTTTTAGTGGTGATTCTTGAGTAGTTTATCTTATTGGATGGACCCTAAAACCTTGTTCATGAAACTTCTATTGGATAGGAAACCTTATACCTTGCATCCATGTGAGAAATAATGGTTTTGTTCACCAAAAGATGGTCATGCCTAGGGTTTTTGAGTTGTTTTCCATTCTTCTTTTGCAACCTGATGGTTTGGTTCTTGTTGATGTTTTACTTGGTTCTTGTGTGCCAAATGATGGTGGTCACTTAGCTTTTGTTTTGGGTTCTTTCTCATGAAAACAACTGATGGTTATGTTTCTCTCTAAAAATGATGGTTTGGTTCCCTACAAACAATGGTTCTCCTCTAAAGTTTGGTGTTGATTTCCTTCCTCAATATGAAACTCGATGGTTGGTGCTTGGTTTTGTTTCGGTTGACCTTCTTGTGTTAAATGATGGTTATGCCTTAGCCTCTGTTTTGTACTCTCTTCTGCTCAAGAAATGATGGTCTTAGTGCCTCTTTAAGTGGAAAACTCAATGGTTTCCTTTCCCCTCTGATCTAAGGGGTTTTGCTTAGAGTTTGAAACTTGTTTCACCACCTATTGATGAAAATTGACGGTCATTATGGGTCCAAACTTGATGGCTCTTATGGGCCAACAAATTATGGTTCTTCTAACTCCATACCTTGATGGTTTCTCTAACCTATGGTCTTCAACCAATTGTTGCACTAGTTCCTTAGGCCGATGGTGTCAACCAATGGCCCTTCTAGTTTCATGATATATGACTCCATACATGTCTGCCACGTGTAGATATTTTCATTGTTCAACTTCTTCACACAACACTACAACCAATGATGGTCCACGACACCACAACCGATGGTGGCATTGGATATCACATCCAATGGTCAATCTCATGTCCACAACTGATGGTTTGACTATATCACTTGTGGTGGTTCTTCTAGGTCATTACTCGACAGTTTTCCTAGATAAATGGTTCAAGGTTTTGTTTGTTTTGTATCATGTGGTTTTGATTATCCAATATTTGATGGTCTTGGATTAAGAACATGATTTTAGCGTTGGTTTGATGCTCTAGCATTTGATGGTCTTGGATGAAGAACATGATTTTATTGTTGGTTTAATTCTCCGGCATCCAATGGTCTTGGGTGAAGCCCATGATTTGTTGGATTGGTTTTGATGATGAAGAATCGATGGCTCAAAGCCCATAACTTTGTTCTCTTACCTTTTCCCTTGTATTAATGTAAATTAATAGTTACTATAATAACATGATGTGTAACCCTAAATCTAGCTTATCTTGTTACACCTAACCCATTACATATAGGTGATGATGGTTAATCATACTTAGCTTCCTTGCATGATTAGTATGATGATATAATACTCTCTTAATGATGTTGTAACCCTAACATGTTCCCATATGAATATCATAAGCTTCTTAATGCAATGTTATGCTAAAGTTGTATATCATAAGTATGGTGATGGTTTGGTGAACGTTGTTATAAGGTGTGGAAAGATAATCATATTCTTGCATGTGATTATGGGAATGGTCTTGATGACCATTGGGCATGATTGATCCCTAATGAAGGTGTGATCCTCTCAATGATGTGACAAGGATTTACTTCTAGTGATGATGTGATGACAAGTATAGTTTCATGGATGGTGATGAACTTATATGATGTGATAGTGTGATGAGGAATTATGTCTCAAACGTTTTATATCTTCTATAGTTGTTATATATCTATGCTTGTTATAAATGAATTAGGGTTTGTATGTCCACTTGTTTGATGCAACCTTAATTCACTCAATTGGTAATAACTAATCAAGTGAAACCCTAATCATGTGTGCCTTGTGTCGTAGAACCATTCAATATCAGGACTTATTGGGTGGGGAAATGAGTATTCCTAGGGAAATCTCTAAGTCGCATACATAACATGTTGATTATGTGTAGGTGTAGGGAGTGTACATCCTTGACATCCTGATCCCAAGATTATGGAGGGTGGTTGTGGTCATGCCTTAGTTTGAGAAATTGTATATGTGATGTGATTGAGGACAATTGTGGTTGTACCTTGAATGATAGGATTTTAATACCCAGTTTCACTAGTGTCATGACCTATACCAAGGCCGAACTAGGCAGTTTTGTAGCTTGACGTTATGTGTCATTGCATTAGACCTGTACGGACTAGGGGCGGAGAAGATATTAGGATTTTGTCTGCCGTAGATCTTGTATGGAACTAATTATGACCAAGCAGTGGTCAGTTGGACTTACTTTGAGTGGTACAAATAAAACTCCCCATGGTTTAATAAAATACTGAATCTACTCGTGTAGTATATTTGTTAGGGTTATACACTGCAATTCACATTGGATGATAACCCCTTTTTGCTTTTTTATATGTAGATGTTGTATAATGCAATATAGAAGATTGCCATGCTTATGTTGTTAGATACTCAAGTTGATAGATATACTCATGTTGATAGATGTGTCATGCTGCTAGACTTGCTTATGATGTTAGCTATGATTATCCAGTTAGACATGCTAATAATTGTTAGCTATACTCATGATACGAGTTAGACTCATGATGATAGTTATTTCCATAGTGTTAACTACACCTGATCTCTGAGAATAATGTTAATCTTTCAATGCTACAAATAAGACTTTGAATAGAACTGTTCTTAAGAAGTTATATATCTGATAGTGCTATATGTTATATAGTCTGCTCTATCTATTTAATTACTTAACCTTTTGTAATAAATAAGCATTGTTGAGAGTTATATCTCTCACTTGGACATGGGTCTCACCCCGTGGGTCACCACATCTTTTTAGGTGATTAGTAATAGTGATAGCAAACATGTGATAGTGAGGAGGAGATATGGTGATGGACCTTAGAGAAGGTTGTCTAGATGTCTAGTGTGTCCTAGAGTCTACCATGTACTCTCACATCTGGGTGGGAAAGTTTGTATACAATGTTTGAATCGACTTGAGATTTTAGTAGTATTTTGATGCTTGTATATTTGGATAATGCTCTTCTGTATGTATATGTTGTGGTTGAAGACACATAATAATTGTAAAAGAGATTTGGAATGATATATGAATACAAGAAAGATGTTGGGATTTTATGTAAATGTTCTAGAGTATGTTGGTGAAATAAATCAGTTTGAATTATCCCTTTTTCTATTGTGTGGTTATTTAGTGATCGATCGTGTTTTTGAGTTTTGAGTAATCTCGTTTAGTGTGACGGGTTCTCACAAGTTGGTATCTGATCTCTAGGTTCACCAAGTCTACATGGACACTAGGAGTTAGGACTAGGATTATGACTAAGTGAACATGACATGTAAACATGATGCATACTGCCGAATCTCAATACTTGGATGCCCTAGCCAGATATTTAATTACTGAAAAGAAAGGTAAGTGTGGAACTCTTATATTGTTATCTTTTTTATTACTCCGATCAAATAGTCAATTTGAAGCAATCTAAAGAGCACGTTGAATAAGAAATCAAGGTGAAAATATCCTAATATTACCCTAAAGAAGGTGAAAAGATAAAATGATACATAAAAATTTGTAACTTGCATGATGAAAGTAAAATCAGAACCCCTTGCTAGTAACACCTGGATAGTGTTGTTGTTTTGTGGGAGATGTGTTTTCCTTTGTGTTGTTTCTTTTTGAGGTGCATCTTTCAAGTGGATCTTATGCCACTTGGTATGTGTATATTCATTGTAACCCTGAAGGTGGATACCTTGGTGTGATATGTGGATGTTTTGGACTATAGTTTCTAGATCATGGCATTTTTAGATGGGAATGCTTTTTAGCCTTCCAAGAGTTAGGAAGACCCCTCCTATACGTTCTAAGCTGGTTATGATGGTGGAGAAGCTGACAAGACAAGGGTGTGAGTTATTCTTGGCACATGAACTGGATACCAAGGTGACAAGTCCTAGTATCCATGGTGTACAAGTAGTATGGGAATTTGAAGATGTTTATTAGACAAACTTCTTGGTGTTCATTTTCCCTTAAGAAAAAGAGAGTTTGATGTTGAGATCTTCCAAGTGTTGATTGGAAATAAGAAGAGTCATTATGTTATGTTGTCCATGGGCTACCAACAGCTGGACAAGACCACTTCCAAGGATATATGGTTTGTTGATCAGTAAACATATGTTATAGTGTTCCTTCAGATAGACCTAAGGTTGGGATGTAATCAGAGGAAGATTAGAGAAGATGACATAAATTGTATGGTCACTATGAGTTGTATCAAGTTTTATGGATAACACCTTAATGTACTTTAGGGATGGTGTGCAACATGGACAACATTTTTGTTAATCCCTTGGAGGGTTAGGGTAGCAATAGATGTGTGCCAAGTTCAGCTAGATTGAGTTTTGGGCTTGATTAAAGTATTTTCTTGGGGTTATGATATATCTACTAAGTATGTTGTATGAATCCAAATAAGGTGAAGACAGTGTTGGAGTGGGAGCATCTCCAGAGACCGACTAAGATCTGAAGCTTCTTAAGCCTAGCAGGACACTATAGGAAGTCCATTCAGAATGTTAGCTTCATTGCTTTACCCCAAACAAGGTTGACTAGGAAAGGTGTTCCTTATTGTATGGAATGATAGGTGTCAGCATCGGATCCCATGTTCTTTCTAGATGCTAAAGGAAAAGTTAAAAAGTGTTCCAGTGTTAGTGTTGTCAAAATGAAGGGAAGGATATATCATCTTCGATGATGCTTTAAAGAAAGGTTTGGGGGATATGTGTCGATGTGATATATGTTCAACCAGAAAGTCACCTTCGTTAATGTTTGCAGACATGACATAGTTATGATCTTCAACGTATCACAAAACAAGGCATGCTAGAATCGCTTTAGTAGGAGGATGTACAACTGGAAGCATCTCAATTAGTAGGGTCTTGGACAAAACTACATGTCAAATCAACACTACTATAGTAGAATAAAGAAGTATAGATGGATGATACCATGAACAGGATGTCAGATTAGAGAGCATAGTGGGGAGCATGATATCTTCCATAGGGCGGGCAACAAGATGGTGTATGATTCTACAACCAGACAATGGTTCCAGATGTTGATAGTTTGAGTGAGATAGTACATGAGGAGACTCATCTTCGATACATATGATGTATCTAATAATACACAAATGTATCATAAGGTGAAGAACGTGCAATGGTATCCAAGCATGGAATGTGGTATGGTAAAGATACGGTCAAGTGTACAGTTGTCAATCAGTCAATAAGAAACCTTAGAAGCCTACAAAATTAAGGATACAGTGAAAGTTCAACACAGCTTATGTGGTAGACAGATGGTCAGTCAACCATTCAGACAATTGGGGAATCTCCTAAGAACATATGCCCTATAGTTTTTTATAGTTAGGGGATATCCACCTGATTGATTGCGTTGCTTACTACAACACCCATCAGAAAAGCATAGACATGACACCTTGTGATGTTACATATGGTAAGAGATATAGGGCACTCCATGATTGGTAAAATCAAGTAAGTAATAACTTCTAAAGATGTGTTGGTATGACGGCCCATAGTGAAGGACATAGTGATTCAACAACATATGGGAACAGTGCAGGAAGACAGCTAGAGTTCCAAGTTGGAAGTTACAACCATAATTGTATAGGTTGCATAGGATTTTTTGTATTCCATGGTTAAGGAAGTGTCACCCTGGTATAGAACAAGTGATACAGACACTGGAGGTGGAGTTGGATGAGGATGTTTCTTATGTGGAGGTTCCTATGTTGACCCTAGATCACATACAGGAGTTGAGAGAGAAGAACATGACTTCTATGAGAGTGTTGTGACATCACCATGATATGGAAGCAATCATGTGTAGGTTAGTGTATGAGGTGCATAGGGAGTACCTATCTATGTTTGCCTTGGATTTCAGGGGTGAAATCTCTATTAGGGGGTTATTGTTGTAAGACCTATGTCCTTAGTTTTTGGTTCAACATTCCTTCTTACCTTAATTACATGCTTAAAACATTAATCTATATGTGCCTTGATATCATGTGACAAACCTAAGTTTCAAGTTTGGTCCAGTTTGGACAATGTTTAAGTAAATTATACAATTTTATGCTTATTTTGAGCTTTTCTACAATTTACCCATACCTAGGATTTTTCTTGTAATTTGTCACATGATTTTTGTTTCTCACTTGTTTTCATATCATGCTTGAGCCATTTGTGCCTTGGGCTCCTAGATGCACCTTGGTTTTGTTGGGTTTTAGGGGAGGCAGAGAAGGCAGCGGAAACAAAAATTTCTCCCCAAAACCCAGAACAAGGAAACGCGTCAACGTCTATAAAATAGGAAAGGGATGGTTTGTGGAATCATACATTGTCCTGAGGCTTGCTCGGTGACAATACCTCACGCCTTGCGCGGCCTTCACCTCCGGTCTTGGACGGTGTTTGTGCATCTCCTAGTCGCACCGGGACTGACGACTCCTGGTCTCACTGGGACTGTCAGGATTGACAGTTGTCCTTCGAGCGACATAAATCTCCCGCTATTGAAGTAGTCCACACAGACCACCTGGAACTCCAATCTCCTTATCCCACAAGGAATTGGAAGGATTCACACCCTCCTGTCAGCGTACTAGTCGCCGACACACTCTCCTGCCACCAGTCGCTTTCTGTAGTTGTCTTTCCCTTGTTGTGCCTCCCTTATCTGGTAGCACTTGCTTGGGCTCTCTCAGTTACCAAAACCAGAGAGAATGACAACTTTACAGAGCAACTAGTTGCACTGAGTTGTTCTTTGAGAAGCCCTCAATACCCTTATATATATAGGAGGGTCATGGGACAGGGTTCTCCATCCCGGGCAATGCGGGACTAAAAGCAGGAGTAGAAGGGTTCGAGATTTTCCACAAAACAACCAACTCGCAACGTGAAACGATCGTTTCACAACTAAAATGGTCGGTTGGGGACCTGAACCGGTCGGTTGACATCTCAACCGATCGGTTGGGACCCATGAACCGGTCGGTTCACTTCTGAACCGGTTGGTTCGTAGTCCTGATCAGTTCCCGATTGACTTTCCTTCTTTTGTTTCTAATTGGTATCAAATATCAATCCTTGTTCCAATCAAATTGGGCAAGTGAAACGCAAGGAAAATTCTCACCAATCCTACTTTCCTAACTTGCTCGGTAGCACCAGTTGAACCGATCGTTTCAACACTTGAAGCGATTGTTTCACCCTATCCTTGAGCCGATCGAATCACAACCAGAGCCGATCGGTTCACCAAGCTGAGCCGATCGGTTCATCACATGAGTCGATCGGTTGGGAGTGCAGATTGTGCAGAATCAATCAATTGCAGTTTCAATCAATTCGACAATCTAATCAATCTGTCCAACACCTTGAACACTATGATTTTGAGCTATCAATTAATTGAGTGTTTAATTGAACTACTAAACTCCTTTAGTAATCAATCTAAACATTGTTTGTGGACAAAACTCCTCTTCCAGGTTAAATCCTATGTGTGTGACCCTGCAGGTCCTTTTCCACGTTGGCAGTGAAAGTACATAACACTTATGACTTCACAAGCAAAGAGCAGTGCCTAGTCACACATCAGTGCTACCCAAGTGAAATAGAAAGTTGGAGAACAACTTTCAATCCTATAATCTGTGAATGGTGTTACAGCGAATGTATAATTCATTTGTCACTGATATCCCGAATGAACTCGAGGCATGGAATAGTCATCATGTCAACATTCATTCACTTTCTTGGTCTCAGAGTAGATTGGAAGAGATATGTATGTCATCAATATCACATACAGATTCACACATGCATGTGCATGCCTATTTCAATCCTACTCATCAAGTGGCCTTGGATATCAAACTCCCTCAGGAGGGACAAATCCCATATCTATCACTCACCCCTCAAAAGCCCCATGTGTCAAAGCCACCCAATCATCACCTTTATAATAACCCATGTTTCAGGACTGCGTTTGATGATGTCAAAGTGTGCCCAACGACATGTGTTGAGTGTAGTGATTTCAGGTCAAAGAATCACACTCACCACCATCACTGTGAGTACTGACTGTGACTACCATGTCATGGTTCCATGTGTCAAACTCACGGTGGGTCTGTCTAGTACACTTGTTCTCTAACAAGTACCTATGTGTTTGGCTTGATATCTCTATATCATGACTAATGAGATTCTGTCATCAACCAACACCACAATCTAGTCTTCTGTGTCACTGCTGTCTATCTACCTTCCACAATGACATCCGACTAGGGACATAACAAGAATGTACAAACTCTTAGCATCTGTATGATCTAATCATTCAGGTCTTGAACCTGAAGGCATACGTCATTGAGTATTGTCATTCTCTAGACATTCAATCTGTTCTATCACTATCTCATATGACTGAACCAGAAAGAATTGGAAGCTTGCTTTTGATGTTTATCAAATCAATCTTAATGTATCCCATCAATCATCCCATGATTGGCTCTCAGGGTATACATACCAACAGACTCCCACTTGCACTACGAGCTAATCACCCTTGAATCATATTCATAGTGATCTTCAAACATGTCCCACATGTTATTATGCTCTAGTGCTAACATAGTGAGTTATGGCAACACCTTGCCAAAGTCAGTATAAATTGCATGTCTCACATCTCTTCATTGTACGTCACACGTATGAGATGGAGTTGTCGTAATATGTGATCCCGTATTCCTTTGCTAACCTTTAGCCACATTTCATGATCAAGGATTCCATACTTGTCATCAATGACTGGAATATCTATAAGTTCATCTCATGAACTTCCAGATCCATATAGTATCCACTGTTGTTCTCTAACACACGGATACTTGACATTTCCTTTTAAACGGATTTATTGGAACGTTTCCAATTATCAACAAACTTTCACTATATATATCCCATATATATATTGCGATTAATTTTCTGTCCTTTTCGGAAGTTCGCATCAATGTAACTCTTTACATCGAACTTTTCCTTATCTCCATAGAACTAGTACTTCACAAGTACTTATCAAGTTCTTATGGTTTCTAGTAACCCTTACCGGAAGTAGACAGACATCCACTCGTCATGTCCCACATACGAGTTATCAGGATGAGCACATCATATTGTCATGTCCTACATATAAGATGATGAATGCATTTTGTTCTTGCCATGTCCATACATGCAAGATAATGGGATGATTTCATACATGATAGATCCATATCTATTCTTAGTTTTCCCATTCTTCATAAGAATTGGACACTTGGCCTTGGGATACTAACTCCATGTAACATGGAAAAGTTTTCTTCCACTGAATCTGTGCATACTGAACCCTTCAGTACAGATTGCCAATGTATGCTTTCCTTTTTCAGGTCAAGAGGTTTTCGAGAACTATCTCTATAGATCTCTATTCCTATCATATAGGAAACATCTCTATCTTCCTTCAAATAATTTCCACTTTTGGATTTCCATTCTAGAACATTTCCATTTCACATCAACATGTGGAATGTGAACACGCTCCCACTAAATCACAGATCCCTTCTTTATCTTTGACATATCAGTCAAACGTTTTGACTATATCATCAAAGTAAAGATCCAATTCTGAGTTGCTTGTACTCAATCAATCACATTGATTAGTCCATTGTAACTTATAGACTTCATTTGCATTAGTGGATTCATAAACCTTATAGGTTGTGTCACGTACACATCCTTGTTTTATTCCTCATAGGAATGCAGTTTTAGTATCCATATGCCAAATGCCTTTAGTCATTAAGTTGCAACAAGAATCATCCTTCTCAAAATGTTATCCATGTGTCTTAACACTTAAGATTCATTTGCACCTATGGATTTCATCCAATGGGTGCTACCATCAAGGTCATACCTTATGGTTCACATGGATGTCATTTAGGATGTAATGGTTATAAACCATAACTCAAAATTCAGTTCCTCATATTCATCTAGATAGTTGACTCATCACATGAACAACTCATCACATAGATAATTGAGGTGTATATGTCAAGGATATACAAACTCACAACTCCTTGTGATTCTCAATATCCTTTATTAGTGTGGGGTATTCTTTCATTAAGAAGAATTCAGTTATTCGATAATCATTCTCTAACTCTTTAGAGTATGATTCCTTCTTGATTTAGACATCACCATGCCTTAATCATGAGTTCACTATGATACACTATCATAATAACTCATAAGGATCTCAAACATTTGGTCCAATTATTTCATTCATTGATCTCATCAAGAATTAACACTTTACCAAATTTGTACTTCATCTATGATATTCTTGAACACTTCAAGATATTCATATTGGTATTTCTCTAAACACCTTTTGAAGTATTAGAATTTACTCCAATAGGTATGTAAATACATCACATGTATTATACCTAATTGGATAATCATTCTCCTACTACCATTAGTGAAGATTGATTAATCATGTACAAGAGATTCATGTCTCTTACTAGTTCTCTAACCAAAAGAGTCTAGATTTATCCATCACATAGAAACTAGAAATGGATTTCTCATTATTGATGCTAATTTGATTGTTTGAGTCATCAATAACTTTAGGTATCATTTTATCTTATGCATACCATGTATCACAAGATAAATAAGGCATTGCCACAAAGATCATATCTTTAATATTGAAACATCAACTTTATTAATTGCCATCATTGTCATACAATATGCAAAATTAAAGTGTTTCTATCTATTGGAAATATATGAAATAGCAGTTCTCAACTCTATTTCGTTCCCTTTAGGATAAAATAAACTGAAAGATACTCCTATCTATGGCAGAAACACTTGCTCCAATGATGGGTACTTCTTTCTTGGTCCTTTCACAAAGGCCATCACTTCTTTGTGGATATTGCATATCATATATGACATATCCATATCTTGGTATCATATACCTCAGATAAAGAAGCAGTTCATTTCATGATAGCTTAGGTGGATATCTCCATCCCCTCCTTCATCTTCTTTTGTTCTTCAAGATATAGAGGGCAATCCCTCATACACCCTTTCCCCATGTGCCTTGAGGTTGAAGACAGCTTGGATTGCTGGCTAGCATCAGAACACTTCTTTGCTTTGCCCTTGTCCTTGACCTTAAGAATTACCTTTTCTTTGATCACATCAAAGATTATGGTTTGTCTTTCTTCATCTTTGCCTATACTGTCCTCAACATGTCCAACAACTTTGTCAACGCTTGTCAAAGTTGTTCATGTTGTAGTTTATCACGAACTGTATGATTCTTGCAACATTTGCAGTATCATACCAATAGCCAACTCTTGGCTCAGAGGGAATCCTTCTTAGTCAGGTCTTTCCACATACCCAATCACATTGAGTGTGTGGATACCTTACTGGATCTCCTTCTGTCATGATATACTAGGACAGTGTCTTGGAGACATCATATGTCTCATGTTGTCTCTGCAACTCATAGTTAGGAGAACACAACATCAAGCACTCCTCATCAATGTCATCCTCGGTATGCTTCCATAAGCATACTTTCAGCCATTGATGTGGTGGGATTGAGTTCATCTGGTTCTGGTATAACTAGGACTTAGAGCTTTCACTCTACGATTGAGAACACTTCTCAATGTCCTAACCATTCGTGGAATTATTCCCATTTAATTTGTTGGTCTCAAAGATCGATCGCAAATAAAGTGATTTGTTGATTAACCATTTATTTTAACAAAAGGAAATATATGCAATTTTAGTCCAAAACTATTTTTAACTTGTTTGATTGATTTGAAAAGTTGACGATATAATTAGGCCTTTAATTAATTATTGCTCCCACTATTTTACTTCAAATTGATAGCCCTCACCATCAATTCGGAAGATTGCAGCGTACAACCTTCTAATAGGCAAGATCCTGAAATCCTCTAAGTCATGGACTAGCTAGGGCTGTCACCCACAACTTAGATCTCTCAGGTAGGCAACTCTTGCCAATTGCATCATATGCAACTCTTGATAAGATGTCATATGCAACTCCTTGCCATGATCATATACATGCCTCAAGGTGCTAGATCCTATCTAGATCACCTTGTTAAGTCCGACCCAAAGCAAACACGATGAATATGCACCCTACTAGGGTAGACCCACACATTCATCCTTCACGCTTCCACGAGATAGACGGTGCACCACGCTAGGGCGTGCCCACACTTGGTCGATCAAGCTTTTCATGTGTGTCGCATTTGGAAGGCATCTAAAACTTAATATATTTAATGAGGGATTTGGTTTTTATATACATATACATATCCAATCACCACAATACATAGTATGTATCATATACATGCTATATCCCACAGAAAACATGCAAAATGATAAAAGCGATGATTATGGCCATCCTAATGTGATTCCTCGAGCCAAGAGGAATCACGGTCATCTAGGTCTACATCACATGCAACCTGTACAAGATGAACTTTGTGCTTTGTCTTTCTGGGTTTGATCAACTCATCACATGAATGATCGACTCGCCATCAGACTGGTCGGCTGGGTGCCACCAGCTGATCGGTTGGCTCCTCCAACTAATCGGTTCACCTGGTCATTGTGCATCTCTTCATGGCCGCCACCCGCTCGTCTCATTCCTCGAACCAGTCATCAACTGATCGGTTCACTCCTTGAACCGATCGTCTGGAACGTCAACCGATCGGTTCATGCCTTGAACCGATCGTCTCAGCTGTCGTCAGGATTTCCTCCGTTCTTTGACATAACAAGAAATAAAATTCTATCCTATTTTACATTGTAAAAGGAGAAACCTCGAGTTACATTTGAGGGGAGCAAAGATAGGAAAGAAATCTCGAATTATTTCGAGTTACATCAGGAATAGGAGAAGAAAGATCGGTGCGCAGACCGAGATGCAAGCAACCACATACAACCATACACAGATAGGGTTTATTGGCCATAACAACGCTATACATCCACCACAAAACTCATTTAAGGGCGACGTGTATTGAGTGCATTCATAATACATATCATATATGTAAATTGGGATTTGTAGATTTAGGATTCGACATGCATAAAGCCAATTTTATTCGCATCGTATGCAATAAATAAAGGCGACAAATCAAAATCGATCATATCGATAATCCCTAAAGTATAGAGCAGTTGACGTGGCTCTGATACCACTGTTGGGTTTTAGGGGAGGCAGAGAAGGCAGCGGAAACAAAAAATTTCTACCCAAAACTCGGAACAAGGAAACACGTCAACGTCTATACAATAGGAAAGGGATGGTTTGTGGAATCATACATTGTCCCGAGGCTTGCTCGGCAACAATATCTCGCGCCTTACGCGGCCTTCACCTCTGGTCTTGGACGGTGTCTTTGCATCTCCTGGTCGCACCGGGACTGACGACTCCTGGTCTCACTGGGACTGTCGGGATTGACAGTTGTCCTTCGAGCGGCATAAATCTCCCGCCACTGAAGTAGTCCACACAGACCACCTGGAACTCTAATCTCCTTATCCCACAAGGAAATGGAAGGATTCACACCCTCCTGTCAGCGTACTAGTCGCCGACACACTCTCCTACCACCAGTCGCTTTCTGCAGTTGTCTTTCCCTTGTTGTGCCTCCCTTATCGGGTAGCACTTGCTTGGGCTCTCTCGGTTACCAAAACCAGAGAGAACGGCAACTTTACAGAGCAACTGGTTGCACTGAGTTGTTCTTTGAGAAGCCCCTAATACCCCTATATATAGGAGGGTCATGGGACAGGGTTCTCCATCCCAGGCAATGCGGGACTAAAAGTAGGAGTAGAAGGGTTCGAGATTTTCCACAAAACAACCAACTCACAACGTGAACCGATCGTTTCACAACTGAAACGGTCGGTTGGGGACCTGAACCGGTCGATTGACATCTCAATCGATCGGTTGGGACCCATGAACCGGTCAGTTCACTTCTGAACCGGTCGGTTCGTGGTCCTGATCAGTTCCCGATTGACTTTCCTTCTTTTGTTTCTAATTGGTATCAAATACCAATCCTTGTTCCAATCAAATTGGGCAAGTGAAATGCAAGGAAAATTCTCACCAATCCTACTTTCCCAACTTGCTCGGTTGCACCAGTTGAACCGATCGTTTCAACACTTGAAGCGATTGTTTCACCCTAACCTTGAGCCGATCGACTCACAACCTGAGCCAATTGGTTCACCAAGCTGAGCCGATCGGTTGGGAGTGCAGATTGTACAAAATCAGGAAATTGTAGTTTCAATCAATTCGATACTCTAATCAATCTGTCCAACACCTTGAACACTATGATTTTGAGCTATCAATTAATTGAGTGTTTGATTGAACTACTAAAATCCTTTAGTAATCAATCTAAACGTTGTTTGTGGACAAAACTCCTCTTCCAGGTTAAATCCTATTTGTGTGACCCTGTAGGTCCTTTTTCACGTTGGCAGTGAAAGTCCATAACACTTATGACTTCACAAGCAAAGAGCGGTGCCTAGTCACACATCAGTGCTACCCAAGTGAAATAGAAAGTTGGAGAACAACTTTCAATCCTACAATCCGTGAATGTTGTTACAGCGAATGTATAATTCCTTTGTCACTGATATCCCGAATGAACTCGAGGCATGGAACAGTCATCATGTCAACGTTCATTCACTTTCTTGATCTCAGAGTAGATTGGAAGAGATATGTATGTCATCAATATCACATACTGATTCACACATGCGTACGCACGCCTATTTCAATCCTACTCATCAAGTGGCCTTGGATATCAAACTCCCTCAGGAGGGACAAATCCCATATCTATCACTCACCCCTCAAAATCCCCATGTGTCAAAGCCACCCAATCATCACCTTTATAACAACCCATGTTTCAGGATTGCGTTTGATGATGTCAAAGTGTGCCCAATGATATGTGTTGAGTGTAGTGATTTCAGGTCAAAGAATCACACTCACCACCATCAGTGTGAGTACTGACTGTGACTACCATGTCATGGTTCCATGTGTCAAACTCACGGTGGGTCGGTCTGATATACTTGTTCTCTAACAATTACCTATGTGTTTGGCTTGATATCTCTATATCATGACTAATGAGATTTTGTCATCAACCAACACCACAATCTAGTCTTGTGTGTCATTGATGTCTATCTACCTTCCACAATGACATCCGACTAGGGACATAACAAGAATGTACAAACTCTTAGCATCCGTATGATCTCATCGTTCAGGTCCTGAACCTGAAGGCATACGTCATTGAGTATTGTCATTCTCTAGACATTCAATCTGTTCTATCACTGTCTCATATGACTGAATTAGAAAGAATTGGAAGCTTGCCTTTGATGTTTATCAAATCAATCTTAATGTATCCCATCAATCATTCCATGATTGGCTCTCAGGGCATACATACCAACAGGTTTGATGGTGACATCTACCTAGGACTGAGTTAGGGTTTTGCCCTCATGGATGACCTACCTTGAAGGTCAAAAATCGATGGTATCCCTTGGTATATGGAATATAATGGTGTTGGGATTTGATTGTGGGTACTTGTTGCTCCCTAGAGGTGTGAAGGTTGATGGTTTTCTCTCTGAAACTCCTTGGGTTGATGGTTCACCTAGAGAAGTGCTCAATTGATAGTTTTTCACCTTTTTTGACCAAGGGTTCACAACTGATGATCATCATGATTTGAAACTCTATGGACACCCTGGGAAGACATGATCTGATGGCCCTACAAAGTCCTTGCATGGACGTGATGTCCTTTGGCCATGGACACATGGAAAGCTTAGTAGGACATCTTAACCTTCTCTTCTTTCTCATCCATAGCTTTATAAACCTCCTCCTTTCCTTGCAAACAAACCATTTGGACCCCCCATCTTCTTCCTTTATTTCTAGATCTTTTCCCTCCTTTCTTGGTGGAGAAGAAGATGACAAGGTAGAAGAAAGTGGTCGATCTGGCTTGCATGTGCATCTAGGGTTCAGATCTACCCTAGTAGATGTTGTTTGGTGCTTCCTTGCTTGGTTTCTTGGCCTAGGTAAGTGAGATCTCCCTCCTTTCCTTTGTTTTCTTTGCTACTATACCTTCTCCTTTCTCCTTCTTGGTCGTTTCCATGGTGTTTCATGGTAGATATTGTGCTAGATCTTGAAGAACACCTCTTTCTTGCTTCCTTGACCTAGGGATGGGAATTAAATCCACTTCCCAGTGGACTCATAGAATCCAATCCTCACCATCCCAATTATTAAAACCCAATTAGTAAATGGATTATCATGGTATGGTTGATTGGAAATATCATGTGAGTGTGGTTCATGGCTTGGGAACCCACTGGTGTAATAAGAATCACAATAGTTTTGTATTTATACCAGTGTTAGATACCTTCCTACCTCCGTTATGAGGTATTCCACTGTTCCCAGTCCCGGTTCCACTATCATAGCAATGAAGTTGGACTATGCACAACCAGTACGATGCCACGACAAGAAATTATCGGGTTTTGAGCACTAGTCTTCATTATCGTGCATGTGATGTGTCATGTGGTGGTGGTGGTCAATGGGTAGATAGTTTCTCATGGTCACCCAGCCACCAGTGCACAAAATACCAAGGAAGAATGGAGCAGATACCCATATTAAATTTTTTTAGAGAGGTATGGATTGATATGGTGCGGTTGATGTAGAAAATTCTACATTGCCATCCCTACCTTAACCTAGGGTTTAGCTTCCTTGTTGGATAAGGAGCTATCTTGGCCATGTGGAGCTAGCTACCTTAACACTAGGGTTTCTTCCTCTTTTCTCAAGCTACCTTGTTTTTGGAGCTTCATCTTCATCCTAGAGGTGAGTTATATAACTTTCTTCACATTTATTGCTTATTCATTGCTTTCATGCACTAGAACTTGCTCTTAAATGATATTATAAGTAGGAAGGTAGTATCTTTCCTTAGGGTTTAAGCTTAAGTGGTGATTATTGAGTAGTTTATCTTCACGGATGGACCCTAAAACCTTGTGCACGAAACTTCCTTGGTAGAGGAAGCCTTATACCTTGCATCCATGTGAGAAACGATGGTTTTGTTCACCCTACAATGGTCATGTCTAGGGTTTTGAGTTTTTTCCCTTCTTCTTTTGCAACCCGATGGTTTGGTTCTTGTTGCTATTTTTCTTGGCCCTTGTGTGCCAACCGATAGTGGTCCCTTAACTATTGTTTTGAGTTGTTTCTCCTAAGCACAACTGATGGTTATGTTTCTCTCTAAAAATGATGGTTTGGTTCCCCACAAACAATGGTTCTCTTCTAGGATTTGGTGTTGATTTCCTTCCTTGATATGAAACTCAGTGGTTGGTGCTTGGTTTTGTTTTAGTCGACCTTCTTGTGTCAAATTATGGTCATGTCTTATCCTTTGTTTTGGACTCTTGTGCTCAAGAAATGATGGTCTTAGTGCCTCTTTAAGTAGAGAACTCAATGGTTTTCTTTCTGCTCTAATGTGATGGGTTTTGCTTAGAGTTTGAAGCTTGTTTCACCACATGTTGACCAACTTTGATGGTCATTCTGGGTCCAAACTCGATGGCTCTTTTTGGCCAATGAACGATGGTTATTCTGACTCCATAACGTGATGGTTTCTCTGACCTATGTTACTCAACCGATGGTTGCACTCGTTTCTTAGGTCGATGGTGTCAACCAATGGCCTTTCTGGTTTAACGGTCTAAGGACATGACAACCAATGGTTGCACTAGATACCACATCTGATGGTGGGTCTCATGTCTAGAACTGATGGTTTGACTAGATCACTTATGGTGGTTCTTCTAGGTCATAACTTGATGGTTTTCCTAGATAAATGGTTCAAGGTTTTCCTTGTTTTGTATCATATTGCTTTGAGTATCCAACATTTGATGGTCTTGGATGAAGAACATGACTCAATGGTTGGTTTGATTCTCCAACATTCGACGGTCTTGGGTGAAGACTATGAATTTATGGCTTGGTTTTTATGATGAAGAATCGATGGTTCAATGATCATAACTTTGTAGTCTTACCTTTTCCCTCGTATGAATGTAAACTCATAGTCACAATAACAAGCTGATGTGTAACCCTAATCTAGCTTATTTGTTACACCTAACCCTAATACAAATAGGTTATGATGGTTAGTCATATTTAGCTTCCTTGTATGACTAGTATGATGATATAATACACTATGAATGGTGTTTTTACCCTAACATATTTCCATATGAACATCATAAGCTTCTTAATACAATGTTATGCTAAACATTTGTATCATAAGTATGGTGATGGTCTGTTGAACCTTGTTATAAGGTATGGAAAGAAAATGATATTCTTATAGGTGATTATGGGAATGGTCTCAATGACCTTTGGGAATGATTCAGCCCTAGGAGGTGTGATCCTCTTCATGATGTGACAAGGATTTGCATCTAGTGATGGTGTGATGACAAGTATAGTTTCATGGATGAAAATGGACTTATATGTTGTGATAGTGTGATGAGGAACTATGTCTCAAATGTTTTATATCTTCTCGAGTTGTTATATATCTATGCTTTTTAGAAATGAATTAGGGTTTGTATGTCCTCTTGTTTGATGCAGCCTTAATTCACCCATTTGGCAATAACTAATCAAGTGAAACCCTAATCATGTAGTGCCATGTGTTGTAGAACCATTCAGTGTCAGTACTTGTTGGATAAGGAACTTGGTATTCCTGAGGGAAGTTGGGATTCACATACATAACATGTTGAGTATGTGTCGGTGCAGGGAGTGTACATCCTTGACATCCTGATCCCAAGGTTATGGAGGGTGGCTACGATCATACCTTAGTTTGAGAAATCATATATGTGATGTGATTGAGGACAAATGCAGTTGTAGGTTGGATGATAGGGTTTTAATACCCAGTTTCACTAGCATTGTGACATGTACCAAGGGAGGACTAGGTTGTTTTGCAAGTTGAACTTATGTCACTGTGGCACACCTGTACTGACCAGGGGGGAGAAGATCTTAGGATTGAGGCTCTCCTAGATCTTGTACGGAACTAATTGCGACCAAGTAGTGGTCAGTTGGACTTTGAGTGGTACAACTCAAACTCCCCAGGGCTTAATAAAAGTCATAATCCAGTCATGTAGTATATCTATTAGGGTTATGCACATCGCTTCATATTGGATGATAACCCTTATATGCTCCTTTTATATATAGATGATATATAATGCAATATAGAAAATAGCCATTCTTATGTTGTAGATATTCATGTTGACAGATATACTCATGTTGATAGATGTGCCATGCTGCTAGACTTGCTTATGATGTTAGCTATGTCTATCCTGTTAGACATGCTAATAATTGTTAGCTATACTCATGATACTAGTTAGACTCATGAATAGTTATGCCCATAGTGTTAATTACACCTGATCTCTGAGAATAATGTTAATCTTTTCAGTGCTACAAATAAGACCCTAAATAGAATTGTTCTCAAGAAGTTATATATCTGGTAGTACTATATTGTTATATATATGCTCTATCTATTTAATTGCTTAACTTGTTGTTATCAATAAGCATTGTTGAGAGTTATATCTCTTGTTGGGGCATGGGTCTCAACTTGTGGGTCACCACATCTTTTTAGGTGATCGGTAGCAGCAGTAAACCCGTGACAGTGAGGAGGAGTTGTGGAGATGAACCTTAGATAAGGTTGTCTAGATGTCTAGTGTGTCCTATTATTGTCCATGTACTCTCAGGTTCGGGTAGGAAAGTTTGTGTACAATGTTTCAATCAACTCGAGCTTTTGGTAGTATGTTGATGCTCGTATATGTAGATAATACTCTTCTGTATGTATATGTTGTGGTTGATGCCATGAGATAATTGTAAAAGATATTTGGCATGATATACGAATACAAGAAAGATTTTGGGCTTTTATGTAAATGTTCTTGAGTATGCCGGTGAAATAAATTGGTTTTAATTATCCCTTTTTTCTTCTATGTGGTTATTTAGTGATTGATCATGTTTTTGAGTTTTGAGTAATCATGATGGGTTCTCACATCAAGAGTCTAAGGGGGGAGATTGTAAACTCCCAGGAATTGAATCTTCTAATAAGATGATCTTAAAAGGAATGATTGTCACCAAGGTGCATTTCCTTTTTAGGGATTCCATCACTAAGAACTCCAATGTTAACCATGCTCAGTTTGGAGTAGTATTAGGATGGGTGACCAATCGAGAAGTTGATCCCATCTTGTGTGTGAGTGAGGACAAAGTATGCAATTAAGGCCAATGGTGTTTTGTGAGGCATGTCATCATTCTTGAAACTTTTCTAGAACTTTAGACAGTGGGCCCAGGCATCACAATAGCATGCATATTACCATATACACTTTCATGTAATAAAGGTAAAACTCTAATTGGCATTCACAAAATGTGTAACTCGGTTAAGGTAAGTCAGGGGCGTAGCCAACCTAGGACTTTGATCCTAAAATACAATTAGCAACCATTGAAGAAAAAATAGAGAAATTCAGAATATTAAAATATGTTGCTCGCCGCATTGGCGATTAGGTGCCATTTAAGCACCAAAAACAATGGATATTACTCCATAATAACTGGTTATGCTCCAACAAAGTTAGATATCACGAAATCAAGAGTATTCATGAAATAACAAAAAGAACATAGAGCTAAAGAAGGGAAAAAAACAAGATAAAACTCATGTAGAGGATCTACATGTAAAATGGGGCTACTCTAAGCATTTTTTAGGGCTGAAGAGGTAGATATCTTCCTCCAAGTCCTCCTTTCTTCTCGCTTTGAGCTTCTTTTATCTGGAGTTGCATCCTCTCCTTTATCCAAGTTAGAATCAGAAGAAACGAGAGACATATCCAATTAACCATGTTCCCTCTCTTATATTTTTCACAAGAACGAGTTTACACGTCTTTCATTGTTGTGCATGTCATAAACCTTGATAGTTTTCAAGATACAACTCAAAATCCATTTGGCATGACATGTTTTTGAAGGTGCATGTGTTGGGAATCATGGAAAATGATGACGGGTAAGATTGCATGCCTTGGTGTTGGTGAGGCATGTTGTGCATGAGGGTGATTGCCCAAAATGTTGTGATAGTGGTACTACATGCCATACACTTCTCATGCACATAGTGCACACTTGAGTTTTTGTTGTTGGTAGGTTTGGGATTGTGCACATGATTTTGCATGTCATGTACATGAGTGTGCACGTCATGCTTCTTACTTAGTGAGGTCGGGGAGGCTCCTGGATTATTTTGCGTCATGCACCTAAGGGTGCACATTGTACATATCAATGCTAGACTAGAACTTCATTGATATGATGAAGGTGGAAGTTCTAGATGAACAAAACTTCACAAAATCAGTAATAAACACCCTCAATTAGGATAGATGAGAACAAAAAACCTAATTAACCAATTTAAGCAATTAGAATCAAATTTTGTATCCAACATATGGAATTTAAGTCATTTAATTCATGAAGTTGTGGCATTAAAAATAATATGAACTAAGCTCATGAAATACCATGCATATCATGATGAAACTCATAACTAGGTCATATGGAGAATCGAACAACATGTCCACTAAAAGCGTGAAGGTTTGTGATGTTGCAGAGTAGGAAATGTTCATCACTAGGGTACAAGAGGATCATGAGACAATATTAAAGGATAGCTCGATACTCAACATGTGACGTGTTCAATCCAAGACCATCAATGGAAACAACATGTGGGAAATATTATGCATGGATGGCTTGTAGAGAATCAAAAATAGATAGTTGCCACAGGAAGATGCCATTTGCAATAAATTGTTGTATGACGATTCCATAGTCAATGTCTTTCAAAATAGACTTGATATTTGGTGGTGACAAAAAGTGTACATGATAACTTGGACAAGAAAAATGATGGAAAGATCTAACATAGGATGACATGTGCAGTGATGAATGAGTTTCTTCAAGGCATAGAATCGACCTCTAGCAAATTATGATCTTGAAGTTCCTCCGTGTGGGTCTAAAAGGAAACATAGGCAAATTTGTTGAGATTGTGTGAAGACATGATGCCCAACCGTCCAATTTGAATTAGAAGAGTGGTCAAGTGCCAGTGTATAATACTGAATTATGGTCCATCACCAACCACAATATGTTCCATGCATCAAAGAATCATGTTATCAAAAACATCAAACACGGACACAATAGAAGTTGGGGATATCATTTAAAGAGAAAACAACATCTTGGGAAACCCAACACGTGAGGGGATAGAAGAAGCTTAGATTATGGGTCATGAATAAAATCCAAGAAGTCCAACATGGCAAGAGTTTTAGCCACACATTCTATAATGACCCATTTTCAAATTAGTCATCTAATTAGGGTTTACTTGGATGATTGCATGCTTAATTAAGTTGATCATTGTTTAAACCTTGATTAATGATGGTAGTTAAGTTTTTATGTTTTAAATACAATAAGAAGGTTTAATCATACTTTGATTCACATAATTAGGGTTAAGATTTGGAAACCCTAATCGGCCCAAATTAGGGTTTTGATGACATATGAATACAAATTTTGATAAGTATAATGTCTCACTAAATGATTTTTAGTATTTTTTTGTACTCTTATTTAAATAAAATTTTGATATGATTTGGATATATAAAATGTGAATAACATTGACAAATATCAGAATTTTTGAAGAATGTTCTGACATGTTTATCGGTCGAGTTTCAAACTCGGCTGACCATATTTTCATATTGATATAACAGTGTGGTAATTGAATTTTATCTTTTTATTGGTATATCAAATTGATCTAAAATTTTAATTTTAGTTTTTAAACTCCATTATAGACACCCTATTAAAGTTTTGTAATTTTTGGATGATTTTTTATCCCTACAAAGAGGGATGTCGGTCGAGTTCTGTGAAGGACAAACTCGACCGACCATGCTGCTGACTGCAATATAGTAGTGTAGTATTTGATCTTTAATTTATTTATTGCTAATACAAATGATCTAATTTTTTTACTGTATCTTAAACTTAATTTAAGACATTAGGTTAAAGTTTCATAATTTTTTGATGAGATTTGAGTTCTGAAACGTGTAGTTTCGGTCAAGTTTATAACTCAGCCGACCAACCAGTCTGAGCAAAATAAAAATACATTGAGGGGATTGTTTGCAAATGTTCTAAGCACCTCAATTCATCTATATCACTAACATAACACACAAGGAGATCTCATAACTCGTCCTTCCTATCAAAGAAATGAAATTCTTGAGAGAGAGGAGAGCTAGGGTTTTGAGAAGAGAAAGTGGTGGAGATGATGACTTAGGGTTTCTCTATCCAAGATATGATGAAATCAAGTAATTTTAGCTTCTTTGCATATCATTTCATGGTGAATCTTCTCTCACATGTCAAGGTTCCATCCCTACCCTGATTTGATTTGAAATCACATCAAATTTCCCCCTTGTCTCACTCTTTCTCTTCTGATCCTCATTTCTAGGGTTTCCGAGTTGAGAGGAGAAAGAATTGGATTCTTTTGTGAGAGTTTGATTGGGTTTCCTAAAATTTAGAGGTTGACCTACGAATTTCAGGTGCTTGTCACCTGAGGTGAGTGTTTTTATCCCTCTTAAGCTTTGTATTCATGTTGAAAGCCTAATTCTATCCGACTAAAATAATCATAAACCTTGCTTGTATATGTATGTGATTGGATTTGATTTGGGAAAGATATTAGGAGATCAACTTCTACTGATTTTGATTATTTCTCATTGATTAAAACTTGATTAGTTCCTGATATATTGATTGAGGATCCATGTAGAATCCTAAGGATAGATGAAAATTCTATTTCATGTGAATTTTTCCTAAATGTTAGGCTAATGGCTCATATTCTTGGAATTCAATTAACATGGATAGATTCATATTTGAATTGTATTAGATCGTATTATACAAGTGTATTGTTGAATGTTAATGGATTTGAATGACCACATAACTTGATTAGTATTTGTGTTGAGGAAGTGAATCAAATGAGTCAGTTGATCAATGTATACTTATGATTGATGAATGAAATGTGTGAAAATGGAAACTAGGGTTTCCATGTTTGTGAATAACCCTAATGAACCCTTGAGTCATGATTGGATTACTGAATGATATGATTATTATGATATGTTGAACTAAGGAATGACTTCTTGAAAACCCTAAACGTTTATTATTAAGACGATTATGAGTGATAAAGTTAGAACTTGTATATGATGTTGTAAATGTGATCAAATGTTGAAGTTGAAGGTATTAATACTTCAATTGAATATGATGAGTCTTACTAATATCATCTAAGTCTAATGCATTTGTTTTAGTATAATAAAGAATGATCATTGTTGATTATGGGAATGACATTAGTAGTTAATGATAAGGTACACTTATCTGAATATAAGAGACAATAGGAACAAGATGTACTTAATGGTGATTGCAAGATAAAGATGAAACTAATGAAGATAGTATGATGAAGTATTTTAACTTTTATTTTAATTACATGTGGCTTAACCCAAATTAAATGAAATATAATAAGAATTGTACTTTGATAAATATTATGTAGAAGAGAAGCATTGTATGTAAAGTGAATCAAGAAATATTAGTCCAGATAATGTAATGAACATGAAATGAAAGAAGTTGAGACTACTGAGTATAAAATGATGGAAAAGATAGGAATTAGTTGATGATTCTAAGAATGTAACTATTACCCTAAAATGATGAGTTTGATGATGCTAGTGAATGATAGTCTCAAATGGGGGATTAAGAGATGCACATAACTGTAGTTGAATTCAACTAAAAGATGAAAGTCAAGTATTTGAATTGATTTACAAGAATGTGTTCTTGAATTGTGAATTGTACTCTGAGAATGGACTAATAGTACAAACTTCAATTGATAGTCAACATGTGTTGATTAGTAACCCCATATGAGGAATGTGAAATAAAAGAAGAAGAGAACTAAGTCTGTTATGCATGCATATGCATGAAATTTATTGGCATCTATTCAGATTGGATCAAACAAGCATATTCATATGATAAATCTATTCTGAGTATGAGGAATGATACATGATATACATATATATATATGCTTTTACTGTTGCTAGTTCTAATGCCTCTGCTAATATTTGTTCAAAACTATGATAAACACTGAACTGACAAGATTTATGTTGAAATTGATATTAATATGCACTCCTTACATTGAGAAACCCTGATAAGGGTAAATGTTACATAATGAGATTATGTCTAGGGCTGAAAGCCCACTGATGATGATAAAACCCTGATGGGGTAAATGCTGGACAATAAGATTATGTCCATGGCAGAAAGCCCACTGTTGATGATTTCTATGAGATGAAGTAGAAGATAGAAATAGTCATATGTGTTGCAATATACATATTTATTGTGCTTCTTGCTTTGATCATTGTCCTTATTGATAAACTTGATCTGTTTCATGTTATTCTAGTTATGCGAGAACACACAAATATGATATATGATGTTTTGAATTCTTTTAAGATGAGTAAAAGAGATTAATAACAAGTGAAATGATGGAACATCTAGTTAGGTGCCCTGAACACCGTGAGTTTTCCCCGAGGACCATATTGGGGAAACAAAATGGATCTCCTTGTGGTAATCGATGAATTATGAGAAGGATTTCTAGAGTGTGGATCGAGACCTTAAAGGTTAGACCACTAGGATTTAGGAGTTAGTCATCTGGAGTGGCTCTGGCCCTAAATCCTTGTTGTGAAAGTCTATGTCCAGATGGAATAGACTCTGATGAAATGAAACATGTGAAATGTGAAAATATGTGAAATATTGTGATATGTGATATATTGTTTTGTTGGTTCCTATCTTGTGTACCCGAGATGAGGACGTGAGCCTCTTTAGGCAACCCTGAGGTGGCCAGGGTCTGTTGTTGATACCTTATGGTGGCCGGATAAACCCTAAGATAGTGACAGTGAGTCGTTGACATGAGAATCAGGCGTGGTGACTTCTACTTGGTGAGGTACAAGCCAAGTAGTTTCAGGGCAAATGAATAAAAGATGATAAGCCGTGTAGAACATGATTTGAATGATTATTACATTCCTTGTAATACTGCTTGATGATTTATCATTGTTGATTATGCTTCTTGTTGTGGAAAGTAATCATGTTGCTACAAACATTTTCTATTTCATATTATGATATGTCATGTTGACAAGTTATAAATGATGGGATTCATATCCATTCTGATTATGAGTTGGATTTCTTACTATTTGATAGTATTGCTTGGTAGATATGTATTATGTGTACTTCAGCTTCTTGACTACAGGATGTGTTCCTGGTCTGGCTGGTGGAGTGTCACAAATATAATGTTATAGTTATGTATTGATTCAAAATGCTTAGAACTTGACTTATTACTCATGCATTAGGATTCTTAATCTGAACTAAGAAGTATCTGTTGATTTGTTCATAGACTTGCACTAAAAGATGTTTCAAAATTATAATTGGTTTAAGTGATTACCTTATCTGTTGTATTAGATTACCATTGTAAGTTAGATATGACTTATGATAGAATTATCTGTTAGAATTTTCAATATGTACATGTTTTTGTTAAGTTTATTATACTTAATCTGATGCTAATGCATGTATCTAGCTTGAGTGGGAGGTATCCACTCACTGTGGCTCTATATGAGTCTCATGAGGTTGTTTCAAATATTTTTAGGTATAATGCTATCCAGCGGAGAGGTCGTGACAAAGAAGATATAAATAGCATAATGTAGATAGATTAGAATGTCCATGTACTCTCTCTTTCTCGGGATGGGTTGTAGATTAAGTTTGTTCATCAATGTACATGTATCTGATGTAAACTAAACCACATATGAGAACAAGATTTGATTCTGGATTTAATGGAGTTGAATATGATTTGTGATATCTGAATGTGATGTCCTTGATGTGACATTGATTTATGAGTTTGTGAACAAAGAAAAAGGAAAAATTTATCTGTGTTTTTCGTATATTGTTTATTCACCTTTGTCGAGAATTCATTGTTTTATTTCATAATCTGGGTTTAGGTTTTGGGATTATCTCTAATGATTGGTATTTATGCTGATCAAAAGAGTGGGTCCCGACACATTCCCTGAGACGTTCCATGGAGTCCCGGACCCATGTAAACATGAACTCCTAAAATATTTACTCCATGCTCAGGATGAGATATGTCAGATACGGAGCATGCCCAATTCTGGATCTCACCTTGGGTCTTAGAAGGAAAAAATATTTCAATCTTCTTAATGCTGATATAAAGTCTGGAGTATGGGTCTCGTGATTGGATTATATATAGTGCCATATAAAACTCTACAATATTAACAATGAGGGTGCATCAAGATAGAAAGCAAGTAGGTTAAGGTGAAATTAATTTGTTAGCTATAAGATTACAGCATGGATAGACAATAGAAAAAGAATGAATCAACTAGATATCATTGTTGAACACCAACAAAAAATAGAAGGACCAATTAGATCCATGTAGAGGGGATCCGGGGAGCTATAGTACAATAGCAAGGCAATGAAGGCGTGCCTCCAAAAATATGATTGATTTTTCAACCATGTTGAAGACGTTTCTAAATTCAAAAAGGGCCATTGTGAGGTCGACACAAAGTTATTTGTCATAAACAAGACAAGTGACAATGTATAGAAAGGCTTAAGCTCTAATGGAATTACCAACATTGATCTAGTGGCCCATAAGATAAGTGATTGCATCCCACAAGACACCTTTTTTACAACCTTGGAGATGAGACGACACCAAATCGTACCCACAATGATAGGATGAATGCCATTATCCAGCATCAGAAGAATCATTAATGGAGAACTAATGACATAGGGTGCTAAGGAGGAAGGACGTCAAACAAAAATCCAAATATTGACCACATGTGAGAGTGAATTCATAACGACATAGGGTGTTGAGGAGGAAGGACGTCGAACAGCAATCCAAATATTGACCACATGTGAGAGTGAATTCATAAAATCACAGTTAACGCCTGATGTTGTGACACATTGATTCAAGAAGGTGTTGTGCTTGAGCACTTTCACATGCACAAGTTGTCCCTGTCTAAAAAGATAAGATTTCATATTCAACTATAGCCCGAGAAGCAATAAAGAGAGAAAATGACATATATAATAGATGTGGAACCATAAGTGGGGGAGTTTGGGTGATTTGCAACAAGATCTGCACGTGTAGCTAAGTTAGATAGAGCAATACCACAAGAGGAGAGAATTGGGACGATAGAAGCAAAATATTCATCTTTGATCTTAGATCTTGTGATAAAAAAGTCTAATTTCAACATATTATACATAGTGAAAAGGATGATTGTGGGTTAGGATTTGGATAAGAGCTTTTGTGTATAGTCAGGAATTGAATTTCATGTTTCTAGGGCCTTAAGGATCATAATTTGTTGGAGTGTGGCACACTTTTGGGAAGAGCACTCTTGAGAACACTAGGGAGAGAAGTGGTAGAGAACACATGATGCAAGCAATAGAAGGAAAATCCAAGGATTAGTGGAGGAAGGAAAATAAGCCACCTGATGTAGGGAATCACACATGTTGTCAATGAAAGGAAAATTTTAAAGAAGAGAGATGCCCTTACTGTAGGCATACTTACACAAAACACAAAATTAGTTACATTTGCACTTTGTTAAGGGTGGTCCACATGATGATGAGGTGGATTAGTATGTTAATGGATTGTTAGGGTACAATTAACATGAACAATAAATCTAGGGTATACCAACAATCATATCAATTGGGTGTATGAAAGGATGGGTAGGTTGAGAGGTAGTATTGTGAGAATCATTAAAAGCTCTATGCGAGAAAACCTTAGACCAAGGTTGGGTGGCAAGTAGAATACACACATATAACATTTGTAGGAACAAAGAGCATTAACCAAGCCTTCCCAAATGTTGGTGTAGTCTATCACCTTATGTATGTCATCAATGTGTATTGGTTAAAATAGATGCACAATTCAAATATTAAAAAAAACTACCCCATGCAAAGGGCTTGCCACAATATGTGTGAAGAAACCTAAAGGGACATGTGATGTGGGAACACATGTCAGTTCACTTTACAAATATAGAGAAAACGATCAAGTTCAAAGCTTTAGAATGTCCATGTAGTTGTTGCCCTTGTACATGCTGAGTTTTTTCTTAAAAATTGTGTCGAGTGTCTAATGACTCCCTATTCTTGCAGCTTTTTCCTAGACCTTTCTATAATTTTTGGAAGTACTCGTGGTGATCCATGCCAGTCACAATCAACAAACAACACAACATGGTAAAGATAACATATTGGATTGTCACTGTTACATATCAGGCTTTGTCCTTAACATTCGTGAGGGACCAAGATGTGCATCTGATGTGGGTTGTTGTACATGCAACAATCACTAGGAAAAGTCTTAGAGTTTAACCTTCTAACCCAGTTGTCAACTTATTGTGAACAACAAGTCAACTTAGTATAGATAGGTATCGATCCAAGGGACGGCAGAAAAGAAAAGTCAAAATCCAAATCTGATCGCAAGAACAAGAATTAAATCCTAATTTGAAAGAGTTGTTAATACTAAGAACAAAAATAAAAGTGTTGAAATAAAGTTTAACTAATCAAGAAATAAAGATCTAGGGTCTGGAAGATCACCACCAAAACCACGTTCCTATTCAACTAATCAAATTCTAAACTCTAAGGATCAAATCAGGACTTTGTGGTTACATGTCCTTACGGATAAACTCACAAGGGTCGGACTTCCCGTGAACCCGTTGGTCCCGGCGTTCACGAATCATTATCCAATCGTCCAACATGCCATTATCCACGGTCATATCAAAAAGCATGTGAATTCAAACTGGCGTTCAAACCCAAGGCTCAGGTGGTCGCATCACCAAGAATTATGACAAGAATAAGATTAAAAAGATGAAAAGATGATAATCGCAATTAAGGGACTATTGTTTCGTTCTTACAGAGATCTATGGTCATATCACTCCATAAGAATATATCAGATCATCCAAATAACCACACATAAACAGAGAGAAGACATTTGTTCGATGGAGGAATATAATTGATTATATTGAATAGAACCGGGATAAGGGGCTACTCCCATGCCCCAGAGAGATTTACTCAGACATAATAAGATTAGAAGAAATGTAAACTAAAATAAGATCCAACATTATACAAGATGTGGTCTACAACTAAAAATTAGATGAAATAGAATGAAGAATGGAATGCTTTTACAAGTGAAGAGTACCTCCTTTTATAGGAGGGGGAGGGGGTAGGCTGCCCTCAAAAGAGGGGGGGGGGAAGAGAGGGAAACCAATTTTTGAATTTTCTAGATCTGGTCAAATCAAAAGTTGGTTGTCTTTAATTATCTTGACCATGTAACTCCCTTTAATGCAGATTCTCACAACAGTGATTTCGAACATATTTCTCTCCCGCGAAAAGCATAAAAGCGGTCCAAATAATAGTATTTTATTTTAGTAAATTAAATTCTCTTTCCAATGAATACTTATACACTCAATTTGGAGTTCGAATGTAAGAGTTATGTCACTTTTGGTGGAGGATATATATGAATTTCAGGACTGCTGCAAATTGTGTAATTTTCTTACAAAACCCAAAAAAATAGAATTAAAACTCCAATTAAAGAGAAAAATATAAAATAACACAATTAATTATGAAACTAAGAGAATAAATAACAAAATAATACTAAACAAATATCAAAAATATATAAATAAAATGGATAAATATACATTTATCAGCACCACACAAATTGTTAATATCAATATCAACAACCACACACAATAGAAGATTATGCATGAACATGTAACATTCATGATCCACCAGATAAAGTAACACACACACACACTTTGATGACCTCTCATGTGGTAAAGAGAAGAGAGTGGCAAGAATAGTATGTAGATCACACTATAGATAGATTCTAAATATTACAAGTCATCTCTCTTTCCCTTAGTTCTAGAAGAAGGAAATGAAGAATGAGAAAATAAAACAGAGTGTGTGAACATGGTTGCACATACACACACGCATGCACACACGCACATGCACACTCAAACTCACATGGACACATATACACACAAACAAACACACACCCACACACACACACACACACAGATATATATATATATATATATATATATATAACATATTGAAGTTATGATTTATAATAGTAAAATGCATAACTTTACATGATCTGCAACAACTTTCCACTTAGCACTTGCTCACTATAGAAAATATCCTTCCATGCATCTATTCTCTATCTGAATCTAAAAGAATTAAAGGGTAAACAAGGTCAGCACAACTTAGTTGAGTACCTGGTGCCAATAAGGACATAGCTATTGATATATGAAAATGAAATTTTACATCACACAAAATAGCTTGGCAATGTAAGATAACAAATTTAGTCAATTATGAGAACATTTTTGGTTTATTTTCCATTATACATTCATTAAATAATTTCCATAGATGGAAAAGTGTTGGCCACATCTAAACCACATCAAATGCGAAAGAGAAAGACTCAATAAAAAAATTGGTACAAGGTGCATAAACCAAGTACCTCATTACGCCATAGTGTACCATCTTAGAATAAAGGTGTACCAAAAAATTATGTGCATTTACTCTTATAAGTAGGTGCACCATCACTATATAATTGAAGTACCATCTATGTTATATTTTTGCAAGAGTAGACATACATATCAAACACTAATCATAGGGAATAAGTAAATCATGAAATAGAATATGTTGGGTTAGAAGGGGAGACAAAGAAGGCAACGGAAACAAAAAATTTCTTCTCCTAAACCCAGAATGAAGGAATCACGTCAACGTCTATACAATAGGAAGGATGGTTTGTAGAGACATACCTTGTCCCGAGGCTTGCTCGGCGACGTTACCTCGTGGCTTGCGCGGTCTTCACATCTGGTCTTGGACGATGTCTGTGCAGCTCCTGATCTCACCGGGACTGTCGGGATTGACAGTTGTCCTCTGAGCGGCAGAAGTCTCCCACCTCTGAAGTAGTCCACACGGACCACCCGGAACTCCGATCTCCTTATCCCACAAGAAATTGGAAGGATTCGTACCCTCCTGTCGGCGTACTAGTCACCAACACACTCTCCTGCAACTAGTTGCTTTTCTACAGTTGTCTTTCCCTTGATGTGCCTCCCTTATCGGGTAGCACTTGCTCGGGCTCTCTCGGTTACCACAACTAGAGAGAATGACAACTTTGCAGAGCAACTGGTATTCTGAGTTATTGTTGAGAAGCCCTCACTACCCCTATATATATAGGAGGGTCATGGGATAGGGGTCTCTTCCTCGGGCAATGCGGGATTAAACAGGAGTAGAAGGGTTCGAGATTTTCCACAAAACAACCAACTGCACCAGCTGAACCGATCATTTCAAGCATGAACTGATCGGTTGGGGACCTGAGCCGATCGGTTCACACCTGAACCGATCGGTTGGGACACCTGATCCAATCGGTTCAATGTTGAGCCGATCGGTTCGTGGTCCTGGTCCAACTCAAATTGACTTTCATATTTGTTTCCAATTAATCAAATATTAATCCTTGTCCAAATCAAATTTGTATAAGTAAAACAAATTGTATTTGCAAAATAGTCTTCTGACTTTCCAAACGATCTCAGTTGGTCACATGAATCAACCGGTTCAACAATTGAGCCGATCGTCTCATGACACATGATCTGATTGTCTCATCAGTTGAGCTGATCGGTTCACCAACCTGAGCCAATCGGTTCATCCCATGAGCCATTCAGTTGAGGCAACAGACTGTGCAAATCAGTCAATCGTAGTTCCAATCAATCTGATACTCTTAATCATTTGGTCCAACACCTTGAACACTACGATTTTGAGCTATCAATCGACTGAGTGTTTAATTGAACACTAAACTCCTTTAGTAATCAATCTAAACATTGTTTGTGGATAAACTCCTCTTCTAGGTTAAATCCTATGTGTGTGATCCTACAGGTCCATGTCACGTTGGTAGTGAAAATCCATAACACTTATGACTTCACAAGAAAAGAGAGGTGCCTAGTCGCACATCAGTTCTACCCGAATGAAATAGAAAGTTGGAGAACAACTTTCAATCCTACAATCTGTGAATGGTGTTACAATGAATGTATAATTCCTTTGTCACTGATATCCCAAATGAACTCAAGGCATGGAACAGTCATCCTGTCAATGTTCATTCACTTTCTTGATCTCAGAGTAGATTGGAGGAGATATGTATGACATTAATATCACATATTGATTCACACATGCGTGCACTCCTATCTCAATCCTACTCATTAAGTGGCCATGGATATCAAACTCCCTCAGGAGGGAAGCAACACCACAATCTAGTCTTATGTGTCATTGTTGTATATCTACCTTCCACAATGACATCCGACTAGGGACATAATAAGAATGTACAAAATCTTAGCATCCATATGATCTCATCGTTCGGGTCCTGAACCTGAAGGCATACGTCATTGAGTATTGTCATTCTCTAGACATTCAATTTGTTCTATCATTATCTCATATGACTGAACTAGAAAGAATTGGAAGCTTGCCTTTGATGTTCATCAAATCAATCTCAATGTATCCCACCAATCATCCCATGATTGGGTCTCAGGGCATACATACCAACAAACTCCCACTTGCACTGTAAGGCAATCACCCTTGGATCATATATATAGTGATCTTCAAACATGTCCCACATGTTACTGTTCTCTAGTGCTAACATAGTGAGTTATGGCAACACCTTGCCAAAGTCAGTATTAATTGCATGTCTCTCATGTCTTCGTTGTATGTCACACATATGAGATGGAGTTGCCGCAATATGCGATCTAGTATTCCTTTGCTAACCTTTAGCCACATTGCATGACCAAGCGCTCCTAACTTGTCATCAATGACCGGAATATCTATAAGTTCATCTCTATGAACTCCTAGATCCATATAGTATCCACTGTTGTTCTCTAACACACAGATACTCGGCCTTTCCTTTTAAAACAACTTAAATGGAACATTTCCATTTATCAACAAACATTCACTTTTATATATGTCCCATATATATTCTGTGATAAATTTTCTATCCTTTTCGGAAGTTCACATCAGTGTAACTCTTTACAGTGAACCCCTCCTTATCACCATAGAACTAGTACTTCTCAAGTACTTATCAAGTTCTTATGGTATTCCAGTAACCCTTACTGGAACTAGACAGACATCCACTCGTCATGTCCCACATACGAGTTATCAGGATGAGCATATCATATTGTCATGTCCTACATACAAGATGATAAATGTATTTTGTTCTTGCCATGTCCATACATGCAAGATGATGGGATGATTACATACATGATAGATCCATATATATTCTTAGTGTTCCCATTCTTCATAAGAATTGGACACTTGGCCTTGGGATACTAACTCCATGTAACATGGACAAGTTTTCTCCCACTGAATCTGTGTATACTGAACCCTTCAGTATAGATTGTCAATGTATGCTTTCTCTCTTTAGGTCAAGAAGTTTTCAAGAACTATCTCTATAGATCTCTATTCCTATCACATAGGAAACGTCTCTATCTTCCCTAAAGATAATTTCCACTTTGGATTTCATTCTAGAATATTTCCATTTCACATCAACATGTGTAATGTGAACACACTCCCACTAAATCACAGATCTCTCTTTATCTTTCTCATATCAGTCATACCCTTTGACTATATCATCAAAGTGAAGATCCAGCTTTGAGTTGCTTGTACTCAATCAAACACATTGATTAGTCCATTGCAACTTATAGACTTCATTTGCATTAATGGATTCATAAACCTTATAGGTTGTGTCACATACACATCCTTGTTTTGTTCCTCATAGGAATGCAGTTTTAGTATCTGTATGCCAAATCTCTTAGTCATTAAGTTGCAATCAACAAGCATCATCCTTCTCAAAATGTTATCCATGTGTCTTAACACTTAAGATTCATTCGCACTTATGGATTTTATCCCAATGGGTGCTACCATCAAGGTCATACCTTATGGTTCACATGGAAGTCATTTAGGATGTAATGGTCATAAACCATAACTCAAAATCCAGTTCCTCATATTCATCTAGATAGTTGACTCATCATATGATCAACTCATCACATAGATAATTGAGTTGTATCTGTCAAGGATATAAGAACTCACAACCCTTGTGATTCTTAATGTCCTTTATTAGTGTGGGGTATTCTTTATTTAAGAAGAAATTAGTTATTTGATAATCATCCTCTAACTCCTTAGAGTATGACTCATTTTGATTTAGACATCACCATGCCTTAATCATGAGCTCACTATGATACATTATCATAATCACTCACAAGGATCTCAAACATTTGGTTCAAGTATTTCATTCATTGATCTCATCAAGAATCAACACTTTACCAAATTCGTACTTATGATATTCTTGAACACTTCAAGATATTCATATTGGTATTTATCTAAACACCGTTTGAAGTATTAGCATTTGCTCCAATAGGTACATAAATACATCACATGTATTATACCTAATAGGATAATCATTCTCCCACTACCTTAGTGAAGATTGATTAATCATGTCCAAGAGATTCATGTCTCTTACTGGTTCTCTAACCAAAAGAATCTAGCTTTATCCATCATATGGAAACTAGAAATGAATCTCTCATGATTTATGCTAATTTGATTGTTTGAGTTATCAATAACTTTTAGGTATCATTTTATTTTATGCATACCAAGTACCACAAGATAAATAAGGCATTGCCATAAAGATCATATCTTTGAAATTGAAACATCAACTTTATTAATTGCAATCGTTGTCATACAATATGCAAAAAATAATGTGTTTCTATCCATTGGCAAATATGAAATAGAAGTTCATAACTCTATTACATGCCTTTAAGGCTGAAAATAAACCAAATTACTCCTATCTATGGCGGAAACACTTGCCCCATTTATTGAGTGTTTTACATTTTACATCTTGGTATCATATACCTAAAAAAATGTTATAAGTTTATTTCATGACACCTTCAGGTGGAAACGTATGTCGCCTCCTTCTTCTTTAGTTCTTCCAGATAGAGTGGACAATTCCTTTTCCAATGTCCTGGCTTTCGACAATGGTGGCAATTGCCTCTCTTGGTCATGCCTCTCTTGGCCTTGAGAGTTGAAGACGACTTGGGCTGCTGGCTAGCATCAAAACCTTTCTTAGCTTTGCCCTTGCCCTTGCGCTTGGACTTGCCTTTCTTGTTGCTGATCATCATCATAGACTTAGGCTTGTCCTTCTTCATTTGTGCCTCGGTTGTCCTCAACATGCCCAACAACTCTGTCAATGGCTTTTCAAAGTTGTTCATGTTGTAGTTCATCACAAACTGACTGTATGATTCTGGAAACGATTGCAGTATCACGTCAGTAGCCAACTCTTGGCTCAGGGGAAATCCCAGTCTCATCAGGTTCCCCACATACCCAATCATCTTGAGTGTGTGAGGACCAACTGGATCTCCTTATGTCATGACACACTTGAATAGCGCCCTGGAGACATCATATCTCTCTTGTCGTGCTTGATCTTCATACATGTTCTTGAGATGTTGAATCATCTCAATGATACCCATGTTCTCATGTTGTCTCTGCAACTCGTGGTTCATGGAACACAACATCAAGCACTTTGCATCAATGGCATCATCAGAATGCTTCTTATAAGCATCCCTTTCTACCTTTGGTGCGGTAGGAGCAAGTTCCTCTAGAATTGGAGTATCCAGGACATAGAGCTTTCGCTCTTGAGTGAGAACAATTCTCAATGCCCTAAACCAGTCGTGGAAATTAGTCCCATTCAGCTTGTCCTTTTCAAGGATCGATCACAACGAAAAGTGATTGTTGTTTGTTATCATTTGTACTACTAAAGGAAATATATGCAATTTAGTCCAAAACTCAATTTTGACTTATTTTGATCGATTTGAAAAGTTGACGATAAAATTAGGACTTTAATTAATTATTGCTCCCACTATTTTATTCAAATTGATATCCCTCACCATCAATTGGAAGATTGCAGCGTACAATCTTCTGGTGGGTCAAGATCCATATTTCATCAAGTCATGAGTCAGCTTTGGCTGATCGCCCACAATCTTGACTATTTAGGTAGGCCATCATGCCAATTGCATCATATGCAACTCTTGATGAATGAACATGCACAACACCTTGCCATGAATATTCCGTGCCTCTGGGCTTATACGCTCTAAGAATCACCAGTTAAGTCTAATCCAAAAGCTGACACAGTAAACATGCACCCTTCTTTGGCAGAACCTACATGTTTACCCTTCACACTTCCACGAGATAGACGGTGCACCACGCTTTGGCATAACCTACGCTTGGTCGATCAAGATTTTCATATGTGTCGCTAATGGAAGGCGAAAAAGACTTAATATTTAGATGAGGGATTTGGTTTCTATAGGTACATATACATATCCAATCACCACAATCATAGTATGTATCATATACATTCTATATCCCACAGAAAACATGTGAAATGATAAAAGCGATGATTATGGACATCCTAATGTGATTCCTCGAGCCAAGAGGAATCACGGTCATCTAGGTATGCATCACATGCAACCTGTCCATGATGAAGTGTTATAGTTGTCCGAGTTGATCAACTCATCACATGAATGACCTGATCGTCCAGGCTTGTCGTCTGGGTGCCACCAGCCGATCGGTTGGCTCCTCCAACCGATCGATTCACCAAGTCATCGTGCATCTCCTCATGGCTACCACCCGATCGTCTCACTCCTCGAACTGGTCATCTAGATCGCCAATCGATCGGTTCACTCCTTGAACCGATCGTCTCAGTTGTCGTCAGATTGGCCTTCGTTCTTTGACATAATAGGAAATAAAATATCTATCATGTTTACATTTAAAAGAGGAAACCCCGAGTTACATTCGGGGGGAGCAAAGGTAGAAAAGAAATCTCGAGTTATCTCGAGTTATATCAGGAATAGGAGATAGGGAATCGGTGTGCAGACCGAGATGTAAGCAACCACATACAACCAAGCACACACATATGGTTTATTGGCCATAACCACACTATACATCCACCACAAAACTCGTTTAAAGGCAACGTGTATCGTGTGCATTCATATTACATATCATATATGTATATTGGGATTTGTGGATTTAGGATTGGACATGCATAAATCCAATTTTATTCACATCGTATGCAATAAATAAAAGTGACAAACCAAAATCGATCACATCGATAATCCTAAAGTATAGAGAAATTGACATGGCTCTGATACTACTGTTGGGTTAGAAGGGGAGACAGAGAAGGTAGCGGAAACAAAACATTTCTTCTCCCAAACCTAGAATGAAGGAATCACGTCAATGTCTATACAATAGGAAGGATGGTTTGTAGAGACATACCTTGTCCCGAGGCTTGCTCGGCGACGTTACCTTGTGGCTTGCACAGTAATCACCTCCGATCATGGATGGTCTCTGTGCAGCTCCTGGTCTCACCGGGACTGTCAGGATTGACAGCTGTCCTCTGAGCGGCAAAAGTCTCCTACCTCTAAAGTAGTCCACACGGACCACCCAGAACTCCAATCTCCTTATCCCACAAGGAATCGGAAGGAGTCATACCCTCTTGTCAGCGTACTAGTCACCAACACACTCTCCTACTACCAGTTGCTTTTCTGTAGTTGGCTTTCCCTTATTGTGCCTTCCTTATCGGGTAGCACTTGCTCGGGCTCTCTCGATTACCACAACCAGAGAGAAAGACAACTTTGTAGAGCAAATGGTGTTCTGAGTTATTGTTGAGAAGCCCCCACTACCCCTATATATATAGGAGGGTCATGGGACAGGGTTCTCTTCCCCGGGCAATGCAGGATTAAACAGGAGTAGAAGGGTTCGAGATTTTCCACAAAACAACCAATTGCGCCAGCTGAACCGATCGTTTCAAGCATGAACTGACCGGTTGGGGACCTGAGCCGATCAGTTCACACCTGAACCGATTGGTTGGGACACCTGGGTTGATCGATTCATAGATGAACCGATCGGTTCGTGGTCCTGGTCCAACTCAAATTGACTTTCATATTTGTTTCCGATTAATCAAATATTAATCGTTGTCCAAATCGAATTTGTATAAGTAAAACAAATTGTATTTGCAAAATAGTCATATGACTTTCCAAACGATCTCGGTTGGTCACATGAATTGACCAATTCAACAATTGAGCTAATCGTCTCATGACACATGAGTCGATCATCTCATCAGTTGAGCCGATCAGTTCACCAACCTGAGCCGATCAGTTCATCCCATGAGCCGATCGGTTGGGGCAGTAGATTGTGCAAATCAGTCAATTGCAGTTCCAGTCAATCTGATACTCTTAATCATTTGGTCCAACACCTTGAACACTATGATTTTGAGCTATCAATCAACTGAGTGTTTAATTGAACTACTAAACTCCTTTAGTAATCAATCTAAACATCGTTTGTGGATAAACTCCTCTTCCAGGTTAAATCCTGTGTGTGTGACCCTACAGGTCCATTTCATGTTGGCAGTGAAAGTCCATAACACTTATGACTTCACAAGCAAAGAGCGGTGCCTAGTCGCACATTAGTGCTTCCCAAATGAAATAGAAAGTTGGAGAACAACTTTCAATCCTACAATACTTGAATGGTGTTACAATGAATGTATAATTCCTTTGTCACTGATATCCCGAATGAACTCAAGGCATGGAACAGTCATCCTGTCAATGTTCATTCACTTTCTTGATCTCAGAGTATATTGGAGGAGATATGTTTGACATCAATATCACATACTGATTCACACATGTATGCATGCCTATCTCAATCCTACTCATCAAGTGGCCATGGATATCAAACTCCCTCAGGAGGGACAAATCCCATATCTATCACTCACCCCTCAAAAGCCCCATGTGTCAAAGCCACCCAATCATCACCTTTATAAAAACCCATGTTTCATGATTGCATTTGATGATGTCAAAGTGTACCCAACAACATGTGTTGAGTGTAGTGATTTTAGATCAAAGAATCACACTCACCACCATCACTGTGAGAACTGACTGTGACTACCATGTAAAGGTTCCTTGTGTCAAACTCACAGTGGGTCTGTCTGGTACACTTGTTCTCTAACAAGTACATATGTGTTTGGTTTGATATCTCCATATCATGACTAATGAGATTCTGTCATCAACCAACACCACAATCTAGTTTTGTGTGTCATTGTTGTCGATCTACCTTCCACAATGACATCCTACTAGGGACATAATAAGAATGTACAAACTCTTAGCATCTGTATGATCTCATCGTTCAGGTCCTAAACCTGAAGGCATATGTCATTGGGTACTGTCATTCTCTAGACATTCAATCTGTTCTATCATTATCTCATATGACTGAACAAGAAAGAATTGGAAGCTTGCCTTTGATGTTCATCAAATCAATCTCAATGTATCCCACCAATCATCCCATGATTGGCTCTTAGGGCATACATACCAACAGAATATTCTAAGAAATATTTTATATAGTATCAAACATATTCAAGAGGATTCATAGTATGCATCTAGTCTAAGTGAACGAGACATTCATCAATGAGGATAATCCCATGTACGTGATTCAGATCCTAGTCAATCTTGGAGTCTCTCAACTCAATTAGACTTTGCTTAGACATATAATCACAAATTTATGTCACATTCATATATAAATATTACTATTTCCTAATTAATTTTCATGTATAATGGTCCATCCTAACCCATACCTTATATCAAGGTTCACATTACATGTCATAGTCATAATTCATGTGTGACAAGTATCATTTAACTCACTATACAATAGTTATTATCATCAAATTAGGGTTATTTGCATATCTAGGGTTTTCTTAGTTGTTATATGAAAAAATAAAAAGATCGGTGATATTATATAGAAAACAATTATTAACAATGTCTAAAATTCATTTCCCTGACACTATCTTCAAACTCTATGATTAGTTGAATTTCATCCAACATATACAATATCTATTTTTTTATCTTTTAAATAATAATCAACAAACAATTTCAACACCCCAATATAAGGTCGTAGGGTTGTAGGTCTTGATTTCTTGGTCAAAAATCATATGTATCTTGCCATATTGGGATAATCCTATCATTTTGTAGGGTATTTGTAAGATAAAATTATAAATTAGATTTTAATTAACAATTACCTTTTTGCATTTGGGATCCATGTGACCCAATAGGTCATGGGTTAGATCTTTGACCTTATGCAGGCTCCATTTCATCTGGGTGCAACATGGGTGGGGTGTAGATTGGTCCAAGGCCTCTTTCCTTCTCTCTACTTCGCCTACTCATTAGTTTGTATGCGTGATGAGGATGTAATACTTTTCTTTTGTGATTCCACATCTGTAAACATCATAGGTCTTTGCTAAGGGGTCTAGTTCTCTCCAACATTGAAGGAGCTACCATAGACTTCATAGATTCGATTCAATGAATATTTGTCCAATCGACGATGCTCATAGGGATGTTGCACAGGACCTGGGTAAGGAAGCTCCTACCTTTCCTAATATGGTTGCATAGATTTAATATGTGATCCAATAGGTATTCACCACCTCTAGAAAAGTCACTAAATGGGTTACCAACCTTCAAGGAATATAAGAGATCTCATTATCTGGTCATGGTAAGTCATGATAAGACATCCTAAACCCCTTTCTTGCCCAATAACTTTGTGGTTTGGAAGCCACCTACAGCCCCACCTTTTCCCCTTTCTAGGCCATTCCTTAACTTCATGAGGTGGTGATGAAGGTTTTTCATCCCTTCATTCCCTTCCCTTCCACTTACACAACCTGATATTCACTTGGATTCGCATAGTAAGTAGCCATGGAGAGAAACAATGGATATAAGGGATGATCTCCCTCCCCCTATAATGAATTACTTTTTTAGCTACTCTCACCCTTAATACCCTTAAGTGAGGAGTATAGAGGCAAGGATGGATATCTTATACTTGGAAGACAAAAAAACCACCAAAATACCAATAGCAACTATCATTGCAAATCAAAGATTTTCCTGACATGAGACGGAAAAGGATAAGCTCCTCTAACGAGATACATCAAGATTAAATAATCATGTACTAATATGGAGACTAAAGGTGAATCAGCCTAATTATCCTTGTGGTGCTCAAATTGTGCTTCATCAATTAACCTTGGATTCGTTTTCCTTGAGTTAAGTTGTTAACCAAAAAATTCAAAAAAACACAGGGTGTCAACATATTGTTACATTGGTATGTGGGGCACAACCAAGAATAATAATTTAAAGAACAATATGTAATAGATGATAAATCATGAATTTTCAAATATAAAAATACATATCTTTTACATTCATTTTAACCCATGGTCCAAATCTAGCTTGGTGAACTAGCATATTATTTAAGCTAGACAGACTAAATTGTATGTACTTAACATTTCCTCTAATCAAATATTGATCTATCCCTTTTTCCTATGGATTTCCATATGTATGTCAATTTCTATTTCACATTTCTTCTTAATATTAATGTGGGTACTAGGTTGATTTATCAACATAAAGGGGGTGGATTTATCCCTTAACATCCTCATAGGAATGACTAGGATTTTAAATATTCTTTTGCTAATATGTTAATGTGATACTCCCATCGTGTCTCTATAATTGAACCTAAATTGTAAGAAAAAATATTGGAAACTTCAGGATCATGAGAGAAAACCAAAAATCTTGGTTATTATAGTTACATATAAATTACCCACATATTGTTTTGGTGCAAGATTATCCAAGAAAGCCTCAATTCAATAAATTAAATATGCATAACAAGTAACCACTAATGTTTTACTGTCAAAACTATATTGGATCATTAAGGATCTAAGGTTTGGATAGATCTAGTGTTGAGATCAATATTTAGTGTTTACATACTTTAAGTCCAATATTTAGGAAAAAACCTAACTAGTCATGTCATCAACCATAATATTTTCATTCATACAAATTTATTGTAACATACCGGATCTCGAACCCTACCCTAGAACTTTGATCTTTTATATTTGACCAAACATGGTTTGAGGTTAGACTTATAATAGGTTTTGAATGACCAATGTGAGCTAATGCATGTAAAATCACCCTAATAAACCTAATTGAATGAGTAATTAAGATAATGGGCCACTAATGAACTATATATCACATCTCATAAAAAGAAATCACAAAAGTGAAATCTAAGTTAAAAATCGTGTTCCTTGGGTCCCAATTACCTTGGGAGTCAAGTTTCACTTTATTCACATAATAATTCATTTAATTCAAATTGGAAAAGAAGATGTGTGTTTTCCCTAAAATATCAAATAAAATAATAAATGACTCCAAAAGTGGAAAATAATCTTAGATTCGTAATCTACATAATAAATATAGCCTTTGGGTGAATTTTCATCCAATTTGGAGAAAATTTGCTTAAAAGGTGAAATCAGGAAAGAGAAAGTGTGTAGAACCTTCAAAATATTAAATAAATGCTCAACCAACTCCAACATGTAAAATTGATGGCAAATTCGTATCCAACACATTAAATATGACTTGTGGGGCAAGTTTCATCAAATTTGGATAATCCTAAAGTCATTCATGAAGGAGGAAAGAGAAAATGAGATTTGATTTATTAACATATTAAAAGTTTCCAAAAAGGCAAAACTAAGTGTATAATCAGATTCTACATGCCTTAATTGGCCTCTGTGCAAAATTTTATCCAATTTGGTTAATGTTTGCACCCTTGTTTGATGAGAGAGAAAGGTCAAATAATCACTTTAATCTGATTTCAATTTGACTAATGTTTTCATTTAATGTTGTCACGCCTTTATTTTTGTTTTTCAGGCTAATGTTTTCAGTCACATGGCCACTTGATGTCGGCTTCAATCGTGACCGTTGGTTTGGATCTGTCGGCGACGGGGTCGTCTCCTACCTCGAGTAGGAGAGGCCGTCCGAGTAAATAGTGAACCCGATAAGTGCGATGCCTCTATCTTTCTCGTTTCTTGGCTATTTTCTGAGATCTCTTCGTCATTGCGTTCCTTGTATGTTTCCGCACCCGCCCATCCCGTATATGCTGGGATTTTGTTCCCTATATTGCCCAGACGAGTAGCACCATCCTTGTTTCCCCTGTTCTGACTTCCGCCCTTGAAGTTCATTGCTCCAAGGCCTCGTTTACCCTTCGTGCTTCACTAGGACGATGAGGAGTACTCGTGCAATGCCCTGGCACAATGGTTTTTCCCAGTTTGTGCTTTAATGCCCTCTCCGAGCTCGATCTACCCTCACCCGCTACATGGACCTGCTCTCTCCCTCTAGGACCTCTATAACTTCAAAAAGCCGTGGCGAGAGCATCCATAAGACTTCAGAAAGGTTTTTGGATGCTTGGTTTCCAGTTCCTCGTGGTAAGTAAAAAATCCCCCTTTTCCCCCTTGCTCTGACCTAAGACGGCGTACCTACATTTTTTAGGGTCTTGCCGCCCAATTTGTTCACCAAACCCTCCGTTTGCGGTCCAAGTTTTGTTTTGGCTATTTGGTTTCGAGGTTTTGCGGCATATCTGCTTTCCCCTAACTTTGCCTCCTTCTCAACCATGGCGGCAGGTGTCTTTGACCCTTCAGGTCACCACACCATTCTAGTTTTGGATTGTCGAGTTCGACGAGTGGCGAGGAGGCTGATATGCGTCACCACTCACCACTGCCATTAACTCAGCATGTTCCGCAAGTTTGAATCCAGTTTTTAGATATTGGTAACCTGTGGATTTCCATGGTTTTAATTTCTTTGTTCTAGCAAAGAAGATGACACATCGTTGAATGACATTTGAGCCCCTATTTTCACCTCTCTTGTTTTGATTTTTGCATAAGGTAATAGCATCATTTCACGCCCTTTTGTTTTGGTTTTCCTACCGAGGCGGGTTGCTAACATGTCTGTGGGGCCAGCTGAGTTGGCAAGCCCTGATTGGGCCAACTCGGACTGGGCACCCTCTCCCCCTCTCTTTCGCTCACAAGCTTCTTTGCTGACATGTATTTTTGTGATTGGTCAAGATATAAAAATTCATAACTAATTATGTAATGATCAAAAAAATATGAAAAAATACTCATTGGAATCAGAAAAATAAGTTATAACTAATGGTATTGGTCTTGATGATTAAATCCAATGATTAATAACATGTGTTTTCAATGGATCTAATTAAATAGGAATTAATTTGTAAAATTCATAACTAAATATTTATAAGTCAAAAAAATATAATAAAATATGCTTTGAACTCAAGAAAATATAACTTAAAACATGGCATAGTTTTGATAACCTAATTCACTAATAATAAAAACCCGATTTTTGGGGTTTTGAATGATTAATGGAAACCTAGCACTAATTCTACCTATACGCATAATAGGTTCTTTAGAAGCCTAGGCTTGGACCTAGAAGTGACTTTGGACTTTGGACTCTAAAGTTGAGGTATGTTGTATCCCCTATTCCTCTATATTGAGCAATTCACCTATATGTTCATTCTCTTGAATTTGGCCTAGACAATATGTCTTATCTCTTGATATCATGGTTCACGTGAACTATCCTGCTTATTATGATTTTGGATAATCTCTTGATATATTATTTTGTGCTATGGTGCATGATAGACTTGTTGATAGTATCTACCAACTGTGATGTGGAAGTCTATTTGTAGATGCATGTGTTGTCCATTGTGTGATATGGCAACATTGTATAATTTTTTATCATACCTCCTACTTGCCTCTACATTTACCTGCTATGTGATTCAGTATCCCTAGAGTAGTATAATTGCATTGGTTTTGTCTCATTGTGGTTTATGGCAACATTGTGATATTTTGGATGGCGGATGTGTGATTCCCCATGTCAGGGTAGGATGTGTGATTCTTGGACCATGTTATATATATATATATATATATATATATATATATATATATATATATATGTGTGTGTGTGTGTGTGTGTGTGTGTGTGTGTGTGTGTGTGTGTGTTTGGGTGGTGGATGTGTGATTCCCCATGCCAGGGAAAGATGTGTGATTCTTGGCCCATGTCTCACTAGGTTCAAGATGTGTGATTCTTGGTCACTTGTGTCTATTATAATATTCTAGTATTATTCTTATCTCACATGTATGTAGGATGTTCGTCATGATATGTGCTTGTGGCACCTCTTTATTGTTTTAATTATGGCAAGTATCATCTTTTATGATGATGATGATTCTTATCTTTTATGCCCTCTTTGGGTAGCTGTGACGTCCCCAGATTTTCTAAAACTTAATCTAATGTGAGACGTCCAAATTGAAACCCTCACCTCAGCGAGAATACCAATTTAAACATCCCACACAAGGCTAAGAAAAAGAAAATCAGAGGAAGTCAAAAGGAAACAATCAGTAGCACATGTACATGAACAATAATAAAACCGTACACACATGTTCACCATTCAACATATAATTACAACATGAATTGCTACAACATTTGATATTACACATTGAAAGGTAAACTATAACATATACATGTACTACATCTAAACTACAGGATCTTAAGACAACAGGTCCACCTGTACATCAGCTCGCCACACAACTCTCACTTTCCTGGATCTTCAAGATCATAACCATAACCTATACAAAAGATTACATGCGGTACACGTCAGCACAATATTTCATGAATATTGTACTGAGTACGCCTACGTGTCTTTTTATATACCTCTCATCATATCTTGGAAATAAGATAAAACTAATATACTTGGCAGTAACTGAAGAAATATAAGAAAAGTGTATACTTGCACAAAGATATTCATTAACAAAAGAGAACACATATTTTAAGCTTATTTTCCATTATATCTCAAGGCCTTTATGATCACTACCAAAGAGTTAGATCATTTGTACAAAGTGACCACTACCAAAGAGTTAGGTCAGACCACTACCAAAGAGTTAGGTCAGACTACTACCAAAGAGTTAGGTCACTTCCAAACACACTACCAAAGAGTTAGTGCTTTCATATAATGGAACAGATATATTATGTTTGATGTGTTCATAGCAATAATCATCGAAAATCATGCAACATATCATACAAGAACAATCATTTCATCCAATATCATATGCCAAGTATTTTACTACACATATAACACAAGCATATTGTATAATAAGCCAAGTAAGAGGTAATGGCGTACCTTCCAAAGAGACATCCTAATCATCACACATATCCCTGATGTCAACTACATCCTGGTCAACCCTGATTAAGACAAGACCATATACTATCATCAGGTTCTCTTCATCTTACATCTCATCTTAACCCTAGTTAATCCATTTTAGGGTTTTACTTAGTTTATTAGGATATGTGCATTATTACTTGTATCTTAGTCTTATGATTATCTCGCTGATATCATTTTCCATATTACATCTCATTATCAAATTTCATCATCTGAACATATTAACATTATGTCACATGTTAACCCTAGGTTACATGCATTACTCAAACTAGGGTTTATATCACATTAAGAGCAAACATCATCGTATAACATAGATTATGTGTATCATATTGATCTCATATTTAATTCTGAGGTTCCAGATACTGATATGAGCTTACTCCATAAACTTCATCATTTATAGAGCACGTATGTATTTATTGCATTTTATTAGGGTTATTAGCCCTAATTAGACATATTAATCAAACTATATGTTTTTGTGCATCAACATGAACATATCTGAGATCATATGCGTTCTATATGTAATTATGGACTTACTGATATTTTTCCATGATTTTATGTCATCATTTGCTATTTATTATTCATTAAATAAGCATTACACATCTTACATAATATCGCTATGATTTAAGCATAAAAAGTCTGATATGATGGTTTTATATTATTCTACATATTTTTCTGAGAATTACGGTACCTTGTTTGTATTTTTCCGATAACCAAGGTATTTACTATGATTTATCTAAGATCTGAGATTTTCTGAAGGAATTACCTTGTTCAGCGAATTAGCAGCCACCACGTGTCCATTAGGGCTGCGGTTCACCCCTCTTATGCCCATGCTAAGCCGGCCGAGCTATGTTGGTCTGGGGTCGGTTCACTGATAAGGTCATAGTTGGTTTGATTGAACCGAACCAGTTTTGATCCTTTCTCTCTCGTGATCTCTACCTGGGCGCAAGCGGAGGATCTGTTCCTCCGTCAAACAGCCGCCACCTCGTGACTCCTCCATGTCGTCTCCACCTGCACCTGACACCGCCCACCAAAACGAGCGTCGCCGCCACCTGTGTGCGTGGGTGCTCTCCTGCCCAAGTTGTCGCGAGTGTGATGTTCTCGGACCTGGGCGTCGCCTGGACAAGCTTCTTCGGAGAGGGTAGGCCGTTGTGCACCTATTCTCTAGGTGACCTTCTTCCGCCTATTGCTAGTCCGTGAGACTTTGTGCAGGCGCCGCCGCTAGGGTCGACTCCGGCGAGCCATCATACATCTTCTCTTCCTTTTGGGCTCTCAGCGGCTCCTCCGTGCGATCCGCTCGGGAGGTCTCCATGCTCGCCAGAGATGTAGTCGTCAATAGCTCCTCCATGATGTTCATGGTTTGCTGCTACAATGACTGGATCTGACGAATGTAGCACCTGCATCTCATCATGTCTTGACGCCTCCAGATCATCACCATCATTCGGCTTGGCTCTCAATTCCCTGTCCGTGCGCGACTCTGTGAGACTCCATCCCAGCGTCAACCCCTACTTCTCTCGCTGCTCTAGGAAGGGCCATGGCCGTCGTGAACTGCTGTGCTCTGTGAGCAGCTGCCATGTCCGCCTCACGCCACCTGCTCTAGACGGTGGAGAAGTAGCAACAAAGGGGAGGTGGATCTCTCTCTCGTCTACACCACTGATTCACTGGATGGGTCTTGCAACTCCTCTAGATAATATGAAGGGAACTGTCGGTCTTGAGAAGGCAGGGGAAACTACTCCTTTAGCTTCCTCCATAAGGCCATGACCAGGACGTGGACTAGGCATTTCCGCTCACTCCACCCACGCACTGTAGCCATAACCGCAAAGTAGAGACCCAATCTCGACTGTTGATTCCTCATGTGCGGCTGAGATGGAGATTGAACATATGTATCTGTGATTCTTCCTGTTCATCCAATGGCATCATGCATATGATCTATTGAGAGGTCGTAATCAGCAGCCCACGTGACATTCAATGTCACACTAGCTTAGCTTAGGACTATATTAGAACTTAGTTGTATGTATATCAATCTTAGTCATTTAAACAACTCCTACCTCCATATCTTTCTCCAAGAGCATCATAATCTTCAAATCTAAACCATTGATTCCTCATCATATAATCTACTTTATAATTAAAGACGGTGCCAAAGTTATATGTTTTGTCCACCGAATAAAATACCTCAAAAGGCATGTACTTAGGGATCTTAAACACAATATCAATCATCACTCATACTTCATCAAAACACTTGAGATTCTAAAAAAACAAATCAACATATGAATGACTTCACTTGTGTCATTGGACATTTAGGATTCCAAAAGTCCACTCCATCACATCCTACGCACCTTAAAATATAGTTCGCCCTCGAAATTAAGACAAAATTCAGTCTTTCACATCATATACATCTTAAAAGAACTTTCATCCTCGAAAGTCAACCATACTCGTACTCCAAGGAAAACTACCATTAGGAGGTTTTAAAACATCGAAGGTGAATCACCTCTTCATAGAAGGCTCAAACAAGGGTTAAGAAGCTTAGGTTATGTCATTACATATCTCATATACTAGGGTTGTATCCTTATATTTACCCATGCATTAGGATTCCAACATCGTATTACCATGTTCTAAAGGAGTTAACTAAGATTAACTCATACATCAAGGTGTCATAATCATTTTATTGAGCTCAGTTGTTAGAACATGTTCCACATTAACATATGCCTTTTAGGAAGGAGTTAACTATAATTAACCCACTTTATCCATCTAGATCATATCAAGGTGTTATAAACATTATGTTGTGCTAGCTATCAAACTATATTTTTCATCTTAGTTAAGCACTAAGATTAACACCTCATGTAACATGTTTCCTTCATATGATCTTATTTCATTGTTCATACTAAATTGCAACATTTACTCAGGTTTTCATCGCAAGATTAACCAACTATATCACATTATCAACATTATTCATGTATGTGGTTAACCATTTATGCACTAATATCTATTAAACCATCTCTAGGTTTCCATCATATCATATCCATATCCCATGTCTCGAGATTAGATCACATTCTTACATTTATTATATCATGGTTATGCTAACAAAAGTATACAAGTGGCTCATGAAACATGTATCAAAGCTTTCTATAGTCAAATTGAGGTTCTCCTAACCCATACCAGAGGGTAATGCCATGCTCAGTCTCTCTGAGCTAACTCAACTTTATGAGTATCTCATATACAAACTTTATCTTCTCTCTCTTAGTCTAGGGTCCTCCAATTACCTCATTGGTACTAGTCGATTGCTTTACTAGTTCTAGCCACATAAGCACAAACCAAAACATGCTACAACATACTATTCATAGGACTTCTACCCACGAAACATGCTTACCCAAGACTCTCTTGTACATGCAACCACTAGATTCCTATGAGGGAAACCACCAACCCGAGCATGAGGCTTCACAGAAACTAACATAGCTACCTCCTCCAGGGTCTTGGTCTCTCTCCCTCACCCAGATGGTAGGCACTCATATTCATGTTCACATGTTCATATAACCAGCCTCTCTTTGACTCTAGGGTTTGGTCTTCCCAAGGACATCTAGGGTTCAAGAAGACTATAGGAATCATGCATAAAGCAACTCATCTCAATCACTCAGGAGTAGTCTAGTTTAGGACATATCATATCACATATCTCAAAATTCTCATATCTTGGAGTTTAGGTTCTCTAACCTTCTCCCATTGGGTCTCACTCTCTCTGGAGTTAACCCCGAAACTGGTCCTAACACTAGAGGTCCTCCTTCGTAAAAGAGCTTGAGGCTCATGCTGACTCACAACCTTGTCGTAACTTATCATATCTTATCTCATAAAATCCTATTTACTTGCGTCATCAAAACTTATCTCAAATCCTCAAAACTGAACTCAAGTCCTCGAAGACAAACATAGATCATCATAACCATCTTATATCATCAACATAAGACCTACATCGTATCATCAAAACTTATTTCATCTATCATATATTCCAACAAGGCTCTAAACATCTAATCTAGAACTACTCTCTCTTCTAGACTGATGTCATCACTTTCACTCAGGTTGCATGAACACCTCCTACTCGTACATGTGTGGGGACACATTTTTGTAATACATATACATAATAAAATATTATATATAGTTTTTCTCCGATAAAACAAGCGTCAGAGAAAACTATCGAGGTTCGATCCGTTTGGAATCAAAAACCAAATCTAGAAACGAGTGTCCCACACATAGTAGAGAGTCCAGTGTCATGAAAACTAGTGAAAAGGGTGAGAACAAGGGGTAGACTAGTGTAGCTACTCTAGACAACGTGCGCAATATGTCTAGGGTTTCTCTTCCCTTGATGCACGTCATTTCCAAATAGTGCAACGTCCCATACCGCTGCACTACAAGGAAAGAACGACATCTAAGGACTTGTTACTCAACAAGCACTAGTCTAGACCTAGTTCTCCGACATCTAGGTGCTAACCTAGAGGCTAGGTCAGATCTAGTCTCTAAAAGACGACTAATCTAACCCTAAAAGATTATTAAGTTCATGGTTCTTTAGTTTTGAGTTGCATGATGAGCAAATGTCAGGCTTTGCTATTGTTCATGCTCTGATACCACCTGTGACGTCCCCGGATTTTCTAAAACTTAATCTAATGTGAGACGTCCAAATTGAAACCCTCACCTCAGTGAGAATACCAATTTAAACATCCCACACAAGGCTAAGAAGAAGAAAATCAGAGGAAGTCAAAAGGAAACAATCAGTAGCACATGTACATGAACAATAATAAAACCGTACACACATGTTCACCATTAAACATATAATTACAACATGAATTGTTACAACATTTGATATTACACATTGAAAGGTAAACTATAACATATACATGTACTACATCTAAACTACAGGATCTTAAGACAACAGGTCCACCTGTACATCATCTCGCCACACAACTCTCACTTTCCTGGATCTTCAAGATCATAACCATAACTTATACAAAAGATTACTTGCGGTACACGTCAGCACAATATTTCATGAATATTGTACTGAGTACGCCTACGTGTCTTTTTATATACCTCTCATCATATCTTGGCAATAAGATAAAACTAATATACTTGGCAGTAACTGAATAAATATAAGAAAAGCGTATACTTGCACAAAGATATTCATTAACAAAAGAGAACACATATTTTAAGCTTATTTTCCATTATATCCAAATGCCTTTATGATCACTACCAAAGAGTTAGATCATTTGTACAAAGTAACCACTACCAAAGAGTTAGGTCAGACCACTACCAAAGAGTTAGGTCATATGTACAATGTGACCACTACCAAAGAGTTAGGTCACTTCCAAGCACACTACCAAAGAGTTAGTGCTTTCATATAATGGAACAGATATATTATGTTTGATGTGTTCATAGCAATAATCATTGAAAATCATGCAACATATCATACAAGAACAATCATTTCATCCAATATCATATGCCAAGTATTTTACTACACATATAACACAAGCATATTGTATAATAAGCCAAGTAAGAGGTAATGGCGTACCTTCCAAAGAGACATACTAATCATCACACATATCCCTGATGTCAACTACATCCTGGTCAACCCTGATTAAGACAAGACCATATACTATCATCAGGTTCTCTTCATCTTACATCTCATCTTAACCCTAGTTAATCCATTTTAGGGTTTTACTTAGTTTATTAGGATATGTGCATTATTACTTGTATCTTAGTCTTATGATTATCTCACTGATATCATTTTCCATATTACATCTCATTATCAAAGTTCATCATCTGAACATATTAACATTATGTCACATGTTAACCCTAGGTTACATGCATTACTCAAACTAGGGTTTATATCACATTAAGAGCAAACATCATCGTATAACATAGATTATGTGTATCATATTGATCTCATATTTAATTCTGAGGTTCCAGATACTGATATGAACTTACTCCGTAAACTTCATCATTTATAGAGCACATATGTATTTATTGCATTTTATTAGGGTTATTAGCCCTAATTAGACATATTAATCAAACTATATGCTTTTGTGCATCAACATGAACATATCTGAGATCATATGCATTCTATATGTAATTATGGACTTACTGATATTTTCCCATGATTTTATGTCATCATTTTCTATTTATTATTCATTAAATAAGCATTACACATCTTACATAATATCGCTATGATTTAAGCATAAAAAGTATGATATGATGGTTTCATATTATTCTACATATTTTTCTGAGAATTACGGTACCTTGTTTGTATTTTTCTGATAACCAAAGTATTTACTATGATTTATCTAAGATCTGAGATTTTCTGAAGGAATTACCTTGTTCAACGAATTAGCAGCCGCCACGTGTACGTTAGGGCTGCGGTTCACTCCTCTTATGCCCACACTGAGCCAGCCGAGCTATGTTGGTCTGGGGTCGGTTCACTGATAAGGTCATAGCTGGTTTGATTGAACCGAACCAGCTTTGATCCTTTCTCTCTCGTGATCTCGACCTGGGCGCAAGCGGAGGATCTGTTCCTCCGTCAAACAGCCGCCACCTCGTGACTCCTCCATGTCGTCTCCACCTGCACCCGACGCCGCCCACCAAAACGAGCGCCGCCACCACCTGTGTGTGTGGGTGCTCTCCTGCCCAAGCTATCGCGAGCGTGATGCTCTCGGACCTGGGCGCCGCCTGGACAAGCTTCTTCGGAGAGGGTAGGCCGCTGTGCACCTATTCTCCAGGTGACCTTCTTCTGCCTATTGCTAGTCCGCGAGACTTTGTGTAGGCGCCGCCGCTACGGCCGACTCCGGCGAGCCATCATACATCTTCTCTTCCTTTTGGGCTCTCAGCGGCTCCTCTGTGCGATCCGCTCGGGAGGTCTCCATCCTTGCCAGAGATGCAGCCGTCAATAGCTCCTCCATGATGTTCATGGTTTGCTGCTACAACGACTGGATCTGACGAACGTAGCACCAGCGTCTCATCATGTATTGACGCCTCCAGATCATCACCATCATTCGGCTTGGCTCTCAATTCCTTGTCCGTGCACGACTCTGTGAGACTCCATCCCAGCGTCAGCCCCTACTGCTCTCGTTGCTCTAGGAAGGGCCATGGCCGTCGTGAACTGCTGTGCTCTGTGAGCAGCTGCCATGTCTGCCTCACGCCACCTGCTCTAGATGGTGGAGAAGTAGAAACAAAGGGGAGGTGGATCTCTCTCTCGTCTACACCACTGATTCACTGGATTGGTCTTGCAACTCCTCTAGATAATATGAAGGGAACTGCCGGTCTTGAGAAGGCAGGGGAAACTACTCCTTTAGCTTCCTCCATAAGGCCACGACCAGGACGTGGACTAGGCATTTCCGCTCACTCCACCCACGCACTGTATCCATAACCGCAAAGTAGAGACCCAATCTCGACTGCTGATTCCTCATGTGCGGTTGAGATGGAGATTGAACATATGTATCCGTGATTCTTCCTGTTCATCCAATGGCATCATGCATATGATCTATTGAGAGGTCGTAATCAGCAGCCCATGTGACATTCAATGTCACACTAGCTTAGCTTAGGACTATATTAGAACTTAGTTGTATGTATATCAATCTTAGTCATTTAAACAACTCCTACCTCCATATCTTTCTCCAAGAGCATCATAATATTCAAATATAAACCATTGATTCCTCATCATATAATCTACTTTATAATTAAAGACGGTGCCAAAGTTATATGTTTTGTCCACCGAATAAAATACCTCAAAAGGCATGTACTTAGGGATCTTAAACACAATATCAATCATCACTCATACTTCATCAAAACACTTGAGATTATAAAAAAAACAAATCAACATATGAATGACTTCACTTGTGTCATTGGACATTTAGGATTCCAAAAGTCCACTCCATCACATCCTACGCACCTTAAAATATATTTCATCCTTGAAATTAAGACAAAATTCAGTCTTTCACATCATATACATCTTAAAAGAACTTTCGTCCTCGAAAGTCAACCATACTCGTACTCCAAGGAAAACTACCATTAGGAGGTTTTAAAACATCGAAGGTGAATCACCTCTTCATAGAAGGCTCAAACAAGGGTTTAGAAGCTTAGGTTATGTCATTACATATCTCATATACTAGGGTTGTATCCTTATATTTACCCATGCATTAGGATTCCAACATTGTATTACCATGTTCTAAAGGAGTTAACTAAGATTAACTCATACATCAAGGTGTCATAATCATTTTATTGAGCTCAGTTGTTATAACATGTTCCACATTAACATATGCCTTTTAGGAAGGAGTTAACTATAATTAACCCACTTTATCCATCTAGATCATATCAAGGTGTTATAAACATTATGTTGTGCTATCTATCAAACTATATTTTTCATCTTAGTTAAGCACTAAGATTAACACCTCATGTAACATGTTTCCTTCATATGATCTTATTTCATTGTTCATACTAAATTGCAACATTTACTCAGGTTTTCATCGCAAGATTAACCAACTATATCACATTATCATCATTATTCATGTATGTGGTTAACCATTTATGCACTGATATCTATTAAACCATCTCTAGGTTTCCATCATATCATATCCATATCCCATGTCTCGAGATTAGATCACATTCTTACATTTATTATATCATGGTTATGCTAACAAAAGTATACAAGTGGCTCATGAAACATGTATCAAAGCTTTATATAGTCCAATTGAGGTTCTCCTAACCCATACTAGAGGGTAATGCCATGCTCAGTCTCTCTGAGCTAACTCAGCTTTATGAGTATCTCATATACAAACTTTATCTTCTCTCTCTTAGTCTAGGGTCCTCGGATTACCTCATTGGTACTAGTCGATTGCTTTACTAGTTCTAGCCACATAAGCACAAACCAAAACATGCTACAACATACTATTCATAGGTCTTCTACCCACGAAACATGCTTACCCAAGAATCTCTTATACATGCAACCACTAGATTCCTATGCGGGAAACCACCAACCCGAGCATGAGGCTTCACAGAAACTAACATAGCTACCTCCTCCAGGGTCTTGGGCTCTCTCCCTCACCCAGATGGTAGGCACTCATATTCATGTTCACATGTTCATATAACCAGCCTCTCTTTGACTCTAGGGTTTGGTCTTCCCAAGGACATCTAGGGTTCAAGAAGACTATAGGAATCATGCATAAAGAAACTCATCTCAATCACTCAGGAGTAGTCTAGTTTAGGACATATCATATCACATATCTCAAAATTCTCATATCTTGGAGTTTAGGTTCTCTAACCTTCTCCCATTGGGTCTCACTCTCTCTGGAGTTAACCCCGAAACTGGTCCTAACACTAGAGGTCCTCCTTCGTAAAAGAGCTTGAGGCTCATGCTGACTCACAACCTTGTCTTAACTTATCATATCTTATCTCATAAAAGCCTATTTACTTGCATCATCAAAACTTATCTCAAATCCTCAAAACTGAACTCAAGTCCTCGAAGACAAACATAGATCATCATAACCATCTTATATCATCAACATAAGACCTACATCGTATTATCAAAACTTATTTCATCTATCATATATTCCAACAAGGCTCTAGACATCTAATCTAGTACTACTCTCTCTTCTAGACTGATGTCATCACTTTCACTCAGGTTGCATGAACACCTCCTACTCGTACATGTGTGGGGACACATTTTTGTAATACATATACATAATAAAATATTATATAGTTTTTCTCCGATAAAACAAGCATCAGAGAAAACTATCGAGGTTTGATCCGTTTGGAATCAAAAACCAAATCTAGAAACGAGTGTCCCACACATAGTAGAGAGTCCAGTGTCATGAAAACTAGTGAAAAGGGTGAGAACAAGGGGTAGACTAGTGTAGCTACTCTAGACAATGTGCGCAATATGTCTAGGGTTTCTCTTCCCTTGATGCACGTCATTTACAAATAGTGCAACGTCCCATACCGCTGCACTACAAGGAAAGAACGACATGTAAGGACTTGTTACTCAACAAGCACTAGTCTAGACCTAGTTCTCGGACATCTAGGTGCTAACCTAGAGGCTAGGTCAGATCTAGTCTCTAAAAGACGACTAATCTAACCCTAAAAGATTATTAAGTTCATGGTTATTTAGTTTTGAGTTGCATGATGAGAAATGTCAGGCTTTGCTATTGTTCATGCTCTGATACCACCTGTGACATCCCCGGATTTTCTAAAACTTAATCTAATGTGAGACGTCCAAATTGAAACTCTCACCTCAGCGAGAATACCAATTTAAACATCCCACACAAGGCTAAGAAGAAGAAAATCAGAGGAAGTCAAAAGGAAACAATTAGTAGCACATGTACATGAACAATAATAAAACTGTACACACATGTTCACCATTCAACATATAATTACAACATGAACTATTACAACATTTGATATTACACATTGAAAGGTAAACTATAACATATACATGTACTACATCTAAACTACAGGATCTTAAGACAACATGTCCACCTGTACATCAGCTCGCCACACAACTCTCACTTTCCTGGATCTTCAAGATCATAACCATAACCTATACAAAATATTACTTGCGGTACACGTCAGCACAATATTTCATGAATATTGTACTGAGTACGCCTATGTGTCTTTTTATATACCTCTCATCATATCTTGGCAATAAGATAAAACTAATATACTTGGCAGTAACTGAAGAAATGTAAGAAAAGCGTATACTTGCACAAAGATATTCATTAACAAAAGAGAACACATATTTTAAGCTTATTTTCCATTATATCTCAAGGCCTTTATGATCACTACCAAAGAGTTAGATCATTTGAACAAAGTGACCACTACCAAAGAGTTAGGTCAGACCACTACCAAAGAGTTAGGTCATATGTACAATGTGACCACTACCAAAGAGTTAGGTCACTTCCAAGCACACTACCAAAGAGTTAGTGCTTTCATATAATGGAACAGATATATTATGTTTGATGTGTTCATAGCAATAATCATTGAAAATCATGCAACATATCATACAAGAACAATCATTTCATTCAATATCATATGCCAAGTATTTTACTACACATATAACACAAGCATATTGTATAATAAGCCAAGTAAGAGGTAATGGCGTACCTTCCAAAGAGACATCCTAATCATCACACATATCCCTGATGTCAACTACATCCTGGTCAACCCTGATTAAGACAAGACCATATACTATCATCAGGTTCTCTTCATCTTACATCTCATCTTAACCCTAGTTAATCCATTTTAGGGTTTTACTTAGTTTATTAGGATATGTGCATTATTACTTATATCTTAGTCTTATGATTATCTCGCTGATATCATTTTCCATATTACATCTCATTATCAAAGTTCATCATCTGAACATATTAACATTATGTCACATGTTAACCCTAGGTTACATGCATTACTCAAACTAGGGTTTATATCACATTAAGAGCAAACATCATCGTATAACATAGATTATGTGTATCATATTGATCTCATATTTAATTCTGAGGTTCCAGATACTGATATGAGCTTACTCCGTAAACTTCATCATTTATAGAGCACTTATGTATTTATTGCATTTTATTAGGGTTATTAGCCCTAATTAGACATATTAATAAAACTATATGCTTTTGTGCATCAACATGAACATATCTGAGATCATATGCATTATATATGTAATTATGGACTTACTGATATTTTCCATGATTTTATGTCATCATTTGCTATTTATTATTCATTAAATAAGCATTACACATCTTACATAATATCGCTATGATTTAAGCATAAAAAGTATGATATGATGGTTTCATATTATTCTACATATTTTTCTGAGAATTACGGTACCTTGTTTGTATTTTTCTGATAACCAAGGTATTTACTATGCTTTATCTAAGATCTGAGATTTTCTGAAGGAATTACCTTGTTCAGCAAATTAGCAGCCGCCACGTGTCCGTTAGGGCTGCGGTTCACCCCTCTTATGCCCACGCTGAGCCGGCCAAGCTATGTTGGTCTGGGGTCGGTTCACAGATAAGGTCATAGCTGGTTTGATTGAACCGAACCAGCTTTGATCCTTTCTCTCTCGTGATCTCGACCTGGGCGCAAGCGGAGGATCTGTTCCTCCGTCAAACAGCCGCCACCTCGTGACTCCTCCATGCCGTCTCCACCTGCACCCGACGCCGCCCACTAAAACGAGCACCGCCGCCACCTGTGTGCGTGGGTGCTCTCCTGCCCAAGCTGTCGCGAGCGTGATGCTCTCGGACCTGGGCGCCGCCTGGACAAGCTTCTTCGGAGAGGGTAGGCCGATGTGCACCTATTCTCCAGGTGACCTTCTTCCGCCTATTGCTAGTCTGCGAGACTTTATGCAGGCGCCGCCGCTAGGGTCGACTCCGGCGAGCCATCATACATCTTCTCTTCCTTTTGGGCTCTCAGTGGCTCCTCCGTGCGATCCGCTCGGGAGGTCTCCATCCTTGCCAGAGATGCAGCTGTCAATAGCTCCTCCATGATGTTCATGGTTTGCTGCTACAACGAATGGATCTGACGAACGTAGCACCAGCATCTCATCATGTCTTGACGGCTCCAGATCATCACCATCATTCGGCTTGGCTCTCAATTCCCTGTCCGTGCGCGACTCTGTGAGACTCCATCCCAGCGTCAGCCCCTACTGCTCTCGCTGCTCTAGGAAGGGCCATGGCCGTCATGAACTGTTGTGCTCTGTGAGCAGCTGCCATGTCCGCCTCATGCCACCTGCTCTAGATGGTGGAGAAGTAGCAACAAAGGGGAGGTGGATCTCTCTCTCGTCTACACCACTGATTCACTGGATGGGTCTTGCAACTCCTCTAGATAATATGAATGGAATTGCCGGTCTTGAGAAGGCAGGGGAAACTACTCCTTTAGCTTTCTCCATAAGGCCACGACCAGGACGTGGACTAGGCATTTCCGCTCACTCCACCCACGCACTGTAGCCATAACCGCAAAGTAGAGACCCAATCTCGACTGCTGATTCCTCATGTGCGGCTGAGATGGAGATTGAACATATGTATACGTGATTCTTCCTGTTCATCCAATGGCATCATGCATATGATCTATTGAGAGGTCGTAATCAGCAGCCCACGTGACATTCAACGTCACACTAGCTTAGCTTAGGACTATATTAGAACTTAGTTGTATGTATATCAATCTTAGTCATTTAAACAACTCCTACCTCCATATCTTTCTCCAAAAGCATCATAATCTTCAAATCTAAACCATTGATTCCTCATCATATAATCTACTTTATAATTAAAGATGGTGCCAAAGTTATATGTTTTGTCCACCGAATAAAATACCTCAAAAGGCATGTACTTAGGGATCTTAAACACAATATCAATCATCACTCATACTTCATCAAAACACTTGAGATTCTAAAAAAAACAAATCAACATATGAATGACTTCACTTGTGTCATTGGATATTTAGGATTCCAAAAGTCCACTCCATCACAGTAGTCCTTATCTCATGTATGGGAAGCCTTTTATTTTGATGTCCCTTATCCTTTATATATTGCTCAACTTACTTTTTAATATGCACATACCAATCTTTGTTGATGGCTTGTATTTTTTTCTTCTTGTTGGGGTATGCTTGCAACCGTAGGCAGAGGACTTGGATAACAAGGCATGTTGACTTGGACTTAGATTGAGAAGTTAAAGCTTGGATACAATCTTGAGGTGGTTTATATTTCCCTCTACATGTATCCATATCATGTAAGTTTAAGATGTTCCCTTGTTTTATAATTGAATATAGTCATGTTTCATTCCGCTGCTACACTTTGGTTGTTTTGTATACCATTAATAAAGATTTGAAAATTTTACACCCATTTCAGCACTCATTCTGAGTATGTTTGGGATGGATGTTTTGTTCTTCAAATTTTTAGTGAGGAGGTGGTTTCACTTCTTTACAGTTATCATTTTTATACAATTAATCAAGATATGTTAGTATTTTATTCAATATCACCTAGACTAGAGCTTGTTTTTACATCGATGATTTAAATATTATATCGACTATATATATCCATCATTATAGTTTTTCATCTATGTTAGGGTTTCATAGATCCATTGCATGTAAACTTATCAATTTTATTAAGGTTAATTACATTATTCATTAGATAAATAAAGTCAAGGTCATCAGCATTCATCTCTATCATTAATTTTAAATGCATATCATTTAACAACATAATGCATTAATCAACTTATCTATGGATTATTATTATCATTGTTAAATCATATAGGTCAAATCTCATATCTAATAGTATAGGCTTGTAAATCTTATTCTTCTAATCAAAATGATATATAATTTGATATTATTTTAATACTCACCAATGTTTTTTAGGGTTTTGACAAGACTACTTGATGTGATTAAATGTAGCAATTGGACTAATGTTAGGCAATCGGGGATGTGCCAATTGGTATACAGCCACACCCTATTTAACTATAAGAGATACATCCTCTCAGGCTTTGGCTTTTCTACTATGGATGGATGGCTTTTGGTTCATGCTACTAATTGGGTCACACTTGGTCCTATGGATGGGCTATTTTCGATATCTAGTTGTCTGATCTGTCTGGGTGCGTCTGGCCTTGGGTAGTTTCTACCTCATCATAGTCACAACCATGTTAAGTGTTATCATCCACATGAGGTTCATTCACTATGTGCAAGCACCTCCACACAACTTGCCTCTAGTGAGCTCGTGTGGTGTCTTTAAGACACAACACCTCCAACCCTAGCCACTAGTCGCTACATATTGATCATAAATCTTTGGGAAGCCATCACCAAAGTCGTGTCTCCCCTTCCCTCTCCTTCCCGCTTTGTTGGTTATGTGTGGTCAACTGGAATAGAAGAAAACAGCCAACTCAAGGGTACTTAGACTCTAAAAAGCTTTGGGAAGGCCCACAAGTGTTGTTTGAGGGTGGACCTACCAAAAGGAAGTCGAGGAAGGTAGTGTTGCTATCTCAAAGCTTTAGATTATTCCTATGTACAACACTAGAGGGATGAATTCTATGGAGTAGAAAACATAGTAGAAACAAAATATCCCAAGAATCTTATGATCATGATCCATCTAACACACATACACTAGATTAGGGTTACAAGTTTATACCTTATCATGGAAGAGGTTCTAACTATTTAGTTTGATATTTTTAGTGTATATGTGGACCTTCCAATCTATGTGATTTTCTAATCTCATTGAATAAGAAACTGGATTCATTTCTTGTATCTTTGAAGCTATAAAAGATGCCCGAAGACGCATTCTAGAAAATGGTTCTTTTGTGCAAAACACCATATCTGTCAATTGAATTCTAGATGAAGAATGACTCTTTACTTTGTATATGATCATGGAACCCAATGTGTGAAAGTTGGACCTAGTGACCGCATATCTTATTACAAAATTGCCTCTGGAAGATTGTGTTGTTCCTTGGTAATGTCATGTTGCGGAACACACTATTTCATAGCTAAGTGTCCTACTATTGAACATGTCTTTCTGTGGAGGAGACTTTATCCTTGAAATTTGTTTCACCGATGATGTCAATTGCTTGAGATGAATTTGTTATGCACTCTTGTATCCACAAGAGTGCTTGAGGATGGCATAGAGTTTCTATTCTCCTTCGCTCTCTCTCTCTCTCCTCTATAAGTTTCTCTTTTGTTAGTCTCCTTCTCTTTCTATTTTTCTCTTAGAGTTTGCCAAAACCTAGAGGGAAAATGAGAATATATCATTTTATTCCTTGAGGATCTACTATCATATCAAATATATATAGGAGTGAGAGGTTAGGGGTTCCAAACACTTTTTGTATAGGCTATGGACTCCCTATCATAATGAGGAATTCCTTCGCCAATGGGTCTTAAGGAACGCAAAGTTCTGGGAAGACTTGTTGTGATATGGGTTCTTCCCTCTTTTATGAGGAATGTGTACTTAACTTATGGAAAATGATTTCTTAAGTTTTGATATGTATTTAATTTAGGTCCTAAAAACTTACATTTAGGTCCCTAGATTAATTGTAGCAATTATAATGAAGTCCAATGCAACCTTTCTTCAAGCTATCTCTATGTGTGTGACCATGTAAGCACCATAACACATTGGAAACGGAATTAGTAATCTATATTAAAATCCATAAGAAATGAATGCTTTCTAGCACGCATCATTTATGCCCAAGTAGTAGGTATAGTTAGACAAGACTAAACCATAAACTACATATGTTATCGTGTTGTATGATCCCTATGTCACAAATATCTAGATTGAACAAAAGGCATGGAGATGTCATCCTCGTCATGTTCTATCCAATTTCCTTGACATCCAAGTAGACTAGAAAGATGCATATGAGCTCAGTATCACATACCGGCTCACATGACCATGGCCATGCATTTCTTTAGTGACATTTATCAATAGGTCTGGGATATTGCTCACATTGTTTTGGAGGGAAATTTTCTTTCTACATCACTCACAATGTGTAGTATGATTCTCACCACACCAAATCACTGCCTTTATGGGAAAATTCTTCAAGATCATATCAGGCAATGTTAAATCATGAGTATTATCACATCACCATGCAGTGACTTTGGGTCAAAAGGCCACAACACCATTGTTTCTTCTAAGAGTTGGTTATGACTATCATATAATGGTCCATGAATCACCCTCAATGTGGGTCAATGTAGTATACTAGTTTTCTAACAACAACCTTTGAGTCTAACTTGGTATTCATCATGAATGGCCCATTAACATGGTCATCATTCACCACACACACTTGTCTCACTTGCATTGTTTTTGTCCAATCCACAATAATACTTGAATAGGGTCATTTCTTATGATTGTATTAACATCCATTAGGATATCATGTTCAAGTCACATACTTGAGGTCCCATGTCTTTGAACCAATCATTCTAATGGCATTTATTATGTATGTTAATATTTCAGTAATGAATTGTGAATCAACAAATGCAAATGACTCTATTAATCAAATCAATATTGTATAATATCCATGTAGACTGTTCAATGATTAGCTTCTAGGGCATATAAACTAGTAGTCTCCCACTTACCACAAACTAATCACACACATATCTTATACCAAGCTATATAACAAGGCTAGCATGCTTACACTATTACAGTGCCTTAGTCAAGGGGTCAACAAGATTTATGTTGGTATCATGTAAAGCTTCGTGTCTCCTCTATTAATGATCTCTCATATAAGATGTAAGTTATAAATAATATGTTTGGAATGCATATGTGATCTGGGTTTGTTAGCTTTTCCAATAGCCTCATTGTTGTTAGAAAATAGGTGTAAAGTGTCACCAATGCTAAACATAACTCCAAGTTCATCAAATGAACTTTCTAATTCAAAAACTTTGTTTGCAAAATGTGATGCGACATCATATTTGTCTTCTATTAGCAAATTGATCATTGTATCTATCTTGAAACTTGACCAACTTACAACACCATCATGAAAGGAAAAATGTAGAACTATAATGTGATCGGTAATCATGCTTATTGGTTTGGAATCTTGCATTGGTGTAACACTTAACAACCAATACTTCATCATATTCATATATCAAGAAGACATCCTTAGTTCTTATTAAGGAATTAAGGATGTTGTCAACTATAGTCTAGTAACCTTCACTTGAATGGACTTGAAATGCGCCCATGCTCATGGAATATGATACATCTAGACAAGTACATTACATTTCATGTTATGAGAGATCCAATTATTGTGACATGTCAAATCTTAATCACGCTCTCCCTCTCATACAAAATTTTGGACAGGTGGCCTTAGAAATACCTATCCCATGAAACATGGGTAAATTCCCTTTATGGCACTCATGCATCTTGAATCGCTTCAGCACTTTGTCCATGTATGTATTTCTACACAAGCCAAGAAGGCTTCTATATCTATCTCTATATATATTGATACCTATAATAGGTGGCTTCATCTATGTTTTTAATTAATAAACTATTTTCCAACCTATCTTCATCTTTTGCATGTTTTGATCATCATTTCCACCAATAGTATATCATCCACATATATTATTAGGAATACTACAATGAACATGCTAACCTTCTTGTAAACACAAGATTCATGTTCATTCTTAATGAATCCAAACTCTTTGACCAAATAATTAAAATGAAGACTCCATCTTTTGGGTGTTTGATTCAATTCTTAGAATGACCTATACAGCTTACCAACCTTTCTAGCATCCCTTGGTGTTCAAAACCCCCACGCTATTTCATGTATACATCCTCAAGTATATTCTCCTTAAGGAATATGATTTTGACATTCATATGACAGATGCCATAGTAATGATATATTGAAATCTCTAGCATGATCCTTATGGACTTGACCATGGCGACTAGTGAAAACTTTCATTGTAAACAACACCTTGAACTTATTTGAAACCTTTTGCAACTAGTCACCCTTTGTAGGTGTGAATATTTCCATCCATGGATTCTTCTTATTGGAGACCCACTTGCACCAATGGGTTTTACCCTTCAGATGGTTTCATCAAGGTCCACACCTTGTCGGTATACATGAAGTCCACTTCGGATCTAATTCCCTAAAGACACCTACCAAATTCAAGTCCCCCTATAGCTTCCTTATAGGTGATCGACTCATCATGATCTATCACTGGTGTGATCTTCTCAATGCCACACACTAGCCAACTAAAGGTGGCTAGATGCAACCCAAAGGGAAAACACTTGGATCTCTCAAATTTTGTTTATGGACCTAGTCCAACGCACAGGCTCAACTAATCACACGTACCCGCAAGGATAGGGGGTCTTGTTGTAGTATAGGCTAGTGGTAAGATTAGGGTCAATCCTCAGGGATAGAGGGGGTACTAGAGCTAGGATAATGTTAGGTATGTTCCTAAAGTGGAGTCTATGTTTTGAGGGTTTAAAGTTAGGTTTGGTTGATTATGCTACGATTGCAAGTAAGAACAAGCAATAAATAAATGAGATTAACAAAAACCCAGAAAACTAGGTTTCTATGGTGGAAATGAGGTGAAAATGGTGGGTGGATGGATTGAATGCAAGGAATGAGGCAATGAATGCTCTAGAGTAGGTAGGGGGAGTAATGGAAAATAACCTAGCGTTGTGGCCATCACCCATGTATATATAGGTGGTGGTGGAAGCACTAGGGTAAGTAGGGGTATAGTTGGAAAAACAGTGCAACAAAGGCTAGGGTTTAGGTGGAAGCACGGCCGTTTTGGGCAGCACGGCCGTGTTAGGTGAGGGTAGGAATGGTCATGGTGGTTGGGAATAGTCATTCTAGGAAGTGGAAAATGTCAGAATAATTTTGGTGAAATGAAGGTTGGTAGCACGGCAGTGCTGAGCAGCACGACCGTGGTGAGGGCTAGGTAGAACAGCCATGTTGGGTACCACAGTCATGGTGGGGGAGGTGAAATGGAGGTCATTCTATCCAGCATGCCCGTTCTCATCTTTGGTGGAACGGCCGTGTTGGGAAGCACGATCATTTTGGGGGCTTCGTAGAATGGTCGTGATGGGTAGTACAGTTGTGGTGGCAGTGTTGTTGTATCTTTGTAAATTTGGTGTTGACATTGTAACTTTGGCATTGTCCAGCACGGCCGTGCTAGGGTCTTTAGTGGCAAATTCACTTTGAAACTTCATGATCAATGGACTTCTTTGCTTGATGTCAACCCTTGGCCATTAGGGGTAGGTTAAGGGAGCTTGGGGTCTTCTTTGGACCCCTCCATGGGTGGAGGAACCTTAGAATTCCTTCCTTCTCTATCATCCATCCAAAGCATGGTCCAAGTACCTAAAATGTATGCAAAGAACGTCCATAAGTGCATTTGATAATATTATGCATATTGGGGAATTTAACTTGCATTCTACTAAGTTTAGATGTGATTGAGATATAAAAAGACACAAGATGAAGCCCTAAAATAGGGCTGCATCACCACCCCAAACTTAAAACATACTTGTCCTCAAGTATGCTCCAACTTAATGTCTCTCTTCATTTTCTTTCAATCAAACAAGAATGATAAAATGCATTGCAATAGAAGATTATTGACGAAATGGTCTTAGCAGTGACTAAGTGCATGTGTTCCACCTCTCTCCTCTCCCCTTTTACAAGCCAATCATGAAAAGATCATTGAGCATACAAACTCCACATATATAGGATAGAATACACAAGCTTTCCATATGTCCTTCATGTAATCTGGGTAAACCATTTCATGTCGGCGTTAATCAATGATGACTAGGAGTGTTGTTTCACTTTCATGCATTCGATCTTATGCCTCAAATCACACCAAATGACCCACATATGTATAGAAAGGGTAAAGTGAGATAGGTTTGATGTTTTCTAGCTCAATGGGTATGAAAAAGGAAGAAATGATTGCAGTAAGAGATTGGAGTGCTTTTACACACTCATCTTTTCATTATTTAGATGCTCTTAAACAGGAGCATCTTTTATTTTCGTTTTACTTTTTTTTATTTTCTTTTACCCTTGGTGTAGATTGGGTATATAGTGGAGAGAGTTAAGCGGGGGGTGTAGATATGGCCACCCCAAGCTTTTGAGGGGTGACCAAGGCTAAATATGTGCACTAAGGCATCCTTTCATGAGGTGGGGAGGTATGAAGAAGGTGAAAGAAGAGTCGGGTCAAAGGGGGGTCATTAGTATAGTCCTCAACATAAAATCTCCTGCATGAAAACTAATCCAACACTTCATCAAATGATATCACACCACATGAGTGAACAACATGAGATTCACATTTATATCATGTGATTCCATAGGCTCTAAGCATTCATAGCTTGTTCAATTCACAATTCAACCAAAACATTCACAAACTTGAGAGAGGTGATGCACATGTAAAAAGTCAACAATTTAGACCATATAGCAATAAACTCTACAAAAGTGGCATGCATTTGTCGAAAACCAACATTTTCATTTCAAAAAGTGGATATTAAGTTAAAACATGCTTTTAGGCAAGAACATTCAAGTTTGGGCAAAATTGGCCAAAATGGTGCCAATTTGTATTCAATCACATTGAAACCTACATTTAGAGAAAATTTAAACATAAAGTAGCAAATACTAGTTAAAAACACACAAAAACTACCAAAATCTACATGGAAATGCAATGCATGGTATGGAAGAGCAAAAAATTTGAAAGATTACACAAAAATGCATAAAATTGAACTACATGTATGAAAGAATGATAACAAACACACAAGGTCATGACAGACAAGTAAAAGGTTTAGTCAACTATTTGATCATCTCACAATAATTTAGCATAAGGTACATAGATAAAAATGTGGTGAAAGAAGGGCTTACCGCCCTACCACCCCAAACTTTCAAATTGTGTTGTCCTCGGTGTGAAATAAAAGTTTAGAATAGTAGGGAAAAAGGCATGGAGTCACGGTAGACAACTGCCAAGAGATGGAGTGATCAATGTAGCACTAGATGATTAGGGCAAAATCACCATGACTGTGCTGAGTAACTCGGTCATTCTGGCTTGCCATCCACACAATCGTGTTGTGTAGCACGACCGTTCTAGACTTCTTCCTATAGCTCTTCTACTGATTTGCAATATTCTCTTCAACTTTGATCTCCTCATTGGCTATACCATTCATGCATCACCTTTTCTTCCTTATACTTGTGCTAACATGATTCACAAATAAAAAAAACTTTCAAGTATGGTGTGTGTGTGTTTCATGGAAAACAAAAAGTATGATAAAATGACAAGGTGTGAGAATCTCAAACCACGCGGGTTGCCTCCAACTAACACTAAATTTATAGCCTTCAGCCAGGCTTGTTGCTTTTTTCACTATGTGTTGACACCCCAGGTGTCTCCTTCCTCTTCCATAGTGATCCTTTCTAGAGTTCTAATGACATGGGCTTCATCCCATGGAGTGTACATCGATCATAAGTAAGGACTTGATCTCCACTGTTCTAGAGGATCATACTAGTCTAGACTGGTGTCAAAATCTTCTTCACCCAGCCTGTATCTTTCTTCATCAGTGAATATAAAGAAGTCAAACTTTCTCCTCCTATGTGTGATCGTTAAAGTATCTGCACGTACATTAATCTCTACACTCACGGTGGACAAGAAGGGTCTCCCCAATATGAGGTATACCTTTCCATCAATAGGGCCAACATCCATGATCAGAAATTTAGTTATGTATGTGATGTTTATCCTTTGATCCAATGCTACTATCTCATTTCGTAAATGCCCAAAAATTTCCTCCTAGTTCCATCACCCAGGATAATGTCACAATCCATAGGTTGCATTTATGTTAAGCTGAGTTGTAAGTACATGCATAATGGCCAAATGCTTTCTCTTGCTTCTAGATCTAGGAAAGAATGCTCGACGAGTTGTGCTTAGATATAGCACGTGACGAGGGGAGTTCCCAAATCATCCCTTTTCTCCAGTAAGCCATAGTCCAAGATGAAGTTCACAAATCTTGTGGCAATGATTTCTTTGGGTGGTAATAACACCAATCTCCTCCTCCCCATGAAAACATCCTTTAACACTGAAAGGAATGTTTTGATGTATGATGTTCCTTGCTTTAAGGTCCCTAAGAGGTTCATGATATGACTATGCTTCTATTAGGGAGAGGGGTCTTCTAAAGCATCATGGAATTGCTTAGTGCTTGCATCAAACTTTTCTGCAAAAATTTGTGGGCCTTGAGGAGGTATAATGGTGATTCTTGTCTCATGGGAAGGCATTGACTCCCAACAAGGTAATGCATCAAGTGTTACCATGTCAGTGACATGTGGGGTAGCAAACATGACTTCATCACAGAAAGATAGAAGAATTGCATCTGTAGCACTTTTGGTATTTCCAATAAAGGGTGGGACAGTTGATCTCACGACCTCAAATGGGGGCGAGACGCAAGATATCGTCTTCTCTATCAATGGTGGGACACTTGATGGTACTTCTTCATCACCAAATGGGGCAGTGAGAGCTTGTATGCACTCAGTATTTCAAGAAACAATGGAGCAGCCGACTCTTTGGCACTCTTACACTCTCCACTAGATTCTTCCGGCCATGAAGTTTCATCATAAGCCTTGACCATTTCACATTCCCTCTTTTTTATCTCTTGAGTAGCCTTCTTCTCCCATGTAATAGATACCATATTCACTTTCTCATGGGAAGAGGGAGGGGCTTGTGAAGGTGAAGGTGGTGGTGGTCTTTGGTGAGGTGGATTAGAATTTTGGAGTATGCAAGGGGGTTGTTGTGGGGGTTGTTGTGGAGGTGTTTGTTGATAGGCATTTGATGGAGGTGGGGGTATTGGTAGTTGAGTGGAGGTTGTGGAGGTAGAGGAGCATAATGGTTGGGTGGCCCTTGGTATTGGTGAAGTGGAGGTACATGGCCTTAGGGTGGAGTATAAGCACCATGAGTAGTGCTTACATAAACGCCATCATTGTTTGGTTTGACCATAGGTTGAGACGGGAGCCTCCCTTCTTCACGACGGGCAAGTGAAAGGCAAATCTGATCAAGCCTTTCTCAAGGCAGCTAATGTTTTTCACTTGAGAGGACACATCTTTCTTCACCTAATCAAGGCTCCTTAGCCTTCCTAGGACTTCTTCCTCAAACTTGGAGTTGTACTTGGGCCCTTGGTGTTGCCTTGGCTGCCCTTGACCCTCCTCATTTCGTTGTTTCCATGAGAAGTTTGGATGATTCCTCCACTCAGGAGTATAGGAGTTGAATATCAGGCCTTGGTTTTTTTGGTTGCCAAAGGCATGCAAAGCATGTACTTCTTCTTCCTCAGCATCAACTGCCTTAGTGGATTGGATAGAAGATCCACCAATTTGGTTCTTCATCATGTTCATCACATCCACCATCATTTTCATCATGTTAGGGTTGGTTGCAGTTTGGGTTGGAACTACAGGAGGAGGTGGAGGGATGTAGTTCCGATCACAGTACCCCCTTTTACTTGAAGCTTGGTGGCGAGAATTCTCAACAAGATGCTCGAATCAGGGCCAAGACTCCTCTGGTGGCTTTGCCATGAATGTGCCTCCACATGAGGAATCAACATTATTTTGGATCAACTCAGCCACCCCGGTGTAGAATGCTTGAACAAGCCCCCATAGAGGTACTTCATGGTGTGGGCAGTCACGAAGGGGCTTTTGGAATTGTTCCCAAGCTTCATGAAATGGTTCATTCTCTTTTTGTGTAAAGGAAGTAATGCATCTCCACATCTAAGTCAACTTGTTGATCGGGTAGAACTTCTTGAGGAACTCGTTCTTCACCGCATTCCATGTCAATACTTGGGTTTGTCCATGTACCATTCCTTATCATTTTATTTTAGAGAGAAGGGGAAGAGAGTTCTATAGATTGAGTCATCGGTGGTGGCGGGTGTGTGAAAAGTGGAACACCTTTCAAATAAGGCATTGATATGGTGGTAGGGGTTCTCATTCTCCATCCCATAGTAAGGAGGAAGGAGTCCAAGAAGTGTGGGTGAAATGGAGAATTGTTGACCCGACATTTGGTCAACTAGGGTGGCAATTGGGGAGTTGTAGTTCCTCGGGGTGAAGTATACATGGAGAGGGTGGTTGTGTTGTGGTTGAGCATCTCCATGAGGTATTTCATCTTCATGGTCATCCATCTCAGTTTCTCAGTGTTGTTTGTGGCGGCTTTGGCATCTCCGTCTACCTATCTCGGGGTCATATAACACCAAGTCGGTATAAGTCAAACGTGTATTATGCATGCACAATTGTCACCTGCATAATACACAAACAAGCAACAAAATCCAAGTTAGAAATACAATATGCAAAAGTAAATAAAGAATAAAGAATAGCAATGGTGAAGGTAGTAGGAAAGGTCAAGCTACACTAACTAGCTAGGTCGAGCGCCTCTATCCCCAGCAACAGTGCCAGAAAGCTTGGTGTGATCTTCTCAAGGCCATACACTATCCAACTAATGGTGGCTAGATGCAACCCTAAGGGAAAACACACGGATCTCTCAAAATTTGTATATGGACCTAGTCCAATGCATAGGCTCAACTAATCACACCTACCCACAAGTGCACGGATTCATGTTGTAGTATAGGTTAGTGGTAAGAATAGGGTCGATCCTTAGGGATAGAGGGGGCACTAGTGCTAGGATAATGTTAGCTATGTTCCTAAAGTGGTGTCTAGGGTTTGATGATTTAAAGTTGGGTTTGGTTTATTATGCTATGATTGCAAGCAAGAACAAGCAAGAAAGAAACCAAATTAATAAAAACCCTAGTTTACCCTAAGAAAGTTAAGGCTAAGAAACTAGGCAAGACAAACAACTAAACTAGAGCAAGGAGTCACACTACACTAACAAGGCAAGTTATCAACTAAGAAGCAACCTAAGCAATAAGACAAGTAAGAGACTAAGTTATCACTAGCTAGCTAAATTAATACAAGCAATATCAAAGGATCCCTAACTACTTGAGCAAGAACTAACTACCAAGAACTACGCAATTAACTAAGAATTAACAAAGGCAATTGACTAGGCTAGCATTAACAAGCTAAGAAGGCAAAGGTGGATTTTAATCAATTAGATGGGTAGGTGGGCCATTTGGGAATGAAACTTGATATTAGTTGGGGGAAGGTCAACATAGCATGCAATACTCATATTTCAATCTAGATTACCAAACCAAACAACAAGGCAAGTGCTATTAGAATATACCCTATACTACTAGTTGGAGAACTAGGGCTAGTTGAGATTCTAATAGGACTTGGCTAGTCTAGGTTTCTAGGGTAAGTGGTATTAGGGAAATTGAGAGCCAAGGGTAGGAATGGGAGTAGAGATGAGGGTGTTTCACCTCATGTTACTTGTCATCTAGCCTTTAGGAAACTCTAGGCAATTGCACTAATCACACTTACACTAGCTACTTAGATCTCACACTTACTTGTAGAAGAGGGAAGATGTATGTAGGGACAAAGGGATCTAGATAGGGATCCACTAATTGAACCTAGGAGCCATTCCTAAGATTGTCACATACATTCCATTTCCTTCTAGAAGCTAAGTGTCATCAAGCATCACAAAACAAGCAATTTATGTTTATAAGAACAAACCACATGCAAGATAATGGGAAATGAGATGAAAGTAAGAGGAAATCATCATAGAATGAAATTATATTCAATATATGGTATCAAAGTCACATTTTAACCCCAAATAGCCCACTACTAGGGGATTAGCTAGACATGCTCAAATAAAAGATGACAGAAATGAGAGGAAAGGGATAGGAGTCCATGAAGCTCAAAGTAGCTTCTTCGTCTTCACCTCCTAACTATTGTAGAATGACCTCCCTCCTCCAAGGTAGGTGAAGGGCATGGAAATGAAGGGGATTATGGTAGAAAACCTAGAAAATTAGGTTTCTATGGTGGAAATGAGGTTAAAATATTGGGTGGATGGATTGAATCCAAGGAATGAGGCAATGAATGCTTTAGAGTAGGTAGGGGGGAGTATTGGCAGCTAACCTGGTGTTGTGGCTACCACCCATGTATATATAGATGGTGGTGGAAGAACTAGGGTAAGTAGGGGTATAGTTGGAAAAATAGTGCAGAAAAGGCTAGGGTTTAGGTGGAAGCATGGCCGTTCTAGGTAGCACGGTCATGGTGGGTGAGGGTAGGAATGGTCGGGGTGATTGGGAACAGTCGTTCTAGGAAGTGGAAAATGTCAGAATAATTTTGGTGAAATGAAGGCTGGTAGCATGGTCGTGGTGAGGGCTAGGTAGAACGACTATGCTGGGTAGCATGGCCATGGTGGGGGAAGTGAAATGGAGTCTGTTCTATACAGCATGTTCATTCTCATCTTTGGCATCATGGTTGTGCTGGGAAGCATGTCTGTTTTGGGGGCTTTGTAGAATGGTCATGTTGGGTAGCATGGCCGTGGTGGCAGTGTTGTCGTAGCTTTGCAAATTTGGTGTTGACATTATGACTTTGTCATTATCCAGCATGGCCATTCCTTGGCACCACGGCCATGTTGGGATCTTTAGCGGAAAATTCACTTTGATACTTCATGATCAATGGACTTCTTTGCTTGATGTTGATCCTTGGACATTATGGGTAGGTTGAGGGAGATTTGGGGTCTTCTTTGGACCCCTCCATGGGTGGATCAACCCTAGAATTCCTTCCTTCTCTCTCATCCATCAAAAGCATGGTCCAAGTACCTAAAAAGTATGCAAAGAACATCCATAAGTGCATTTGACAATAATATGCATATTGGGGAATTTAACTTGCATTCTACTATGTTTAGATGTGATTGATATACAAAAAGACACAATATGAAGCCCTAAAATAGGGCTTCATCAATCACCAACACTTCACCATCATGACTCATGCAAAATCCAAATCTTTATGGCTCACATCAAGTCCTATTGGGTCAATGAGGTTCCTATATTTCTTGAGGAGGAGGTCATACCACAAAAACTTGTGATGCCTTCTCATGTTCCACATCAGTTTTGGTATTGTATTGTGTATTTCAAAATCCTTTGAGTTATATTTTCCTCCCACTAGTATTTCTATAGATAAATTCTTTCTCTAAGAAGTGGAATAAGGAAGTAGAGTTTTACAACCTAAAGCAGCATTCCATGTCTATGGTGGATTACGTGTAGATGTTTCATCTGTTGGAAATGTATGCCAAAGCTTTGGTCAAAGAGAGGTGTGATAAGATGTTTCTTGAAGGACTCAACTACAACAATGGTCATAACCTAGTGCATCAACTTTCACTAATGTTTTAGCAATGGGTAAACAATGCTATGGCGTTTGAGGCTTACTCTAGTTATCAACCCCAAATCATAACAAGAATAGGAAATTCTCATGTTGATAACATAAGAGGGACAATGTGTCAAGTGTCATGGGAATCATCCTCCTAGGAAGTGTCCCTTTATAGGGAATTTAGTTGCTCCAAATTTAGACTTCCATGGTATATGTCATCGTTGTGGGGAGCCTTGACATTTCATACCTAGATTCCCTAAGCTTCCTGATGGATGTACACCAGCTCAGCAAAAAAACCTCAAGATCCTCCAAGAAATAATGACCACAACAATAATGGAGGAAAACTTGCTGAGAAGCGTGCAGGACATTTCTTTACTTTAGATGGATATGAAGTACATGAGGAAGAATGTATTAACGGTGCCTCTTATTCTATTAGTTATATTACCCATACAGATATATGTTAGCCTTTACATGTAATCATTTAGATAAAATCATCTTTATGGGTTGGTCTTATATGACTTACTGGGTTACACCTATTAAGGGATGGTATAGTAGCTTACTAGCCCATGGATACGTTGATTTTGAGGGGAAAATCCTTTTAAGGGGTTGAGTCCTATAATATACAAAAATCTACCTAATATGACTCTACAAACCCTAATTTCAAGAATAGGATATTAGTATGCTTGATTTTTAGATTTTACCAAATAAGGTTAGAGTTATAGCCTGACATGCTTATTTGTGCCCTAATAAACATATAATGTACAAATAATAAGTAATTCACATTCTTGTACCCTGATGCGTAGTTAATGACCAACCCTAAATACAATTGACCTAGAGGTTATACATTGTCCATATTTTGATAATGACTCAACCATTCCATTCATATGTATCTAATATATGTATTCAAGATTGATCTCAGGTTTTAGGTACATGAAAAGAATCAATTTACACAAGCCCTAGCTTGTCAAAGTTCAAGTCAAAAGTAATGTAATTGTGCTAATAAGGAAATCCTTTCTAACGACCTTAGAAGAATTTTTTAATCACTTGTAATGATTATATGAATTGTAACTAAGATGAGAAAAATATGTGGGACACTTAGTACAAAGTTTTAATCACATTAGAAAATTGATCACATACTGATGATCGGTCAAGTTTCAATCTCGACCGATCCCTTAGATCAATTTTCTGATATGTGCATCGGTTGAGTTGTGCATTCACAGAACTCGACCGAACGGCTTACTGACCAAATATGATTTTAACTGATCAGTCGAGTTTCCCAGGACAAACTCAACCAATAGTTTGATAATTGGGTTTGTCTTTTAGCCGATCAGTCGAGTAACCTTTATTAAAACTCGACCGAATGTACTGTACGGAAATGCAGAAAAAGTGATTCTAACTGTTGGTGACTTGTTTGGATGAAAATAGATCTATTTCCTTGAGAAAAAAGGGCTATATTTCGGCCCTAAGTGTTCCCCAACTCAAGTGAGCACCCCCAGCTATAAATAGGACCCCTTGGAGTTTATTCCAAGGTTGCTCATTCACTACATACAATGTCCTTGCTATAGTTGAGTGTGCTACCACCCCTTGAGCCCCTTTCTCTCTCTAGTCTACACATCATTTCATGATTTGTGAGTGAGTTAGGATTATTGTAAGAGAGATCCACCTTTGTGCATGTAAAGCTCTCAATCTTCCACTACTTCCCTATCCCCTTCTCTCATGAAGAAAATTTGAAGCAAGCTCCATCAAGTGAAGAAGGAGCTATAGCTGGTCCTCTTCAAGGATGTTGACTAGGTGGATCTTCTCCAAGTGAAGGAGAAGGCAAAGGCTGAAGATCTAAGAGGAGAAGCAAAGTCCTTCAAGGCAGAAGACTTGAGCTTGAGTGGGTAAGACCTAGGTGAAGGCTAAAGACTCAAGCTAAGTGGGTAAGTTCCTTGTTAAGGTGGAGATCTCCTTATGGTTGGATGGGTAAGTCTTTTGGTTGTCTATTGTTGTAAATCTTTGTGGTGATATAATAGAGAAAAGAACTTGCAAAGTCCTAGAGGTTGACCTCTCTAGGTAGTGGAATGACTCACTTCTAATTTGAAGTGTGGAACCACTCTACATCCCTTTGTCAAGTGATTGCTATCAATCTCTCTCATCCTTGCTATGCTTGTTAGATAGGACTTCAAATTTCCATTAAGCTTTTGCTCCTAATTAATATGATTTGAAGGTCTAATCTATTTTGTGAGAAATTTTGTAGCTCTATTCACCCCCCTCTAGAGCCCTTAGATCCAACAAGTGGTATCAGAGCCAACGATCTTCTCCGAAAAATATCCCACAAGATGAGAAGATGGGTGAAACACTACTTGGTTAACTCAACCTAGGGGGAGGATTCTCCATGCGCCCTCTGGTCTTTGATGGCACTAAATTCCTCTATTGGAAGAGACGGATGTAGTTCTACATTCAAGGGATGAACTTTGATATGTGGAAGGTGATGGTCACACCTTATAAAGAGCCAACTAGAGTTGTTGCAACATGGAGTGAAGTTGCACTCAAGGAGACTCAACTCAATGCAAAGGCCATTAGCTTCCTCTATGTAGCCCTCACTACCACGGAGTTCAATCAGATCTCATCATGGGGCACTGCCTTTGAGATCTGGGACAAGTTGTACATCAAATATGAAGGCTCAAAGCAAGTCAATGAGGCAAAGATCTACATGTTGGGCAGCCACCTAGAGAACTTCAAGATGGGAAAGAAAGAAGTCATTGCGGAGATGTATTCAAGGATGAATGTCATCATCAACAGGCTGGCTGCATTGGGCAACACTTTCGATAGAGGCGTCATCAACTCAAAGATCTTGAGAAATCTTACAAAGAGATGGGAGTCAAAGGTCACCTCCATTGAAGAAGTGAGGAGCCTTGGTGATATCCCAACTGAAAAAACTCATTGACAATCTTCAAGCCCGTGAGCCTAGACTTGACAAGCAAGAAGAAGAATCTAAGAAGAAGAGAAGGAAGACAATAAGATCAAAGATAGTGCTTTCAAAGCATAAGTGGAGGCTATTATCCTTCAACAACAACTTGCTTGCCAAACTTCTTCTCCCTCCTCTAGTGAAGATGAAGGCCCTAGTGAGCATGAAGCCAACTACATCAAAGGCAAGCACTTTAAGGGAAAACAAGCCTCCTCCTCTACTCTGAGACACTACAAGTGTGGTTAAAAGGGGCACTACAAGAGTGAATGCCCAAAGTCAAGAAAGTCTCACCACAAGAGCAGCTCAAGGAAAGAAGAGGATTACAAGGAGAGAAAGCACAAGAGGAAGGACAATAAGGAAAAGAAACACAAGAATATAGCTAATGCAGCTTGGAAAGCTTCATCTTCTAGCATCTCTAGTTCTGAAGAAGATGCAGAGTGCCACCTTGCTCTCATGACCTCTACAAGTGAAGACATTGATGAGTTAAGTGAGGTAAGTTTGCATGAATTTCCTAAAGAAGCTATTATTGACATGCTTGTTACTACCCGTTCTTCTTTTGCTAAATGTAAATCGAAAAGAAAGCGGTTAGGAAAAATCATTGATGATCTTTATGCTAAGCTTGAAAATTTGGAATTGAATGAGAAAACCAACCTTGAGAGTATTGAAAATTTGTAAGGGAAATACCTTGATCTTGAACTCCACTACAATGGGGTTAAAGTTAAGAATGGTATCTACCTTAAGAACATTGAAAATCTTAAGGAAGAGAACCAAAAGTGCCTAAAAGAACTTGAATTGCTTAAACTAAAAATGTTGAGTTTAAGTTTCTTATTGATGCTTAAGGAAGAGAGATTTTTATCTCAAAGAGATTCAAATACTAAAATCTGGAAATGCTAGGTTGCTTAGTCAAGTAAATGATCTATCTTCTAGACCTTTGTTGTCTAGTGTTAATGTTGCTGCTATCTCTCTTGAAAAAGATTCATATCTTACTAAAGCCTTTTGCCTTGAGGCTGATCTTGTGCATTCTAGGGATGACATGTCTAGTTTATCTTCTACTATTGTTTCTTTGAATGATGATAACCATAAATTGAGAACATCCCTGCAGAAATTCCTCAAAGGGAAGAACTCCCTAAATGAAATCCTTGATCATTCTATCCAATAAAGTGGTACTAGTGGTTTGGGATTTGTAGGGGGAGCCTCAAAAGGCAAGAGTAAGGCCAAAGGTAAGAAAAAGAGCAAGGAGATATCTTTCTTTGTAGGAGAATATTCAGGCACTAAGAATCATATGATTTGTTCTTATTGTAAATATGTTGATCTTTATTCCTCTTATTGTCCATACAAGCCTAAGGGGACCAGCCCAAAGATGAAATGGGTCCCCAAGCTAACTTTGGATCCCAAAGTTTGAGTTGGGAACCGACATTCTTCTTTCTTGTAGGGAAAAGATAAATGGATTGTTGATAGTGGCTGCATAAAACACATGACCGGTGACATAAGCCATTTCAACAGTTTCACAAAGAAGAAAGGAGGATATGTCACCTTTAGGGACAATAAGAAAGGTAAAGTCAAAGGTGAGGGTGATGTAGGTGAATCCTTATGCATAAAGAATGTTCTTTTTTTAGATGGCCTACATCACAATTTAACAAGTGTTAGTCAACTTTGTGATAATGGTTACCTTGTTCTATTTACTACTTTTGAATGTTTGATTCTAGATTCCCTCACCTACCAAGTTATATATAAGAGAACTAGAAGTGGTAATTTGTATGTTATTATTCTTAACACTATTAAGCATGTGGTTGGTAGATGCCTTTTATCTAACTTGAATGATATTTATCTTTGGAACCACCGGCTTGGTCATGTAAATATGCATCAATTAAAGAAGTTGAGAGAAAAGGACTTAGTCAATGGACTTCCTAAATTAGATTTTGAAAAGGATGAAGAATGTCAACCTTGTATACAAGGAAAGCAAACTAAGTCCTCCTTCAAATCCAAAGGAGTCCTTAGCACCAAGAGAGCTCTTGAGCTTCTTCATATTGATCTATTTGGACCAATGAGAATGCAATAGCTTCGTGGTTCCAAGTATTGCCTTGTTATTGTCGATGATTTCTCTAGATATACTTGGACTTTCTTTCTCATTTCAAAGAGTGATACTTGATGCTTTCTCTAGTTTTTGCAAACGAGTTGAGAATGAAGCTTCTTACCGGATTGTTTCCATCCGTAGTGACCATGGGGGAGAATTTGAAAATGAGTTTTTTGAGCATTTTTGTCAAGAATCGGTTATGCACACAACTTTTCTTCACCTCAAACACCTCAAAAAAATGGGATTGTAGAGAGGAAGAATAGGTCTCTACAGGAGATGGCAAGGACCATGCTTCTTGAGTTTGATACTCCTAAGAAGTTTTGGGCTGAAGCTGTCTGTACCTCTTGTTATGTGCAAAACTGTGTTTTCACTCATCCCTCACTTAAGAAAACCCCATATGAACTATGGCATGATAGGAAGCCTTCTATTGAGTATTTCCATGTTTTCGAATGTCCTTGTTTTGTTTTGAATATAAAAGATTCTCTCAACAAGTTTGATTCAAAATCGTATAAGGCTTTCTTTCTTGGCTATAGCACTACTAGCAAGGCATATAGAGTTTATAATGTTGCTCTTACTAAGGTAGAAGAATCTATTAATGTAAAGTTTATTGAGACTAACCCCTCTATTTTCAAAGATATTTTTTCAAATGATGATGTTGCAGATGAAGTAATTCATATCCTTAATGAACTCAACATCACCCAAAAGGGAAAAGAGATGGTTGTTCAAAAAGAATACAAAGATGATGAAAAGAAGGACCCAACTCCCCGGTTTACAAAGAATCATCCTAAGGAGCTAATCTTAGGTGATCCATTTGAGAGAGTAAAGATGTGGGCTGCATTCAACAAAGAACAAGACAATAGAGCCTTCATCTCACAACTAGAGCCTAAAGATGTCAAGGAAGCTCTTGGGGATGAAGAATGGACCCTAGCAATGCAAGAGGAGTTGGAACAATTTGAGAAGAACAAAGTTTGGACCCTTGTACTAAGACCAAGTGATATAAATATCATTGGCACCAAATGGGTCTACTGCAACAAGCTAGATGAAAGTGGGAAAGTGGTAAGAAACAAAGTAAGGTTAGTGGCTCAAGGCTACAATCAACAGGAAGGTATTGACTTTGATGAAACATATGCACCTATAGCTAGACTTGAGTCCATTTGTATGTTGCTTGCTTTTTCCAGTCATAAAAACTTTCTTTTGTATCAAATAGATGTTAAAAGTGCATTTTTTAATGGTACAATTGAGGAGGAAGTGTATGTTTCACAACCTCCGGGCTTTGAACATGATAGTCTACCTAACCATGTTTATTTGTTGCAAAAAGCTCTCTATGGACTCAAACAAGCACCAAGGGCTTGGTATGAGAAATTAAAGAACTTTTTGTTAGATCATGATTATATCATGGGCAAAGTGGATTCTACCTTGTTTCTAAAACACACTTCTAACAATTTTCTTATTATTCAAATATATGTTGATGATATCATTTTTGGTGGAACTAACCTTGATCTTTGCAAAGAATTTAGTGATCTTATGTAGAGTGAATTTGAGATGAGTATGATGGGTGAGATCACTTTCTTCCTCGGCTTTCAAATCAAACAAACAAAAGATGGGAACTTCATCAACCAAGGCAAGTACACCAATGAACTACTTCAGTGCTTTGGATGGAGAATACCAAGTCGATAGACACACCCATGTCACACACTGCCAAATTTGATAAAGATGAAGAAGGTGAAAAGGTAGATGAGAAGCTCGATAGAGGTATGATTGGAAGTTTACTTTACTTAACTGCCTCTAGACCTGACATAATGTTTAGTGTTGGCTTTTGTGATAGATTTCAATCAATTCCTAAGAAATCTCATCTTACAGCTATTAAGAGGATTCTAAGGTACTTAACCAAAACTCAAAATTTTGGACTATGGTATCCCAAGTCAAGGGACTTTACTCTTACTGCCTGTAGTGATGTCGATTATGAAGACTGCTTGATTGATAGAAAGTGCACAAGTGACACTTGTTTCCTCCTAGGACCATGCTTGGTGTCTTGGTTCTCCAAGAAACAGAGCATCATGGCATTATCAACCACCGAGGTTGAGTACATTGCATCCAAGAGTTGTTGTGTCCAGGTCATATGGATGAAGCAAATGCTCCAAGACTTTAACATTCATTTTGATGCTTCTCCTATCTATTGTGATAATACTAGTGCAATTAACTTGTCTTACAATCCCATATTGCATAGTAGAGATAAACATATACAGGTTCACCATCACTTTCTTCGTGATCACATTGCCAAGAAGGATATTTATATCACGCATGTGGAAACAGAAAATCAGTTGGCGGACATGTTCACTAAACCTCTAGCTAGAGAGCAATTTAGTTTTATTAGATCAAAATTTCTTATAATTGCTTTGAATGAATCCGATATGCCTTCTAGCTAGTATTCATCTATCCTATATGTTTTACATCTATCTTGATCATCTTTGAGTGCTAATATACTTAAAATTGGTTTTTCATGTTCATATTCCTTTTTTTTCTCTTATTTTTGGGTATTTTTTGCAAACGCATTTTTTATCGCAAAATAGTACCCAATGATGAGTGACATGTGCCTAAGTATGTTTAATATACATAATGGACTTGAAAAATAAATTTAATTAGTATTCAAATGGCTAGACATTAAGTTTAATGGTTTTAGGTCAGGTTGACCATCGGTCGAGTTTCCCCAGGACAAAGCGATTGATCCATGGCCGAGTGCTTTTTAAAAAACAATCAATCGGTCGAGTTTCCACCTCACAGAACTCGACCGATCAGCGGGCTGAAGCCAACTTAAGTTGGGTTCAGCCGACTATTCTCTCTCTCAACTAGAGAATAGTCAACTGATTCCTCTCCTTCTAACCCTATGCTCTCAACCCCAAACCTTCCCTTCCCTAACCTAGAACTAATCTGACCTAGGGAGACCTTCCTACACATTCCCCCTTACTCGACCTAGGTGTGTGAACATTTTTGTGGAGTGGTTTGTGCATTTGATCTCTTCTTATCCTTCTTTTTGCCTCCATGGCTTCACATAGAAGAAAGAGACCCACCCCTAGCAATGCACCATCCTCCTCCTCCTCTTCCCACTTGATTCCTTTTGATGAGACCCTCTTTATCTTAAATGAGGCTGTAAATCGGTATAAGGCCCTTCTTCCTATGAGTCCTTTTCCTTTTAGAGCCCTTTTTGAGCCTATACCTAGGCATCAAGCTATCATTGATGAAATGGCAAGATTGCTTTCTGTTCATCACCTATCTACCATGGTTGTCGAGTGTGACTGCTTTCACAATTCTATGTCCAGCATGAAAGCAGTTCACAAATTCTATGCAAATTTGCGTTGGAATTATGACACCCTTGTACCCCCTCCAGATACTCAAGTTATCCTTACTTCTATGATCGTCGGGAAGAAATTCCAAATCTCGGAGGATATCCTAAACATCTTATTTTTAGGAGTCGATGAGAATGATACCTGGCATAAGAATTATGGTGAGTATTTTGACCTGTTGGAACCTAAAGGTTTCTACAAGAAAAATGAGATCACTCGTCCCGATATCCATTACTATCTGAAGAAATATGATGTTCCCTATAAGAAGAAGAGAAGCTACCCTCCTCCTCCTTAGATCACAAGAAGTGTATATTAGCCCTAGTGGTCAACTGCAACATCTACCCAAAGAAAAACCAAGCGGATATTGCAGAGAACACTGCGGTGATAATGTACTGCATCTTAGAGAATTTCGGAGTCAAGTGGTCTAGATATATCCTCCATCACATTACTTGTTTTGACTCTGGCAGAAACACATGTGGCACCCATCCTCCTTATCCTACCCTGATATGTGGTTTTTTCTAGTTTTCCATTGAGAAATCACTCTTCTCTGACTTATACTACATACTTGCCAGAAAGGGAGTGTGTATCAGTGAAACCACCATTCAGAAATGCGTGCCTATGCTTTCCTCCACCACACCCGGTGCCTCACCCTCTACCTCTGCCTCAGCTGCACCTGCCTCTACCTCAACTCAATCTCCTCCACCTCCTCAGCCTGCCGGACCTAGCCATGTGTCATTCTGTGTGTCCAATGAATCCCTCATGGGTTACATGATACACCAACAGGCATACAACCTCCAGGTCCAGGTGCATCTGCACCAAGATTTATGTTCAGTCATGTCTAACATGAACTTATCTTGTGCACATCCATACCCACCTACCAGCCATACCCCGATAGTGATTATGCATCCCATGCATACAATCACTTCTACCCAACACCTGAGCCTTCTGCTGCTACTCCCACACCCTCTACTATTGGTGGTCCTGCTCCTGTCTTCATGTCGTTACCTATTGGCCCCTTGGCCACTCTGCTTATTAGTCTAGGTGATTCTGCTCCCTCCTTTACTCATGCCAATAAGTTTTATGCTCTTTGTATGACTTGGGATGAGCAGAATGCTTGTTGGCCTGGTCATGGCTTCGGTCCTTCTATGGATGAGGAGATGCCTGACCAGGATGATGTCGAGACTGCTGATGCTGATGAGGATGTTGATGATGGTGATGGCTCTGATGGATTCACTGGTGACTCTGATGATGAAGGCATTATTGTTGCACCTTCAGACGGAGATGATGACTACGAGCCTGATGACGAGGATGATGATGATGTTGTGGACATAGATAGCTTAGATGTCTAGATGTTCTTAGTTTTTAGTCTAGTTTGTTGATCATATATATCTTTCTAGGCTATTTTGTATTAAAAACATTTGGGCACATGATCTGAGATGTACTATTTTATCTTTATCTTTCATCAATTCTCACTTGTAGTTGTTTTTATGAGAACATGCTTCATGAGTTGTAATCTATCTTCTGTGCACTCTTACTCTTTGATCTGTTATATCCTATGAGTTGGTGCCATATTTCACCATATTTTGATTATTACCTAGCTTGTGTGTTTCTCTCGTCTCTATTTGATATATGTTATGAGATTGCATGTTTGAATATCTGCTTGGTTGTGTTTGGAGAAGACTTTTTGTATCATCTTCTACCCCCCTTGCTTTTTGATAATGTCAAAAGGGGGAGAGAATTTAAATGTCTTGAAACTCAATCATATTGCTATTATTACCTATGTGATCCTTTTCTTGTTCATTATATGCTTTATCATGTGACTTGCTAAAGGACCATATAGTACATGCATGTTATATTTCTTTGTGTAGAAAGACTAACTATGTAGGTTAAAGTAAGCATAGATTGAGGGGGAGCAATTCACATTGTTCAAATCTTGAATCCCCCTAATTCACAAGGCAAAGGTATACTTTCAATATTCTTTTCAGTATGTTTGAGGAATGATTTGTCATTGTCAAGAAGGGGGAGAATGTTGACCTAGAGGTTATACATTGTCCATATTTTGATAATGACTCAACCATTCCATTCATATGTATCTAATATATGTATTCAAGATTGATCTTAGGTTTTAGGTACATGAAAAGAATCAACTTACACAAGCCCTAGCTTGTCAAAGTTCAAGTCAAAAGCAATGCAATTGTGCTAATAAGGAAATCCTTTCTAACGACCTTAGAAGAATTTTATAATCACTTGTAATGATCATATGACGTGTAACTAAGATGATAAAAATATGTGGGACACTTAGTACCAAGTTTTAATCACTTTTTAATCACATTAGAAAATTAATCACAGACTACTGATCGGTCAAGTTTCAATCTCGACCGATCCCTTGGATCAATTTTTAGATATGTGCATCGATCGAGTTGTGCATTCACAGAACTCGAACGAACGGCTTACTGACCAAATGCAATTTTAACTAATCGGTCGAGTTTCCCAGGACAAACTCGACCGATAGTTTGAAAATTGGGTTTGTCTTTTAGCCGATCGGTCGAGTTACCTTTATTAAAACTCAACCGAATGTACTGTACAGAAAATGTACAAAAAGTGATTCTAACCATTGGTGACTTGTTTGGATGAAAATAGATCCATTGCTTTGAGAAAACACGGCTATATTTTGGCCCTAAGTGTTCCCCAACTCAAGGGAGCACCCCCAACTATAAATAGGACCCCTTGGAGTTCATTCCCAGGTTGCTCATTCACTACATACAAGGTCCTTGCTATAGTTGAGTGTGCTACCACCCCTTCAACCCCTTTCTCTCTCTAGTTTATACATCATTTTGTGATTTGTGAGTGATTTAGGATTATTGTAAGAGAGTTCCACCTTTGTGTGTGTAAAGCTCTCAATCTTCCACTACTTCCCTATCCCCTTCTCTCGTGAAGAAAAGTTGAAGCAAGATCCATCGAGTAAATAAGGAGTTGTAGCTAGTCCTCTTCAAGGATGTTGAAGAGGTAGTGATCTTCTCCAAGTGAAGGAGAAGGCAAAGGCTGAAGATCTAAGAGGAGAAGTAAAGTCCTTCAAGGTGGAAGACTTGAGCTTGAGTGGGTAAGACCTAGGTGAAGGCTGAAGACTCAAGCTAAGTGGGTAAGTTCCTTGTTAAGGTGGAGATCTCCTTGTGGTTCAATGGGTAAGTCCTTTGGTGGTCTATTATTGTAAATCTCTGTGGTGATATAATAGAGAAAAGAACTTGCAAAGTACTAGAGGTTGACATCTCTAGGTAGTGGACTGACTCACTTCTAGTTTGAAGTGTGGAACCACTCTACATCCCTTTGTCAAGTGCTTTCTATCAATCTCTCTCATCCTTGCTATGCTTGTTAGATAGGACTTAAAATTACCATTAAGCTTTTGATCCTAATTAATATAATTTGAAGGTCTAATCTGTTTTGTGAGAAATTGTGTAGCTCTATTCACCCCCCTCTAGAGCCCTTAGATCCAAAAAATACATGTTTCTTTGATGATTTTCTTCATACATTAAGTGACTTTAGGTTATGTAATCACATCACATAGCTTGATACACTCATATCAACCTAATAATCTAACCATGACCTAAGATGTGAATGAGTTTATTTAAAACATGTCACATTGTTCATAATACTCATACAATGACCTAAATATTATTAATAAGGTTTGTACGTGTATAAATGTGCATAAATGGTTGGGATGGTATCTAATTTTCTCAATACGTGTAATCCGATAAGAATCAAACTTTTCATGTAAATAGAAATGATTTAGGTTTCATTTTTTTAAGTTAACATGACATTAATGGATTTAATGAGAAATTGAATTAAATAACCTATTTTGTTTGAGATAATCGAATATAACTCTAATGATAACAAGAGGGCATTAGAACTCTAAATCCTATATATTTAGGATAGTAGTAATGTATTATAATAGATAATGCAGCAATTGACTTAAACCCTAATTGTACTAAAAACTCATACTAGATAATATCCAAACCTAAATCTAGTCCCAAAATTAGATTTTTTGGGTCCTAGTTAGTTTAGGTGCATCATTTCAACTTATTAATATAATGTTTGTTGTCCCAATATAATGAGAAATTATAATGCCTATATATACATCTTGTAGCTAAGTAGGGCTTTTGCTTAATTGATATTAATCACAAATTTATGGTTTGATGTGTCACATGCCTGATATCCCAGATATAGTATATGCCACATGGACTGTTTCTTTCCTTATTCAGATTGGACTTGAATCCAAGCCAGCCTGTCCAAGACACATTTTCCTCCCCTCCTGGTTCTTCATTTTAGATAGAATCTATATCTTGGTGAATATATGTCTCCTCTATCTCCCTCGCTCTCCACTTTCCTCCCTCCATGTCTTCATTTTTTTTCATGTTATCTTCTTATCTTGTTTTTAATCATTTGACCAAAGTTACAGTGGGTCTTTGTTTCCCAATATCCTAGTCGACGTGGGTCTCCTCTTCTCCCCGGTTCCCATCTCAAGTGGAAATCTTGATCATCGTAGGGCTTATGGCCTATAAATATCAACCCGGTCTTCCTTGATGCACCTCATAGAATGTGATACACTTCCATATCTCTATCATTCTTCTGGTCACCTTTTTCCATCTTGCTGCCAATTCGAGTTTTCCCACACGCGAGAAGTTGTCAAACCCCCCCTTTGATCATCTTCATCATTTTTTGTGGGCCTACAGAGATCTTGGAAGCACCACTTAAGTAGATTTGTGGTATTGCTCATCGCATCTCTTCTCAATTAGAAGATCAGTTTTTTTGAGTTTGTGATATGGGTTGTTGGTTTGGTCACATGATTCAAGTGGTTTGTCTTACTATTTAACTCACTTGAGGTTGTGGTCCCTCTTAACTATTTAAATTTCCTTACTCATTTTCTTCTTCTTATATCTTCGGTTGGTGATGGTGAGTCATCCTTGTGGGTTGAATTTGACCATGGTTGGTTTGAAGAAGCTCCCATCTTCTTCCTGAGGTTAGCCATGGTGACAACCACAAGTATGGCTACTACCTTTCTCACGACCATCTATGTGGGATCGAAAAGACTAATAAAGGTTAGAGAAGTAGGTGGCACCCTTCAAAACTCTACTCTTCGTTGGAGTTCAGGATTTGTCCCCCTATTGTGGAGTAGTATCATCTATGTTTCTCACGGGAGAAGGAAGAAAAAAAGAAGATGACACCTTGCTTTATTACCTAATTTCCCTTGCTTGTTTTTTATTTTGACACACTTACTATGGCCAAAATCATCCTTTCGATGTGGTTTGAGGTGGGCGTCCTTCTTTTAGCCTTTATCCAGGTCATCGCGACCTCAGTAGGTAGTAATTGGGCCACCTCAATGTGGTTCGCACTGTTTGTATTTTGTGTTTTATTTAAATAAATCTATAATTTGACTTTTCTTAGAAAAATCATAGTAAGAAATCAGTAATTTGAGTTTTCTTAGTAAAATCATAGTAAATAATTTGTAAGTTGAAAACACACACACACACACACACATACATACATACATATATATATATATATATTGAATCAAAAAATTAAAATATATCCAATGGTGTAGTTTTCATCTCCTAAATCAACTCATCATAAAAGAGGATATTTTAGGATGTATAATACACAACTTAATTAATGACTTATATACATGATGTGTTAGTGGGTGAAATTGCATAATTTGCATCTAGGGTTTAGACCATAATTTGTTACATGCATCATTGAGGTATGTTGCATCCCTCGGTCTATATTGATAATTCTCCTACTTTCTCTCTCCCATTTGACCAAATTTTAAGGATATATGTGAATCTCTCCTTTGAGATTTCTTTAGATTCTTTTGGGACTCTGACATTGAAATCAGTTGTATATTAATACTTATTAGTTGATATTGCACTTTGGCATCTAATATTTGTAATCTTGTTCATGCTGTCTCTAGTTGAACCTTAGTTTCTGGATTTGAGCTATAATGTGCCATTGGTACACTAAATCCCTAATTTTCTCATGGACTTTTATGGTCTGATGTTCCACTTTTAGTTGGACAATATTATTTAATCAATACCATGATTGAAGTTTACTTGCCTCTAAATTACTTGCTTGTTGATGTGGTAGTATTATGGTTTTATAATATGCTTTGGTTTTTTCGTTATGTGCCTTTATGTTTTTTAAGTGGAGTTCATGTGTCCATTGTTATATATTTTGGAGTTTGGCCATGTGTCATTCTCAATCAGGTTAAGAGTTATGTGCTCTAGCCTCTAATGTTTTATTATAGCTCACTAGTGTTATACTTATCTCACCTGCATGTTGATTATTTTATTATTGTTGATGGGTCATGTGTCAAAATTTCTTTGTGTATGCCCTTAAGGTATACTTTATTTTAATTCATGAAAAATACATCAATTTATTTTATCTTATTGGAATTTTTTCTTTAGATATCCATTTGGATGGTATCTCTTTATCTGGGAATCCTTATTATGTTTTATGTATTTTTTCCCATATAATTGGTCAATCATTATTTATATGCATACATCAACATTTTTATGCTGACAACAACCACTTTGTCTTCTCTTATAGGGTGTGCTTCCAACCCCTTAGGTAGAGAGCAAGGAGGAGTTGACCAAAGTTGACCAAGATTTATCCAAAAGTAGTTGATCTTTCTTGGGGGGTAGATTGAAGTAGTTGATTTACCCTTTCCAACTTATTTCCTATAGTTTTCTTTTATGTACACCTTACGTGGTGAAGAACAATTTCAAACCTAAATATTACAATAGTTAGATTTTTATCTTCTATTGCTACACTTTGTGTTGAATGATACATTACATACTTAAATTTTAGTCTACCATCCTTTGTGAAAAATATATTCAAATTTGGCATTGGATGGTTTTCTATTATTTCACATCAAATAAGTGAGTGGATCCCCTCTTGGGTCCCACTCCTTACATATAATCTAGAATTTCTTTCTTCTTGAACATTAATGAGAGAAGTAGATCTAATATCTTACCTATCTAGTTTGGAACAGACTCCCAGTTTGAGAAAATAAGTGGGGGTTTGATTCATTCATTATAGAATTTTGGTCAACGTTTATGGGTATTAGGATGATAAGAGAAAAATAATTGTATGTTGTCAAAAGCTAATTAATTGTCTTTAGCTAGACAAATCACTCTTATCACGATAATTTGTGTACTATTCCTTTATATGAAATACAAATGATAGTGCTTCCTACTTATACCTATAGCAACAATCCAATGATGCTAGTAAGAATGTTCATGTAGGGATACAAACATGATAAAGTGATTGTTCATTTAGTCAATTGATATACATTATGTATCCCAAAATAGAAGGGTAGTTGGGCATGACACCAAATGAAGACATGACCAGATCTCTCCTATTAAATCTTGGGTGGAGGTGCATGAATGAAAAAGGGAATTTGTAGGTTATACTTTTAGAAGGAAAATATTCAAAGAATGCATCTACATGTTGGGTTTTTTCTTGTTTCAAAATGGTTTGGATTTTTACATTCCTTGAATTAGATAAAGGGAGTTCCATTTGTGGAATGATGTAGACTCTTTGTTAGGGTGTCCATGTAATTTCTGGATTGATCCTTAGATTAATATGGTTGCTTGAAAGAAATGGTTTTTAGAATATTCCTAAATCTAGATTGGATAAAAATGCTTGTTCTTATGTAGTAGTACTTGGTTATTTAGTTGCAGACATGTTCCATTATTCTCATTTCTTACTACTATTACCTATCTTTGGATTGTTGGTCTTAAACCACTATTTCAATTTAACATTCAGTAAGAACGGTCACTTCTCTACATATTAAGCTTATAATTTGGACCACCACAAAATTATGGAGAGTGCAATGGACTTTGAAATGATCGTGTATGTGGACAAAATTATGGAAAGTGGAAGTGCTTTGGTGGACCAATACCATCACGTGGTGTAAAAATCCCCTCCTATTTTCCCCATCGAAGGTGGAACAAGGAGGCAAGGATCATTAATTAACTGTCCAAAGTCTAGATTTAAAAAATAACCAATAATGATCCATAATTTCATTTAATAAGATTTGTTGATAACAAGATTGAAAGATAGTTCTCCTCAAAGGAGTTACATATTGTTTTAAATGGAAATTTCAATAAGGAAATTAATAATACTATCTAACTAATCCTCTAGATATCTTTAGTCATATATTATGTAGATGCCATCTCCTAGATGGACATCTCTTTAGATAATTAATGCAACTAACCTAAAATGTCGACAAAACATGTAGTTTGTATATTTTTATACTTTGTATGTGGGTGCATAAACAAAGTGTGCAGATATATGTACCACCATGTCAAGCATAGCCAGCAATTATTAACAATAAACAAACATTTTGTATAATTTTTTAACCAATTGTTTCCCTATCTCTATCGTACACTAATCCCTTGTTCCATACATGGATTATAGGGTTGGATCTAGCATTAGATTCAAGGTGACTATCCATTAATGCACTTGGTCATCACTGATCATTAGTTTTAGTCATTTATTGAAAGACTATCCTAAAAGTACTGGGAGTATTAATTCCTTCAACTACCCCTTTAAAGATTGCATGTTGGGTTCGAGTCAATGGATCTATATATAGGTTATACACATATGGTATAGTATTAGAACTATAATTAAGTAAACATATAACAGTCTAGGTGCATAGAAATCATCAAGATACCATCAAAAATCTTAGAATTATATATTGTACATTTAATCATAAAAGTAACCACATAAATTTTTAGATATTCTTTTCAAAGAAAGGTAATCCAATAAATTTAAATTCATACCCAAATAAAATAATCGATCTAAAAATTTAGCATAACACTAAAGTGTTACCTTTATTTTCACATAATATGATTAGGCTTGATTTGGGTCCTAATTCAAAGTTTTGGGTCGAATTAGGGTTAGATTAGGGTTAAGTATTATAAACCCTAGATCTTTCATAGCATGAGTCCTAGAGTTTAAAAACCCTAATTAGGCATTAAATGTAGAACAAACACACTATTTCATTATTAATGGACTAGGTCATATCATATTAACTAAGATCAAAATGAACAAGAAATAAACATTAGTTCCATGAAATTAGGGTTTCATATGTGCATCAACACTTAATCATGAATCAAAATTTACCTCTTGAACATTAGACTCAATTAGGTCTTGAAACCTTTATTTTCAGATATCTCATAATTTTTTTATCAATTTCATGTATATATTGTCTATATTTGGGTCTATAGTTTATTTTCTATGTTTTTACCGATTTGACTACCTATTGACCAATCACATGCCATCATGTCACCCAGATAATATTTATTCAGTGTTGTGAGGTCGGAATTAAATGAGAGGCAAGCACTTTTCCCATGCACTATGATATTTTTATTATGTGATTTGAGTGCAAATGGGTCAATCCCCAATGGGGATTCTTCCTCCCTCAGCCGACTTGTGAGGTAGGCAACCATGGAGTCAACTCCATGGTTGACCTTCTACTAAATGCCTCGTTGAACTTGGAGGAGGCTTCATTTGCCTTTGTCGAATGCTTCTAGGCTTGACCAATGATTGCATAGAGGCTGAGGTGGTCAGAGAAAAGAGCTAGGGGTTAAGGAGGTCAGGAGGATATCAGAGGAAGAAAATGGATCTATACTTCAATTCACTACAAATGGATGATTAGATAATATCCTTAGGAGTCACCCAGAGATTTTCCAACCTTCATGATGCCTTGAGATGACATCTAGACGTAACTCTGATGGGAATCTTCAAGCAATAGGGTCTGATGATCAAGGATGGATCATGAGGCTTCCTCAGGCCTCGCGGGATATTAGGAAGCTTCTCGACATCCTCACAATGCTCTTGGAAATCCAATTGGCTAGAGTCACTATGAATTGTTAGGTCAAGTCCATCCATGCTAAAGTAGATGATGAAGATCAATGGAGGGCCTCAGGGGTTATCGTCACTGATTATGGGAAAGGTCTTGTCACAAAGAAACTATATCACGTCTATTTCTAGGCTAGGGTGACAAGGAGAGGTGAATACAACTTGCCCTAGTTTCTTAGAGTCATCAAGATATTGGGCATTATCCTAAAGTGTAGAAATAGAAACTAAGGCATGGTTATTGTTGGATTCACCTCTCTCTCTCTCCAATGTAGCCATTGGGGCAAATCTTGAGTGATTTGGTGGTCTAGAAAGAGAGAGGGGAGACGGGGAATAATATGTGTCACGCCCGCATCCCACGATTACCACTAATCATGAGATGTGGGCATGAGTTTGAGGATTATACTTAATACAAAGTTCACTCCCATTTTTTTTTCAAACTCTTTATTTTCTCACATCCAATCACATATACAAACTTTACAAGAGAATTAAACTTTGATTACTCTAATATGATCTCAACATTAATGATACACATCCATACATTCATTTTTTTTCTCACTCTTCCAGGTACATACGACATGATAATCAGATACATTCTCTCTTATTAAAGAAACAAAGATACAAAACATCATTTACAACTCTCTCACATCTATACAAGGACCTAGAGTGATAGGGACTGATTGAACTTAACTAATATCATACTTACCTCATGTGGTAGATCTACTCTGATGATTTGACCTTCTTCAAGTCCATGTGGTTTCCCTAAAAATTGTGAGTAGAGGGGTGTGCCTACTTGCTCAGTGAATGAGTAATTCAAAGAAATAGTTTAAAGCACTTATATAATTACAGATATATTGCCAAGCAACTGATATCAATTATAACAATAGCAGGCTTTAAAGAGTCTAATCATTGACAATCATAACTATGGCAGGATACTCTAGATATCTACAAGAGTGAATCAATATATGAACATGCTTGATTAATCTTAAAGAGAACTAATAACTCAGAAACATATAAAGAATAATTGAATAATTACACACACTTGTTTAACCTCTCATTCATCTTGTTATGCCCTGAACCCACATGAGGTGTACCACAACATGTGAAAGAATCACAACAAGCTACGATCTCAATGTACAAGGCTTAGAAGTATGACTGGGTTCCTAAGCCTATCTCTCGAGTAAGACCCTGTCTATAACGAGCCTCAACACGTCTGCCTCTCGACGGCTAATGGGAGTGGCCGGATATCTAGACTCCACCTCTCAACCTGGGTACTCAGGCTGTGAGTCAAAGCCCTCAAGCTTACTGTGCATCAGTGGACCTACTAACCACTGATCACTTACAACATGTAACACAGGTACCATCGGCATCCCCAGTTGGTGTTGGGTACCACACAACTGTAAGGAGTCTGTCATACTGGTCAAGACCCTTGCACCCTACTGGTGCGCTCCGGCTTACCTCTAACTGGACTACCTCCAGTCGAGAAATCATTTCCTCCCCACAGTGCAAGCCTCATCTTGTGAGGATTCTACAGTGTTCAGGGCATCTAAATGTCTAATTCACTCTTTACATTCACAATTCAATCATCACATCAACATATCTTAGTTTAGCTTTGTAAACCATTCTTTTCATAGACCATCTGATAACATTTACTACAACTGAACTATTAAGCATCACCACATCTCATACTGAGAACATTGATATCACAATACTCGATTTGTTTAACACCCTATCCTTAGGGTTTCATTTACCTCATTCACTTATCACATGGCTCTCGTAAGGATTTCATGCGACATAAACATTCACTGAATAAAGATTGCTTTCAACAAATCATATACAATCAATATATGTATGAAATCTTGGAAATGAGTTGAATTTGGGTTTTCATGCCATTCACTGAGATATCATGCATCAAGAATAAAATTGAATAAATAAAGTATATCATGTCAAGAAAATCCTTTCAAATGGATTTCACGATATCTATTCGCAAATATCCAACTTTCCTCGCATCTAGGGTTTCACCCTCTTTACTGAGATATCAATCAAACAATATTCACCTTAAACGAAATCAAAGATAGTATCTGACATATATGTACTATGCATTCAGATAAACAATCATTCATAACCAAGGGGGTCCAGATAAACAAATTTCTCTATTTAATTATACAGCAATCTCAGTCATAGACAAATTCCCTATATTTTAGTTTACTCTTATAACCTCTGTGAATACTTAGGAAATTCTCATTAGGATGTATTGTATACATTTCTAATATGATTTTATCATCTAAAATTCATCCATATAGAGGAAGAATCCATTTCATATCATTTTGCAACAACTTAAATCAAACAGACAATTCAAGGTTTGTAGTCGCATACTATGCAATTAAAGATTATGGATGATTTAACCAATTTTCGTGCAATATACTATTTAAAGGAAGTTTCCACTCACCCTAAGGTGTGAAAACACCTTAAAAATGCAGCTCAACCCTGAAAATCTCGATCTCATATCAAATTCCTAACAATTCACCCAATTCTTCTTCCTTTCAACTCAAAAACCCTAAAAATGAGGGAGTAAGAAGAAAGAGTGAGAAAAGGGGAAGTTTTGATACCATTTCAGATTAAATCAGAGGAGGGACGGAATGTTAACTTGTGAGAGAATATTCACCATGAAAGGCTATGCAAAGAAGCTAAACTTACTTGATTTCATCATATCTCGGATAGAGAAACCCTAGATCAGCAATTCCACCACTTTCTCCTCTCAAACCCTAACTCTTCCTCTCTCTCTAGGATTTCGTTTCTCTAGAATGAATCACAAATTATGAGAGCTCCTAGTATGCTAGTTTGACCATATAGATCAATTATTTTGCTTGGGTGAATTGCACATTGATCCCTCACTAAACTTTTTCTTATTTCAGCAGATTTTTCTATCATAAAAAATTTATTGTAATTCGTTTATTTTAGAGATCAAACCTTCTCCAAAAATTATCATAATTTATCATATTGTTTGTAATTGAGTTATAAATCTTTAGATAAAATTTTAGATCATTCAGGTATACCATTAAATAATTAAAAATAGAATAGTGCACTGCTATCTAGAAATCTACAGAACAGCCGCTTGAAGAGAAAATGCCCCAGAACAGCCATGCTAGCATCCACGGCCATGCTATGATGGACCCAGCACGTCCTTACTTCCTACCACAGCCGTGGTGCATTGGTTTCATCAGATTTGAGTATAAAACTTGGTCAGTAGTTCAATTCTTTCAAAATGGTCGTGTGGACTAGCATGCTCGTGCCACCAATGACCTAACACGGCTGTGCTACCCATCACAGCCGTGCTATCCAAGCCTCCAACTACTATTTTCATTATCCTTTGCATACCTCTCTCATTCCTCCCCAACATGAGCCTATTTTGTGAAAACCCTAATTTCAGCCGACTTGGGTTTATATTTTCTCAAACCCTAATTATACAAAGAGATAGCATACTTGGGGTTCTCATTAGGTTTAACATATCATGATTGAGATATCATCGTTAATCATGTTTAAGTAATTATCAATCTAGTAAAGCATGTAATCATTCACATAAACCCTAACTTACTAATTAAGCTCAGATACGGTCATAACAATATGTGTCAAACTGTACCCATATTTGAAGGTAGACGATGGTCTGGCCTTCAATTAGATAATCATCTAATGGCATGTGGAGATGACTCTATCCCGCATATACCTTTGAGTCCCACTTTATCTAGATTTTGGCTGGGTCGCATTATATAAATCTAATTTAAATCAAAACTGTCTAGCATTTTCCAATCTTACCTAAAACTCTAAAAAAATTGCCTATGTCTCTAGAAGCATCCAATTGCTATCAAATTTTGTGGTTATCTTTAGTTTATGCTTTATCTCTGCCTAAGAAAAAGATGATTCCAAAATAATAAATGCATGTACTCTTTTATTGCTATTTAAGTAATTACTTGATTTAAGTCTGAATATCACAAATAATTATATTATCATTTCATATTTGGTATGTATCTTCCTCTTATTATTATCCCATGTTGTACCAAATATCGGGTCCAACAAAGTCCACTGGATACCCTAAACTTGGTGTTCAAGTAAACATGGAATAAATATTAATTAACTACCAATTAATTAACTAACTCAAGATATTCTAAGAATTTAGGTTTTCCATTTATTATTAAATCAATAAACAACTGAAATGGCGAATGCAGTGGCACTCAAGCGGTAAAGTTGATGTTGTATGATCGAGAGGTCACAAGTTCCAAACCCCTGGAAACGGGATGAATGAATTTCCATTTTTTTAAAAAAAAGAACAGCTTAAATGACTATTGATAGTAAACATAGTACTGAAGCGATGGTGTTAGGGTTAAGAGGTGGCAGTCGTGGGTGATTCTTTAGAGGACAAGGCAAAGGGAGACCTCTAAACCTAGCGGAGGCAGCAGATACAATCCATAATGTGGAAGGAACAAGGGCATAGAAGTTCGTGACTGGGAAGGAGGGGCTTTCCCGATCGTTAGTGATTCTAGAAGTCGGTACAGAGACCCATAAATGACTTCTTAAAAACATGGGTATAAGCCTAAACTACAATTCACATCAAGGAAATTATTTGGAAGATAGTGGAAAAACCTTTCATGATGTTGCAATGGAGATAAACGCATCATCACCGCTATTAAGTTAGTTCCCATCAATACTGACTGAAGGAAGGATGAATGGATCACATTTGATGAATGTTACATACACTCCCATGGTAGGGTGAGATGACGAGATGATCTTAACTCATCCACGTATCTCATACAAAGCATAGTTAATAATATCGAGAGATCGAATGAGTTTGATGCACCCAAAATGGGTGCAAAACTGAAACCTAAAGATATAATAGTGGACATCAAAGAAGGGATGTTTTCCTTTGATATCAACGATGAGTCCATTAAAGAGAAACTTAAACCATGGAGTTATGTAGTGGTGGTGTAACCCATATCAAGGGAGATAGGATAACCGACCCTCAAGGATAATATTGGGTTGTTATGGAAACTGACTGGTGTGTTCAATCTAATTGATCTTGATAATGACTACTTCCTGATCCAACTCCAACACAAAGAGGACTATCTTTGAGAATTGATAGGAATTCCATTGCCATTTGTTTGGATCTTATCTAGTAGTTCAAAGATGGAACCCTTTCTTCTTGGTTGACAGTACTTACCCTGAGAAAATGATAGTTTGGGTAAGGATGCTCAAACTACCAATCCACCTCTATCAAGAGACGTTCTTAATGGCAGTGGGCAATCAAATAGGGAGAACCACTAAAATTGACATAAACATGCCAATGCAATGGAGGGGCATCGTAAGAATGGTGGTTGAAATATATATAGGGAAATCCCTTATACCAAAAATTCATATTTTGAGAAGGGAATATAAAGTTCAATACAAAAACATCCTTACATCTACATGAACTATGGGAAAGTAGACCACACTGATAAAGAATGTCCAACCAAGAACCTCATTGCTCAAGAAGGAATAGAGGAAGGAATGTCACCCCCCAAATCAACCAAGGCAAGAATTATTTCAATAGGATTTTCTGAGGAGATACATGCTTGACCGGAATTCAAGAAACCAAGGAGAAAGAATGATACAAGAGAGAACAATGGGGTATTTATCCAGAACAAATTTCAAGAATTGTAGGTTTTTGAAGATGAGGAAAAAGTGCACGAAGTCATATGGGATGGATTGAAAGTAAGAGTACAACAAGCCAGTAAATTTGATCTAAGGGAAAAGAAAAAAGTCACAAGGATTAGCTCCAAGGGGAAGGTGTTACAACCCAATTTTTTTCACAATATCGTATTTCACGGACCAACATGATCACTTAATAAAAATCCTCTAGAATCAGTATCATACAAATTAATGGAGAATGTATTTCTTAACATAATTTTGTGATAATTTTATGATTAAGGTATTTAAGGAAATTTTTAATAAATAGCATAGAAATGACTTGGTAAAGGGTTAAAGAGGTTGTATAAAAACTTTACATAAATATTGATGTACAATCAAAAAAAAATATTAATTTGTTGGGTCTACGGGGGACAATATGTAGAGTTTCAACCCATTAGTAATTATCAAATAAATTATGAAGACTATTTTGTAATAATCAAAACTTCAAATAATAAGCTACACAGTTTTTACCACTTAGATACATCAGCCATGTTTTCCCCTCCACATTTTCCTTCTCTTCTTTTCTCAACCCCACTTACTCCTACCACCCACAAACCGCTCTCTCCATTATATTGGTCAAACACCAACAAATACACCCACCTTATCCATTGCACGCACACCCCTTTTTCCCTTCTTCCTTTATTTAATGCATCACACCTGCCCACCCCCACTACCCACTTCATTATCCCTACAATTGTGTTTTTATAATGGAATACAACATGGGTAGTCATTACAAACACGATGTCCCTCTCTCATAATAGCCACACATAGCCCCTTTCACTCACTCTCTCCTCGCTATGTGGTGGCCCATTATTCCATGTCCCCACTTTTGGTTTTCCAACCAATAACTCCTCATTGTTGTGAGCCCACCACCAGAAAATGAATGGCCATGATGCCTTTTTCTCTCCCCTTTCACAATGAAGCTACTCCTTATTCCTTTCGACCAATTCATCCTGCGTTGGAATACTATAGCTACATCAGTATAACTAGTATTGCAGTGCTCATAGGACACCTAATCCATTAGGGAAGCTATTGAATCGTGGGAAAATGATAGATGCAACTAGACATGTCTCCACCGCCCATGATGATGTCTCGGGATTGGCCACCTTTTGCAGCTCATGCGGACATCTCAGCGTTGGCCACCTTTTGTAGCCTATGCCACTGGAGATGACAAAAACCATGTCAGTGAGCTCATTAGCCCATGTATCACATCCTACCACCGCCCAAGATGTCTCCTCAACTCTAAAACATCATCATGAAGTTCCCATAACCTCTGACACAGTCCCATGCAAACACCCCTTCCCTACCATGACCTTGCCAAATATAGTCTTCGGAGTTGATGTCTTGACGTCAACAACTCTATATAGATACTTTATGTGGATAGAAATGCAAGATTCTATCTCTTCATGCACACAGGAGTGTAAGAGAATCAATGAGCTAGCCCCTAGCTCCTTAATTTTAGATGAAAGCACCTCTAGCACATCAATGGATGAAATGATAAGGATGAGGTTTTTTTTATGAACCTTCACCCATCTGTGGTCGATCTAAGGTCCATAATCGAACCCCCTGGCTATAGATAGAAACCCAATGCCCCTGGACATTCCATGCTTGGGTTAGAGTCCACAAACACCAAGTAAGACAACACCATGACCATCTCTTCTCCATTCTAGAGATGCAACTTGCCTAAGACAAGATATACCTCTATAGTCGGTTCCCCATCAACCTCAAATACCATATCCAACTCCACTAACCCAAGAACCTCATCAATTCCTTACTTTCTCACCACAAACAACATATACACCACCGACAACACCTTCTCCTCTATCTCCTACCACCACTAAAGGAGTTTGAAACAGAAGCATTCACTAAGCTCAAGAACCTCACCCCAGTGTGCCCTCATATTCAACAAGTCATGTTACACTATGTTTTCCCCACCAAACATCAAACACTACAAAGGTATGGAGTACCTTTTCATGAGTCATCTTGATACAATCATCATTATACAATACCATTTGATGAGTCATAAGCATTATGCATACATTTATGTATGGAATCATTATCCTCTTGATGAATCATCTCTTTCACCGCTCATTCATGAGATTTCCTCAAAATGATTTCAATTTACAATATATTAAGGCCACAAACACAAAAGGTAAATATAATAGAATGGTTTATGAGTTCATATATTAGAACTTTTTCTAATCATTCAATTACTTATTTTAGATCTTTCATTTACTTGCACCTAATCTAAAGAGATCTTAAATCTAGTAGATTCTACCTCTAATTTATCATTAGGATTTTATATTATATGCAAATGAAGTTGAATATTCAATTGGAATTCACATTCTCATCAACATCAATATCCTAAGGAATTTATTTCTCAAAATAAGTGATTTTGGCCAATAAGTTTCAATGATATGATCTGGTGTGAATCAATGTTCTATCTTGATGTCTCTTATTTCTATAGATAAATGCCTTACAAAAAAATCCAAACTCAAGACATGGTTTACTTTCATCATTTATCTTCATCCTTTTGGCTTTCAACGAGTCTTGGTCTATTTATACAATGTTTCAACATGATTAAATTGATTATAATTGAGAAAATGATAAAAAGATTAAAATCATGAGATTGTACTCATGAATTGTGATGCTCAATGAATTTCCTCATGGTTTAATAAAATAATGATAATTATTGTTGAGATTCCACCACTGAAGAGTTGGTTTTACAGCCTTAGAGCCAGTGAGGACCGGAAGATTGAGATTGATATGTTACATGATGTGTTATGTCATGTTTGGATCCAGATCGTATGCTTGGGATGTTGAAGGCGGGAATAGACTCTCCCTTGTAAATACTCCACCTTGAGGGCAACTGAACTACTACAACTAAACTGTCGCTAGTCTTTGAGATAAATCATAAAAGGTTGTGTATAATTACCATTGAGATGACGACACTTGCACTAGGCCGCCAGATCATGGAGAGATATGGTTGGATACCGACCCCACCTCGAGGGAAGACTGAGGGCTGCAGGACTACTCTTCAAGTATAGATCAAATTAGGGGACTACAAACCTCACCTTCTATATGTTGTGGGATAGAGAAAGCTATGAGAGTAGAATTGACACATGTGAGGCCAATGTATTTGTGATAGGGCAGTGTGCAAGGTGATGTTATTGATTTGTTACTTATGATCTATGTGACCTTAGCTAGTTGTAGGCCACGAGTTGGATCTAGAGTTGGATAACAATCCCTCTGGATTGAGTGGCATTGATACAATAAAATGATGCATATGTTAATTTCTCTCTTATTATGTGTTTTACTTAATTATCACATTCTATCTTCTTATTTCCAACTTTCATATCATATACACAGCTGTTATGTCTTTCCCATGCACAAACAATTATCTCATGTTAACAAATATTCCAACATTTGCATGATCTTCTTAATTTTTATATGCCTCTCTATAATCAGATGTTTATGTAACTCCTCTTGCTACGGTTCTTATTCACCTCCCACTGTATGTTGATTGTAGGTTGAAATGTATATCACTGTGTGGATTCTCCTTACTTGCCTGTATAGGAAGAAGCATCAAGTCTTTTGTTTATATTTTTTTTTCAAGTTATGCTAATAGTTTGTAGTAGGATTTCCTTGAGAGATGTAACTTTTTATGAGTTTTAACATGTATTGAAAAGAATGTAACTTGAACATATATGTTGATTTAAATGAAAGTGTGTGGTTGAAAAATCTATGCTTGATGCTTTCTTCCAGAATGCCCAAGCCTTAATCTTTATGGCTAATGGATGTTAAAACATGGGTTGTTACAGGTGGTATTAGAGCATGGTTAGGAAAACACACGGTTAAAATAAGTAAAAGATGTAAAATACACTTCATATGAATAAATCATTAATGATATTTCTCTTTCAAATGAATACTTACAAAGGGAAAGATATGATAGTATTAGATAACTCATCTTAGGAAGCTAAGCATGGGCTTACTAGGACCAACCAACTCTAGGAAAGAGGAGGACCTTCATGCATATACTACAACCCTACCAACCATCCTAGAGTACATCTAGTGGAGTGTGCACTTCCAGGGGAATATACTTGTGACCTGGTCCCTAACCTCTATCCTACATACTCACCACCTCATCCTATTAAGCCAAAAGAAGATCCATATTACCCCATGATGAAATACCCAACCCATGAAGAAACAACAATCATATTTGAAAGCCTTGATAGTAAATATTCAAACCACTCAGAAGAGACTATAGAATCACCCATCACCTCCATGTATGGGATACCCTTAACTTGTCCAAAGGGATGTTAGTGTTTTATATCCCGACTACTTCTAGTCTCTTGGTCTCCAGAGAGAATTGTACCCCAACCCTACCTTATTAAAATTGCATATCTGAAACTGAGATGGACTACCCCTTTCATACACTTATGTACAAAGAGAAAGTGGAGGATAATGCATCAATACTAAGGATGCCAACTTCTGCCAAAAAAAGCATTCATGGATTCACCAAGGGACCCCTACCTAGAAAGCATCAGGGTGGAGGATGGATTGAGAAGATTAGGGATTAAAATATGATATATAGTGTAGCAAGCATGCCCGAGGAGCATGTCTGTCAAACTATGTAATGAGTAATTTAGTTGTAGAATGAACATATGTAGCAACTTGTAATGTTTGTCTACCTCATTTATATGTGTATAGTGTAGTGGGATCATGTTAGAAATCATTTTTTTAATTTGACTTGTGTCAAATCTTAGTAAAAAAAATTAGATGTGCATGGTCAATCTGACTCGGGAAATGCCTCAGAGGCAATTGAAATCATGAAGCGGTTAACTATGATTACTGTAGAAATTTGGAAAAATAAACCCAATGAGGCTTAATCTTCCAGTTATATAGGGCCCACACATAGGAGCATATCAGTGAGAATGTTCTTAGAACTTTATCCACCCAGCTTTGCTAGAAGGTTAAATCTTAACCTAGCAAAAGAATGGATTCTAAAGATGTGAGACCCCTAACCTTGCTTAAATGATTGAACACACTTAATTACCATAATTTAATTCTTATAACTATAATATAACCTTGTTATATGCTTCAAAAACATAATACAAGCTTAAGTTTCAAATTTGGTCCAATTTGGCCACTGTTTGAGCAAGTTATGCAATTTTATGTACATTTTGGACTTTTCTACAATTTACCCAATTGAGAGGGTTTCTTTGCAATTTATCACTTTCATTATATTTTTCGGAAGTTCTCTCATCATTATTGAGCTTGTTGAGCCATGGGGTGTCGAGTTGAACCTTGGTTTGGAGGTGTTTTCTCCAAGGGTATTTTAGGGTTTACCCCTTTATGGATGAGCTACCTTTAGGAGCTATTAACTAATTATTTATTTGTTTTCCTTGGAAATTCAACAAATAAGGGATAATCATGTATCTATTCTATGTGGGTCATCTTCTTGTGGGTGTGTTCTTGTATATTCTTAATAGTTTAAGGCCATGGACACTTGGAAAGATACTAGGACTTCAACTTTTTCTTTTTGTTATCTTAAAGTTTTATATACTTATCCCTAAGCACCCAAATGAACCATTTTATCTCCACCACTTCCCTCCACCTACAAACCACATTATCCCTCTGTGCTTCTATGAAATTCATGTCCAAGGAAGAATAAAGTGGGAATCTTCTTGGGTAAAAAGCTCTAGGGTTGCAATTGACTTCCTTTTAAGGTTTAAAAACCTTCCTTCTAGTGATCTAGACCTAAAAAGGTAAGAAACTCCTTATTTCCTTCGTTTATTTCTTTCTTATCCTTCCTCCTACCTTTATTCAGGTCGTAACCTTGCTATTCCATGGTAGAAATTTCTCTAAAGCTATAAAATCCTACCTTTCTTGCTCCTTATGCTTAGGGTTTTCTCATTTGAGGAAGAAAGGTGCTAGATGGACGAGTTTGCAGCTTATGCTTGGATTTTCTACCCTATCTGCTCATATTTTCTTCTATTTGGGATTTTGTCTTCTAATTATAGGCAAGTTTTCTAACTTGCTCCACATTTATTGCTTACCATAAGCTTGCTAGCTCATGTTCTTACTTTTAAATGATGATCCATGCACTAAAAAGCTATGCTTGACTTGGATTTCGATTTTTATAATGTTCCTTGTTCTGATTTCAGTTCTAGATGAACCTGTGATCATGTGTACATTATTCCTAAGGTATGATATGACTTGTATCAGGTTGTTTTGACAATCTATGGTGCTAAGCACCTATCAACCAATGGTCAATTTTAGGGTTTAATGTTAATTTCTTCTAAAAACTCATGACCTGATGGTGGTACCATTGTGACAACCCTATGGTGTTGTCTTCATGACAACTGATGGTGGTGACCAATGGTGTCAACTTATGTTCACCCCTTAGGTCAGGTGTTTGCCTAATTAGAAGTTTAGTGATTAACAACTAAGTGTTATCAATCAATGGTGATATTAGTTTGATATTCGATGGTGATTAGTGAATATAGTACTGATCTAACAACCTATGGTGACTTAATAGTCACTACTGATGGTGGATCAGGTCTCCAAAACCTATGGTGAGTTAAGAATGTAGTTGCAGCATCAATTAATCCTTAAACCAATGGTTCTTGGGTCATTTGATGCAATGGTCGGACCTATACTCTAATTGAAGGTTTTAATAAATGAACTTGACCTAATGGTTAAGATCTAATGTTTCTTCATCCAAAAAATTGGAATGATGCCTAAATGTAATATGTTTGTCCTAATAAAGTTATTTAAATGGTTTCCTTTATGAGATCAACTTAAGAAGCTCATTTACTGATGGCTTGCTTTAAATAAACAAACACTTTTGGGTTTTACCCTACTCTCAATGGAACTTTTTATGTTGTTAATCAAGGGATTTCTAGGGTTAGATGGTGACTCTTTCTAGAGAACAACTTAATGACTTCATAGGTGGTTTGTTCAAGATGTTTACTTATGTCAACAACCAATGGCTTTACCTATTCAACATTTAATGGTTACAAGTTGATGCCTCAATATTCCCATTGTTTAGGGTGAAGCCTATAGTGTAATGTTATGATTCTAATGATGAGAATTTGATGGTTCAATGCCTTAAACTTGTAGTCTTACCCTTACCCTCGTATGATTATGATTGATAATCACCATATTGAATTAATGTGTAACCTTAATGAGGTATAGCTTGTCATACTTGGCTTTAATATAACTAAATGATGGTAATTGGGTATGAATAGTCCTTGAATGACTAATACAATCATGGAGTACTCTCTTATTGTTGTTGAAACCCTAGTATGCTATAACCTGATGGTTACACCTTGATTGATGTGTGGGTTCATACTTGAGAATAGTATGGAATGTGATGGTGATGCTTCACCTTATGCATCCATGATCCAATGGGGATGTCGTGAGTTAGGGTTTGGGTATGAGTGATGGTTAGTAACATTAATATAATTTATCATGTTGAACCTAACTCTAATACAAATAGATAAAGATGAGTATTCATGTTTAACCTTCTTATATGATGGCATGATGGTGAAATAACCTCCTTAATATGATCATAACCTTAATGTGTTAATTGGTGGTTATCATAGCCACATGGTTGATACTTTCTTATGCTAAACATGTGCATTATGAATATGATGAGGGTTAATCATATCTAGATTCCTTGTATGTTGATGTAATAAAGGAATGTTCTTAATATTAATCTAACACTGCTATGATTATTTATGAATATCTCCTAGCTCATTAATGTAATATTGTGTTGATCCGATGTATTAAATGTAAGTGATGTTTTTGAGCCTTGTTATAAGGCATGCAAAGATAATGATGATCTTGCAGGGAATAGTATGATGATCTTAATGACCTTTGGGCATGGTTGAGCCCTGAATGAGGTGTAATCCTCTTGTATTGATAAGGGTTGATACCCTATGATATTGTGAAAAGGATTCATATCTTGTGATAATATGATGACTAGTGTAGTCTCATGAATGGCAAGTGAATAGTACCATGTGATGATGAGATGAGAAATTATGTTTCACATGTTTTATATCTTTTTGAAGTTGTGATATTTATATGCTTATTAGAATTGAATTAGGGTTTGTATGTCCACTTGTTTGATGCAGCCTTAATTCACCCAATTGGCATAACTAATCAAGTGCAACTCTAATCATGTAGTGCCATGTGCCGTAGAGCCATCTTTAGTGTCAAAACTTGTTGGATGGTGAAATGAGTATTCCTAAGGGAAACTCTGAGCGCATATTGGTTAGTATGTGGGGTGGCAAGTTGAGGATACACCCTTATCATCTACAATGCATGTTATGGAGGATGGATATGGTCATGCCTCAGACATTTGATGTGATTGAGGACAACTAGAGTTGTACCTCGGATTAGAGAGTTTTGTTTACCCTGGTTTCTAGTGTCGTAACCTATACCAAGGGAAGACTAGTGGTTATTGGTATCTTGACTATATATTGATGTAGTGGAAGCTTTGACTGATATGTCACTGACTTTTTACTCATACTGATCGAGGGGAAGAGATCTTAGGATACCGGCACTTCTAGATCTTATATAGAACCAAATAACCCTTTGTAGGGGTCGGTTGGACTTTAGATGGTACAATTCAAATTCCCCAGGGCATAATAAAAGGTGTAATACAGTCGTCTAGAAAATCTATTTAGGGTTATACATGATGCTTCATATCGGATGATAATCCTTGTTGTTCTATGTGCATACAGATGATGTTTAATGCATTAAAAGATAGTAGATATTCTTATGGTGTGGATATGCTCATGTTATAAATGTATACATACAATAGTCATGTTTAAGTTGATAGAGATAATACTACTATTGGCTATGATTATGACATTCGTTATAACATATTGCTAGCTATGACTTTGTAACTAGAGATGCTTAAACTGCTAATCATGCCTATCCAGTTAATTGTGATATGATGTTAGTTCTACTTATGATATTGATATGTTCCCTTTATTTGAGATGCCAATATTGATATCCATGTTATGTTACTAGACATATTCATGATGTCAGGGATGCTTATGCTACTAGATTGCTTGTGTTGTTACCAAGGACTATGGTGATAGTCAGATTAATGATGATGATTGTTATTAGATGCAATTTAATGAAATTTGAGTAGATATCTATCCAGAGAAATGGATTTATTTGTTACCTATATATCCATTGATAATCATACTTGTTGTTAAGATTATTTTCTTAATCTGTTTAGCACGCTTGAACTGTTCAATCTATTCAATTGATTATTAAATACTCCAACTACTCATATATCTACTATTTAAAATGTTGTAATCAATAAGTGTTGTAGGATGTTATATCTCTTACTGGGACATGGGTCTCACCCTTGTGGTTCACCACATCTTTTTAGGTAATCATAAGTGACAAAAATAAACATGTGGTAGCAAAGAGGAGCTATAGTAATGAATCTTTGAGAAAGTTGATTAGATGTCTAGTGTGTCCTGGAGTCATCCATGTACTCTCATGTCCGGGCAGGAAAAGTTTATATGGTGTTTCAAATGAATCAGAATTTTGTTAGCATGTTAATGCTTGTTTGTGAGGCATATAAAAATATTGTTCTCCAGTGTATATATGTCGTGGCTAAGGTGATAGAACAATTTGTATCAAATTCTTGTCATTGTACGGATAAAAGAAAGATATTGGGCTCTTATGCAAATGTTTCTGAGCAGGTGTTGATGTTGAAATCGGTTTTAATTTACCCATATTTTTGGGTATGTGATTAATTAGTGAGCAATTGTGTTTTATGTTTTGAGTAAACTCATTTAATGTAATGAGTTCTCACATGTTGTTATCAGATCTTTAGGTTCACTAAGTCTATAGGGACACTAAGACTTAGGACTAGGATGGTGTTTAAGTAAGGAACATAACATGAAAATATAGTGCATACTACCTAATCTCAGCACTTGGATGCCCTGGCCAAGTATTCAATTATTAAAGAAATGGTAAGTATGGAACTCTTAGATTGTTATCTTTTCTATTACTCTGATCAAGTAGTCATTTTAAACAATCTAAAGATCATAATGAATCAGAAATCATGGTGTAGATAACTTAATATTACCTCAAGAGAAGATGAAAATTACATCATTAACTATCAAAACTTGAATGTTTGGTAACTATAAGATAAAGATACAATAACATGAAATCTGAATTCATATACAAATAAGAAAAAGATGAGTTCTTGAAGATGTAATTCAAGAAGATAATAAAGTAAAAGACAGATAAGTTTGTTCTTATAAAGTGATTTAAGGTATGAAATTCATATAAGATGGAGAGAACTCCTATAATAAGTAAAAATGAGAAGATAAATGGGAACAATGACAAAGGAATAAGGTGGAACCTGAGTAAATCTCAGACCAGCCTATGTGTGTAAGAAAGTGTTAATGTAAAATCACCATGTCATGTGAAAGAGATTAAGGGAGATGATCCATGTTTAATTAAGAAAATGAAGAATATGATGTTTTACCTGTTGATAAGTGGTTGAAAAACATAATAAAATGAGATAACATACCCTGGTGGGATAAATAGTCATCAAGGAAGGAGTAATGAGATATGTTAATCATGATGATTCCTATGCTAATGGCAATGAATCCAAAATGAAAAAAGGTAAAATGATACATAAAAAGTTGTAACCTACATAATGAAAATAGAATTGGTTACCTTTTTGCTAGTGACCCTTGAAAAATTATGCTATGATGTGGGAAGTGTATTTCCCTTTGTGTCTTTCCTTTCTAGGGCACAACTTTCAAGTGGATCATTTCCACTTGGTATGTGTGGATTCGTTGTAAACATGAAGGTGGATAGTTTATTATAGCATAAGGTTGCTTGGACTATGGTTCCAAGATCATAAAGTTTGTGATGAGTTTACTTTTGAGCCTTCCAATAATTAAGAAGACTCATCTTATATGTCTTGAGATTTATTATGTTGGTAAAAGTAGATGAGATAAGGATGTGAGTTCCTTATAGTGCATGAGGTGGATACCAAGGTAATGAATCCTAGTATCCAAGATGTATCAACAATATGGGAAGTATGTGAAGGTTGGAGATGTTTATTACATGAACATTCCAAGTATTCCTCTCCCTTAGAGAGAGAGTTGATGATGACCCTCTAAATGTTGTTTGGAAGGAAAAACAAAAGTGATTCTATAATGTTGTGTATAATTCAATGATATCTGGGCAAGACCACTATCAAGGATACATGGTTTGTTGATCAATAGACGTGTGCTATCGCGTTCCTTTAAGATAAACCTAGGATCAAATATCAATGCATAAGAGTTAGAGTGGATGATGTAAGTTACATGACAGTGATGAGTTTATGGTTATGTCCTTTAGACTAACAAATGTACCAATAGAATTTATGAATAGGAGAAACAGAGTGTTCAAGTCATGTCTTACAAGTTGTAGCAATCTTTGAATGATAAAATCTCAATGTATTTCAGAGATGGTCATTAACATGGTTAACATCTTTGTTAAACCTTAAGAATGTTGAAGAAACTGTAATTATGTGTGACAATTCTAGCAAGAGTGAGTTGGGGGTTGACTAGAGTGTCCTCTTAGAGTTATGATACCTATGTTAAGTATGTTATGTGAATCATGATAAGTTAAAGACAATGTCATTGCTCCACCCCTAACAAGGTCAATCAGGAAGTAATATTTGTTAACGGTTACATATAAGTGTATGATTCTTCAACCAAATAGATGGTCAGTCCACCATTGAGATGGTTGGAGAATCCTATAAAAACATATTCCTCATAGTTCTTGAAAATTTGGGGATGCTTATATGGTTGATTGAGTTGTTAATTACAACAGCCATTAAAGGGGCATAGGGATGAAACCTTGTAAAGTTACATATGATAAGATATACATGATGTTCTATGTTTGGTAAGAGCCAGTGAGTATGGCATGTAAGTGATGTGTGATACAACAGATAGAAAAAGCTTAGGATGACAGTAGAGTCCCAAAATTGAAATTTACTATTAGATTTGTATAGGTGGCACAACAAGTTCCTATGTTCCATATTTGCAAATGTTTTCTTAGGTTGGGGGTTTTGTGTTGACCCAAGATAAGATATGTATGAATTGAAAGACAAGAACATGGCCTCTATAAGAGCGATGTGACATTACCATAATATGGAAGTAACCATGTGTAATATTGTGGATGATGTGCATGAGAAGTGTCCATCTATGTGTACCTTGGATTTCGAGGGTGAAATCCATGTTAGGGGTTTATGGTTGTGAGACTCCTAACCTTGCTTAAATGGTTGAACATGCTTAATTACCATAATTTAATTATTATAACTATAATATAACCTTTTTATATGCTTTTAAATCATAATGCAAGCTTAAGTTTCAAATTTGGTCCAATTTGGACATTGTTTGAGCATGTTATGCAATTTTATGTACATTTTGAACTTTTCTACAATTTACCCAATTGAGAGGTTTTCTTTGGAATTTATCACTTTCATTATATTCTTTTTATGTTCTCTCATCATTCTTGATCTTTTTGAGCCATGGGGCGCCTATTTGAACCTTGGTTTGGAGGTGTTTTCTCCAAGGGTATTTTAGGGTTTACCCCTTTATGGATGAGCTGTCGTTAGGATCTATCAACTAATGATTAATTTGTTTTGCTTGGAAATTCAAGAAATGAGGGATAATCAGGTTTCTATTCTATGTGGGGAATCTTCTTGTGTGTGTGCTTGTATATTCTTAATAGTTTAAGGCCATTGACACTTGGAAAGATACTAGAACTTCAACTTTTTCTTTTTCTTTATCTTAAAGTTTTATATACTTATCCCTAAGCACCCAAACGAACCATTTTCTCTCCACTACTTCCATCCTACTATGAACCTTGATCTCCCTCTGTGCTTCTGCAAAATTCATGTCCAAGGAAGAAGAAAGTGGGGATCTTCTTGGGGGAAAAGCTCTAGGGTTGCAATTGACTTCCTTTTAGGATTTAAAAAGATTTCTTCTAGTAATATTGACCTAAAAGAGTAAGAATCCCCTTCTTTCCTCCATTTATTTCTTTGTTATCCCTCCACCTACCTTTCTCCATGTTGAAACCTTGTTGTTCCATGGTGTAAATTGATCTAAAATCCTACCTTTCTTGCTCCTTATGCTTAGGGTTTGCTCATTTGAGGAGGAAATGTGCTAGATGGAAGAGTTCACAGCTTATGCTTGGATTTTCTACCCTACCTGCTTGTGTTTTCTTATATTTGGGATTTTATCTTCTAATTACAGGCAATTTTTATAACTTGTCCCACATTTATTGCTTACCATAAGCTTGCTAGCTCATGTTCTTACTTTTAAATGATGATCCATGCACTAAAAAGCTATGATTGACTTGGATTTCGATTTTTATAATGTTCCCTATTCTGATTTCAGTTCTATATGGACCTATGAACATATGTACGTTATTCCTAAGGAATAATATGACTTGGATCAGGTTGGTTTGACAACCTATGGTGCTAAGCACCTATCAACCAATGGTCAATTTTAGGGTTTAAAGTTGAATTCTTCTAAAAACCCATGACCCAATGGTGGTACCATTACAACAACCCTATGGTGTTGTCGTCATGACAACTGATGGTAGTGACCAAGGGTGTCAACTGATATTCACCCCTTAGGTCAGGTTTGGCCTAATTAGAAGCTTAGTGATTAACAACTAAGTACCCTAATGATGCTATCAATCAATGGTGATATTAGTTTGATATTCGATGGTGATTAATGTATATAGTACTGATTTAACAACCTATGGTGACTTAATGGCCACTATTGATGGTGGATCAGGTCTCAACAACCTATAATGAGTTAATAATGTAGTTGTAGCATCAATTAATCCTTAAACTAATGGTTCTTGGGTCATTTGATGCAATGGTCGGACCTATACTCCAATTGACGGTTTTAATATATGAACTTGACCTAATGGTTAAGATCTAATGGTTCTTCATCCAATAAATTGGAATGATGCCTAAATGGAATATGTTGGTCCTAATAAAGTTATTTAAATGGTTTCCTTTATGAGATCAATTTAAGAAGCTCATTTACTGATGGCTTATTTTAAATAAACAATCGCTTGTGGGTTTTACCCTACTCTCAATGGAACTTTTTATGTTGTTAATCAAGGGATTCATAGGGTTATATGGTGACTCTTTCTATAGAAAAACTCAATGACTTCATATATGGTTTGGTCAAGATGTTTACTTATGTAAACAACCAATGGCTTTACCTATTCAACATTTAATGGTTAGAAGTTGATGCCTCAATATTCCCATTATTTTGGGTAAAGCTTATAGTGTAATGTTATGATTCTAATGATGAGAATTTGATGGTTCAATGCCTTAAACTTGTAGTCTTACCCTTAACCTCGTATGATTATGTTTGATAATCACAATAATGAATTAATGGGTAACCCTAATGAGGTATAGCTTGTTATACCTGGATTTAATATAACTAAGTGGTGGTAATTGGGTATGAATAGTCCTTGAATGACTAATACAATCATGGAGTACTCTCTTATTGTTGTTGAAAGGTTACACCTTGATTTATCTGTGGGTTCATACTTGAGAATATTATCGAATTGTGATGGTGATGCTTCACCGTATGCATCCATGATCCAATGGGGATGTTGTGAGTTAGGGTTTGGGTATGAGAGCTGGTTAGTAACATTAATATAATTTATCTTGTTGAACCTAACTCTAATGCAAATAGATAAAGATGAGTATTCATTTTTAACCTTCTTATATGATAGCATGATGGCGAAATAACCTCCTTAATATGATCATAACCTTAATGTGTTAGTTGGTGGTTATCATAGCCACATGGTTGATATTTTCTTATGCTAAACATGTGCATTATGAATATGATGAGGGTTAATCATATCTAGATTCCTTGTATGTTGATGTAATATAGGAATGTTCTTAATGTTAATATAACACCGTCATGATTGTTTATGAATATCTCCTAGCTCATTAATGCAATATTGTGTTGATCTGGTGTATTATATGTAAGTGATGTTGTTGAGCCTTGTTATAAGGCATGCAAAGATAATGATGATCTTGTAGGGAATAGTATGATGGTCTTAATGACCTTTGGGCATGGTTGAGACCTAAATGAGGTGTAATCCTCTTGTGTTGATAAGGGTTGATACCCTATGATATTGTGAAAAGGATTTATATCTTGTGATAATATGATGACTAGTGTAGTCTCATGAATGGCAAGTGAATAGTACCATGTGATGATGAGATGAGAAATTATGTTTCACACATTTTATATCTTTTGAAGTTGTGATATTGATATGCTTGCTAGAATTGAAATAGGGTTTGTATGTCCACTTGTTTGATGCAGCCTTGATTCACCCAATTGGCATAACTAATCAAGTACAACTCTAATCATGTAGTGCCTTGTGATGTAGAGCCATCTTCAGTGTCAGAACTTGTTGGATGGTGAAATGAGTATTCCCAAGGGAAACTCAGAGCGCATACTGTTGAGTATGTGGGGGTGGCAAGTTGAGGATATATCCTTGTCATCCATAATGCAGGTTATGGAGGATGGCTATGGTCATGCCTCAGACTTTTTATGTGATTGAGGACAACTACGGTTGTACCTCGGATTAGAGGGTTTTGTATACCCTGGTTTCTAGTGTCGTGACCTGTACCAAGGGTGGAATAGTGGTTAGCAGCTTGACTATATGTCACTATAGTGGCAGCTTTAACTGATATATCACTACCTTTTTACTTGTACTGACTGAGGGGAAGAGATCTTAGGATATCAGCACTCCTAGATCTTGTACGGAACTGAACAGCTCTTCGTAAGGGTCGGTTGGACTTTTGATGGTATGATTAAAATTCCCCAGGGCATAATAAAAGGTGTAATACAGTCGTCTAGAAAATCTGTATAGGGTTATACACGACACTTCATATTAGATGATAACCCTTGTTGTTCTCTGTACATAGAGATGATGTTTAATGCATTAAAAGATAGTAGATATTCTTATGTTGTGGATATTCTCATGTTATAAATGTGTACATACAATAGTCATGTTTAAGTTGATAGAGATATTACTACTCTTGGCTATGATTATGACATTCGTTATCACATATTGCTAGCTATGCCTTTGAAACTAGAGATGCTTAAACGGCTAATCATGCCTATGCAGTTAATTGTGCTATGATGCTAGTTCTACTTATGATATTGATTTGTTCCCTTTATTTGAGATGCCAATATTGATAGCCATGTTATGTTACTAGACATATTTATGATGTCAGGGATGCTTATGCTACTAGATTGTTTGTGTTGTTAGCAAGGAATATGATGATATCCAGATTAATGATGATGATTGTTATTAGATGCAGTTTAATGAAATTTGAGTAGATATCTATCCAGAGAAATGGATTTATTTGTTACCTATATATCCATTGATAATCATACTTGTTGCTTATATTATTTGCTTAATATATTTAGCATACTTCAATTGTTCAATCTTTTCAATTGATTATTAAATATTCCAACTACTCATTTATCTACTATTTAAAATGTTGTAATCAATAAGTGTTGTTGGATGTTATATCTCTTGTTGGGACATGGGTCTCACCCTTGTGGTTCGCCACATCTTTTTAGGTAATCTGAAGTGACAAAAACAAACTTGTGGCAGCAAAGAGGAGCTAGAGTAATGAATCTTTGAGAAAGTTGATTAGATGTCTAGTGTGTCCTAGAGTCGTCCATGTACTCTTAGGTTTGGGCAGGAAAAGTTTGAATATGGTGTTTTAAATGAATCAAAATTTTGTTAGCATGTTAATGCTTGTTTGTGTGGCATATACAAATATTGTTCTCCTATGTATATATGTTGTGTCTAAGGTGATAGAACAATTTGTATCAAATTATTGTCATCGTATGGATACAAGAAAGATATTGGGCTCTTATGCAAATGCTTCTGAGTGAGTGTTGATGTTGAAATCGATTTTAATTTACCCATATTTTTGGGTATGTGATTAATTAGTTATCAATTGTGTTTTATGTTTTGAGTAATCTCATTTAGTGTAATGGGTTCTCACAAGTATAGAAGAAATTTTTCGATGCTTAGACTGTCCTGAGGAACCTAAAACCAACTGTGTCACCTTAAAGGCTAGAAGGAAATGCTAAAATATGGTGGGAGAACCTTCAGACTATCTCCTTCCATGACTCCCCAATCATATCATGGAATAAATTCAAGGAACAGTTTAATGATCAATATTTCTCTAAACAATTATGAGGTCACAAATTTGAGGAATTTCTAAATCTACAATAAGGAAGACAGTTTGTGGCTATATACACAACTCATTTTCATATATTGGAAAAATATGCTACACAACTAGTATGAGATGAAAGGACCCATGTCTCAAGGTATGAAAAAGGATTGGCTCTGTATCTTGCATAAAAGATTGTTGTTCTTCATATTACATCCTTTGATGAATTAATAAAAAGAGTTGTTGTTTTGGAGACAAACCTCCAACACATGCAATATAAAAGATCTAAAATACCTCAAGCCCCACAACCAAAAAGGAGGATTTCTTCATCTGGGTAACAATATTCTCTCACTCCAAAGAGGAATGGGAATATGTTCTTACGTTATGGAAAGCCACACTTTGGGGATTGCATGTATGACACTTGCTCTCATTGCTATTGTTGCCACATGACGGGACATGTAATGAGAGATTTTCCTATTCCCCTTCCCAACAATAGTTCCATGACTCACAAAGGGTTATATCAACAAAACCCAATGACGCCTGCTATGAGGCCAAGGTTCCATCAACAATAATCATCTGCAATAAGGACCCAACTAGTTTTCCCGCCAATACCACCTCAACAATGTCCTCCGCAACACCCTCAATAGGGGTGTCATGATCCAAACCAACAAAAGAGGATTGGAAGGGTGTTCGCCTTAATCTCAGAGGAGGTTCAAAAGGAAGATCACATGATGGAAGGCAATGGTCTTATCAATAATAAAACCTTCAAGGTATATATGATTCTGGTGCTACACATTCTTATCTATCATTTGTCTGCTTAAAGAAAATAATCCTAGAAGTTTAGAGCCTACACTACACCATAGAAATAACTACACCTCTAGGGAAGCAAGGTGTGGCACACAAGATAATAAACAATGTGCCCCTTCAGATAGAAAGAGATACACTATATGTCAACCTTATCATTCTTGACCTAACGGGCCTAGACGTTATCCTTGGAATGGACTGGCTACAAAAGCATGGAGCAGTTATTGATTACCAAAGAAAAATGGTAATCATAAACATGTTTTGCATGCCTCCTTGGGTTGTCTATAGTAAAGGGACTTCTAAAGAGAGGCTAATTATCTCTGCAATCCAAGCCAAAAAAATTACTAAAGGAATGGTGTGAAGGTTTTATTGAAGTATTACATGAAGAGAATATGAACGAGAAGCCATTAGAAGAAGTGAATGTGGTTCAAGAATTTCTTGATGTCTTTCTAAAAGAGTTGCTTGGATTGCCCCCACACTGAGAGGTAGAGTTCAGAATTGAGCTCTTACCATGGAGTGCCCCTATATCTTTCCAACCTTATAGAATGGCCCCAACAGAGTTGGTAGAGTTAAAGAAGCAACTTGAAGAATTATTAGAAAAAGGATATATTCTCCCTATCTCATCTCCTCGGGGAGTACATGTACTTTTTGTTAAATAGAAATATGGAACATTGAGGATGTGCATTGATTATCGTAGATTGATTGAGGCCACTATTAAAAATAGATACCCCTTACCCCAAATTGATGATCCATTTGACTAACTCAAATATGGTTGAGTCTTCTCAAAGATAGATTTGAGATCTGGGTATTATCAACTAAGGGTTAAGGAAGAACATGTGCCAAAAACTATTTTTTTGAACACGTTATGGTTCATATGAATTTTTCATTATGCCTTTTGGGCTAACTAATGCCCCTACAACATTCATGGGTCTAATGAATTGTGTGTTTCATAAGAATTTTCATAAATTTGTCATTGTATTTATTGATGACATTCTTATATATTCCCCCACTAAAGAGGAACATCAAGTCCATCTGATAATTTTGTTACAAACTCTAAAGTACCAACAAATTTATGCCAAATACTCAAAGTGTGAGTTTTGGCTAACTAAAGTAGGATTTTTGAGGCATGTAATATCTATTAGAGGCATATCATTAGACCTAGACAAAGTTGAAGTTGTGCTTTAATGGAAAACACCCAGTACGATATTAGATATTCGAAGTTTTCTGGGAATGGCAATATATTATCAAAAAAAATCAAGGACTTCTCAAAGCTTGGAGGCCCTCTAACACATTTAATGAGAAAGAGAGTCTCTTTTGTTCAGAGTCCAAAGTGTGAAGATATCCTACAAGAACTTAAAATGAGGCTAAGTATTACCCCAATATTGGCACTACCACAAGAAGGCAAGACATATACCTTGTTTACCAATGCTTCCAAAGTAAGCCTTGGTTGTGTCTTAATGCAAGAAGGTAAGGTAATAGCTTATGCCTCACACTATTTGAAGAAGCATGAAGAAAATTATCCTACCCATGATTTGGAGCTTACGACAGTAGTGTATGCTTTGAAAATTTGGAGGCACTTACCATATGTGGTAAAGGTTGAGATCTTAATTGATCACAAAAGCCTCAAGTATATCATGACTCAAAAAGATCTCAATCTAAGGCAAAGGTGATGGTTGGAATATCTCAAAGATTACAACTTCACTATTTCTTATCATCCTATTAAGGCTAACGTTGTGGTTGATGCACTTAAAAAAAAAAAGAGAAATGAATATATAAATGATAAGCATGCAAGAATGGAAAATGGTTAGGATTGTGCTCAATCCATTGACCATTACTGCAAATTTTGAAGGCGGAGGTCATGGCTGCTAAAAAACAAGACAATGACTATAATTATCGGGAGGGAGTAGCTCAAAACCCCAAATCACAATTGCAATTGAGGGAGGAGGGCACGGTTTGGTTTGCAAAACAATTGTGGGTACCTTCTAGCACCCTAATTAAACAAAATATCCTAGAAGAAGCACATGCATCAAGATACAACATACACCCAAAGACCACCAAAATGTTCAATGACTTGTAAAAGAATTTTTGGTGGCTAAATATGAAGAAGGATATTGTTGAATATGTACTCAAATGTCTTACATGTCAACAAGTGAAGGTGAATCATCATCGACCGGGTGGACTTCTCAAATCCTTAGAAATTCCATAATGGGAGTGAGAACATATCACAATGGATTTTGTGACCAACCTTCCTCAAACCCAAAAATGGAATGACAGCATATGGGTAGTAGTCAACAGATTGACAAAATCTACCCATTTCCTCCCAATCAAGATCACTCCTAATATGGATCTTCTAGCATACCTTTACATGAAAGAGATTATTAGGCTACATGGTGTTCCCGTGACTATGGTATCAGATAGAGACCCCCGCTTTACTTCCAAGTTTTGGAAACAATTACAAAGAGCACTAGGTACCAAATTGAATTTCACCACTGCCTTTCATCCAAAAACTAATGGCTAGTCAGAGTGAGTAATGCAAATCTCAAAAAAATATGCTAAGAGCATTCTCTTTGGATTGGAAAGGCAATAGGGATGAACATCTCCCTCTAATGGAGTTTTTATATAATAATAGCTATCAAGCTAGTATTCAAAGGGCTCTATATGATGAAGTATATGGGAGACCTTGTAGATCTACATTGTATTGGGATGAAGTTGGGGAAGCTAAAATTTTGGGACCCGAGCTAATCCACCAGTGTGCAGAAAAAGTGAAGTTGATCAGGAAGAGGTTATAAGCCGCACAAGATCTACAAAAATAATACACAGATTAGAAGCAAAGACACTTGGATTACAAAGTAGGAGATTGGGTTTATGTTAAGGTCTCGCCCATCATGGGTGTTACCAAATGGGGAAAGAAGGGAAAACTAAGCCCTAGATATGTGGAACCTTTTGAAATCATAAAGGAGATCAATGATTGAGCCATGAAGTTAGCGCTACTTCCTGAATATTAAAAGGTACATGATGTGTTTTATGTATCATTATTGAAGAAGTATATCTCTGATCCGTCACATGTCATTTATTATGAGCCTCTCCCAATTTTTGAGGACTTATCGTATGAAGAACAACCCATTTGAATCCTGGACCAAAAAGAGAAACAACTTAAAATCATACCATCCCAATCATGAAGGTGTTATGGAAACATATGTTGGTATGTATGTCAAAAGAGCCAATCATATGATGATTGGATTGGCATATGTTCTGATTGATTTGATAAGTATCATAGGCAAGCTTCCAATTTATTCTAGTTCAATCGATTATGAGATAAATGTTGGAGCAGAATGAATGTCTAAAGAATGACAATACTCGATGACGTATGTCTTCAAGTTGAGGACTTGAACAATGAGATCATATGGATGCTAAGAGTATGTACACTCTTGTTATGTCTCTAGTCAGATGTCATTGTAGAAGGTTGATAGATAACAATGACACATCAAGACTAGAGTGTGTGTTGGTTGATGATAGTGTCTCATTAGTCATGATATATGATATCAAACCAAGCATACAAATACATGTTGGAGAACAGTGTATCGGACAGACCCACCATGAGAGTGACACATGGAACCATGACATGGTATTCAGAATCATCTCTCATTGTGATGGTGGTGATTGTGATTCTTAGACCTGAAATCATTGCACTCGTCGAATGTGATTGGGTACACTTTGACATCATAAAATGTAGCCTTGAAACATGGGTTGTTATAACGGTGATGATTGGGTGGCTTTGACACATGAGAAGACTGTGAGTGATAGATATGGGATTTGTCCCTCCTAAGGGAGTATGATGTCTAGGCTACTTGATAAGTGAGACTTAGAAAGGCATGTGCAAGTACATGTGAATCAATATATGATATTGATGTCACACATATCTCAAACAGTCTTCTCTAGTTCAAGAAACATGAATAAACGTTGAAAGGATGACAACTCCATGCCTTGACTTCATTCAAGATATCAGAGACAAAGGAGTTATAAATTCACTGAAACACCAATCACAGACTGTAGGATTGAAAGTTGTTCTCCAACTTTCCTTTTCACTTGGGTAGCACTGATGTACGACTAGGTACTGCTCTTTTCTTGTGACATCATAAGCTAGTTATGGACATTCACTGCCAACGTGAAATGGGACCTATAGGGTCACACACAAAAAATTAACTGGAAGAGGAGTTTGTCCATGAATGATGTTTAGATTGATTACTAAAAGTGTTTAGGTACTCAATCAAACATTCAATCAATAGACTAGACTCAGAATCATCAAGTTCTAGTGTTGAACCAACTGATTAGAGTGTTAGATTGATTGAGAACTGAATTGATTGTGTTCTGCACAATCTGGACCACCAATGACCGGTTCACTGGGTAAACCGATTGGCTCATGTTCAGTGAGATGACCAGTTCACTCTAGTGAACCGATCGATTCAACTGGACCAAATGAGCAGTGTTGAGTTGTCTCAGTTTGTGAGAAAAGTTTTTTCATTTCACTTGTTCAATTCAATTGGGACAAGAATTAATCTTTGCATTAATTAGAAATGAATAAGGAAAGGCAATTGCAGGCAGGTCTGGGAAGTGAAATGACCAGTTCACTAGGTGAACCGATCGGCTGACACTCCCAACTGACCAGTTCACTAGTGAACTAATCGGCTCACCTTTCCAAATGACAATTTTAGTTATGAAACGATCGGTTCGCCTGCAGCGGTGCAAATTATTCATGGAAATTCCAGACCCTTCTACTCCTACATAGACTTTGAACCCTAACCCTACCCTCTACTATAAATAGAAGGGTATAGGGGGCTTATCCATACACACAACTCAAAACATCAGTTGCGCTGCAAAGTTTTTATCCTCTATGGTTGTGGTAACCGAGAGAGCCCAAGCAAGTTCTACCCATCCAGGGAGGAACAGTGAGGGAAAGACAACTATAGAAAAGCAACTGGTGGTGGGAGAGTGTGTCAGTGACTAGTACGCCGATAGAAGGGGACAACTCCTTCTAGTTTGTTCTTCAAGATGACTAGAGTTCCCGGTAGTCCGTGTTGACTATCTATAGAGGCGGGAGACTTATGCCACTCAGGAGGACGGTAGTCAACCGCAGTCCGGGTTAAGACAAGGAGATGCACAGATATTGTCGAAGATAGGTGGTTGACGATCTCACTTGTTGCGAGGTATAGTCACTGAGCAAGCCTCAGGACCATGTATATCTCACTAAAACCATCATTCCCATTACATAGATATTGATGTGATCTGCTGGTTATGGGTTTATGGTCAAGTAAATTTTTTGTTTCTATTTTCTACTCCGATCATGTAAAACCCAACAATGGTATCAGAGCCACATCAATACTCTATGTTTTGGGATAATTGATATGATCGTATTTTGGTTTTACCATCTTTTATTTATTGTATACGATGCAAATATTTAAATGACTAATGTGAATATTTGGTTAATACCATGATCCCAAACTAATATATACATATATGATATGGTATATATGCAATCGATACACATCACCCTAAAACGGTTTTGATGGTAGATGTGTAGCATGGTTATGGCCTATAAACCCTATGTGCATGTGTATGGTTGGTTATGGTTGTTTGCATCTCGATCTGCACACCAAGCGCTCTTCTTCTATTTTGGATGTAACTCGAGATAACTCAAGATTCTCTTATACCTTTTCTCCCCTCAAAGGTAACTCAAGGTTTCACAAAGATTACGTAATTATTTCTTGTTATGACAAAGATTGAAGATGACCGCTTGATGGATCGAGACAGCCGACTGAGGAGCAGTTGGTGGACCAACGAGAAGCCCAGATGATCGGACGAGCCGACCATCTGGAGGAGCCATACAACCGGCTGGAGGAGACCAACCGATCGTCCTAGAGACGAGTTGACTGGTTCAAAGGTTGAACCAATCAATCCAGATTGTCAAGCATAGATCTTCATTAATAACAGGTTGCATGTGATGTAGACCTTAGATGATTGTAGTTCCTTGTGGTTCCAAGGAACTACAATAGGATGGCCATAATCATCGCTTTATTGTTTTGCATGTTTTCATTTATGGGATATAGCATGTATATGATACATACTATATATGTGGTGATTGGATACATATATGTATATATAAGCATATTAAAACCCCTCAACAAACATATTAAGTTGAAGATGTTTTCCAAAAGCAACACATATGAAAAGCTTGATCGACTAAGTGTGGGAACTCCTTCGCATGGTGAACTGTCTATCTCATGGAAGTGTGATGGTGAATATGTGGGTCTACCTTTGTAGGGTGTGTATTCATCGTACTTTTGGGTTGGACTTAATAAGGTAATGTTAATAGGATTAAGCATCTTGAGGCACACATATGTTCATGACAAAGAGTTGTGCATAACATCTATCAAGAGTTGCATATGATGCAATTGGCAAAAGTTGCCTACCGGAAAGAATCTAGTTGTGGGTGACAGCCCTCGTTGGTCCATAACTTAGAGGAAGTTAGGATCTTGCTCACTAGAAGGTTGTACACTGCAATCTTTCGAATTGATACATGAGGGTTATCAATTTGATCAAAATAGTGGGAGTGATAATTAATTAAAGACCTAATTAATATCGTCAATTTTCAAATCAAATCAAATCAAAAGAGTGTTGGACTAAAATTGCAAATTTTATTTTTGTAGAATAAATGGCTACCAACAACAATCACTTTTCATTGCGATTGGTCATTGAGAAGGACAAGCTAAATGGGAACAACTTCCACGACTGGTTTAGAACATTGAGAATTATTCTCACTTAAGAGAAAAAGCTCTATGTCCTAGATACACCAGAGCCAGAAGAACCTGCTCCCACCACACCAAAGGCTGAAAGGGATGCTTAAAAGAAGCATATTGAGGATACCATTGATCTGAAGTGCTTGATGTTGTGCTGAATGAACTAAGAGTTGCAGAGACAACATGAGAACATGGACGTCATTGAGATGGTTCAACATCTCAAGAACATGTATCAAGACCAAGCACGGAAAGAGAGATATGAGGCATTGTTCAAGTGTGTCATGACAGAAGGAGATCTAGTAGGCCCTCACACACTCAAGATGATTGGGTATGTGGAGAACCTAACTCGACTGGGATTCCCTCTGAGCCAAGAGTTGGTTACTTATGTTATACTATAATCATTTCCAGAATCCTATAGTCAGTTTGTGATGAACTACAACATGAACAACTTTGATAGGTCACTGATAGAGTTGTTGGGCATGTTGAGGACAACCGAGGCACAGATGAAGAAAGACAAACCCAAATTTGTGATGATGATCAACAAAAAGAAGTGAAAATCTAAAGGCAAGGGAAGGGCAAAGCAAAGAAAGGTTCTGATGTTAGCCAGCAGCCGAAGTCAACTTCAACTCTCAAATCTAAGGGAGGAGTGAAAAAGGGAGGCAAATGTCACCATTTTCATGAGCCAGGACATTGGAGGAGAAATTGCCCTCTCTACATAGATGAACTAAAGAAGAAGGAGGGGATGGAAGTCTCTGCCTCAGGTATCATGAAATAAACTTAAAATACTTCTTTATGTTAGGTATATGATACCAAGATATAGATATGGCATATATGATGTGCAAGATCTGAAAAGAAGTAATGGCCTTTGTGAAAGGACCAAGAAGGAATACTCATCAATATTAGAGCAAGTGTTGCTGCCATAGATAGAAGTACCTTTTAGTTTATTTCATCCCAAAGGGCATGTAATAGAGTTATGGATTTCTATTTCATTTTACCAATAAATAGAAACATTTTATTTCTGCATCTTGTAATGACAAGGATGTCTATCAATAAAGATTCATGTTTCAATTTCAAAGATATGATCTTTTATGGCAATGCCTTATTTATCTTGTGGTACTTGATTTGCATGAGATAAAATAAATAATACCTAAAAGTTATTGATGACTCAAACTATCAATTAGCATTATAATCTAAACAAATGAATGAGAAATTCATCTCTAGGTTCCATGTTGATGGATAAACTAGACTCTCTTGGTTAATGAACCATTAAGAGACATGAATGTCTTATTTATTGGGCATGATGACAAGTCAATCTTCACTAGATGTAGTGGGAGAATGACTATTCTATTAGGTATAATACATATTGATGTACATACATACCTATTGGAATAAATGTTAATACTTCAGATATGGTATTTAATGAAATACCAATATGAATATCTTGAAATGTTGAAGAATATCATAAATGAAGAACAAACTTGGTAAAAGTATTAATTCTTTGATATGATCAATGAAAGAGATACTTAAACCAAATGTTTGAGGATCTTGTGAGTAAATATGATAGTGTATGTTCACCAAAAAAAACTATGATAGTGTATCATATAGAACTCATGATTAAGGCATAATGATGTCTAAATCAAAGAAGGAATCACTCTAAATAGTAAGAGCATGATCATCAAAAAAAAACTAATCTTCTAAAATTCTATTAAAGAACATGCTTTACACTAAATAAAGGTACAAAAAGGAGATTAAGAATCGCAAGTGTTATGGAATCTCAAATTCCTTATATATAACAGATACACCTCATATATCTAGTAGAAAACACCTTGAGCTTGATGGATAATGATATCCTACAAACTCAAAGGTGATGAATTGGTCATATGATGATGAGCCAATAATCTATCTAGATGATGTTGAGGAACCAAATTTTGAGTTATGGCTTGAAGCCATATGATCCAAAATGACTTCCATGTGAACCAAATAAGGTATGACCTTAATAGTAGCACTTATAGGGATAAAACCCATAAGTGCAAATGGATCTTAAGAGTTAAGACTGACATGGATGACATTTGAAGATTTGTTGGTTGAGATAAATTCAAGTGAGTTCAAGGTGTTGAACCTGATGATTTATTTAACCAATTGCAGTGGCTATAGGCCAAAAAGGATCGTGCTTGCTATTGCAACTTGAAGATTGTGAAATTTGGCATATGGATATTAAAACCACATTCCTAGTAGGAATAACATGAGGTTGTGTATGTGACATAATCTAAAAGGTTTTATAATTCCGTTAATGCAAATGTAGTCTATAAGTTACAAGAGATTAATCAATATGATTGATTAAATACAAACACTTCAGAACTAGAGCCTTTAATTTGATTATACAGTCAAAAGGTTTGACTGATATATCGAAATAAAGAAGGGATCTGTGATTACAAAGATTTAGTGGGAGTGTATTCATATTTCACATGATGATGAGGAATAAAATGAAACTGGTGTGGAAATACCTTCTTTAAAGGAATAAAGAGAAATGCCCTATGTGATAGAAGTAGATACCTATAGAGATAATTCTCAAAAGTCTCTTGACTTGATAAAGAGAGAGCATACATTGGTAGTCTATGCTAAAGGGTTCAGTATGCAAAGATTTAGTGGGAGAAAACTTGTCCATATTACATGGAGTTAGTCTCTCAGACGCCTAATGTCCCAAATTCTTATGAAGAATAGGAACACATAGATAGATGTTGTGTGCATTCACAACTAGATCTATCATGCATGTAATCATCCCATTATCTTGTATGTATCAGACATGACAAGAAAATGTATATGCATTCATCATCTTGTATGTATTGGACATGACAATATGATATGCTCATCCAGTTATCTCGTATGTATTGGACATGATGAGTGGATGTATGTCTACTTCCAGTGAGAATTACTAGAATACCATAAAGAACTTATTTAAGTACTTTTGAAGTATTAAAGGATTAGTTCTATGGTAATAAAAGGATGAGTTGAGTGTAAATGAGTGACACTGATGCAAGCTTCCAAAATGAAAGAAAATGATCGCAAAATGCAAAATATAAAAGTTATATTCAATTATAAAGTGAATAAGAGTTGTTAAGTGGAAATGTTCTGAGTAAAATGAAAATCCATTTAATTCTAAAAGGAATGTCAAGTATTCTTGTGTTATGAACACCAGAGGATACTATATGGATCTAGAAGTTCATACATATGAACTTATAGATATTCCAACCATTGATGATAAAATAGTAATACTAAGTCAAACTATGGAGCTAATTGTTCGGCAAGGAATATCAGACAACATATTATGGGAACTCCATCTCATACGAAATGTCGTACTACGAGGAGATGTGAAACATGCAATATACCGACTAAATCAATATGTTTCCAACTCACTAGATTAGCACTGGTGTACGAGAAACATGTAGGACATGTTTAGAGATCACTAAGAATATGATTCGAAGGTGATTGGCTCTAAGTGCAAGTGGGAGTCTATTGGTATGTATGCCCAGAGAGCCAATCATATGATGATTGGATTGGCATATGTTCTGATTGATTTGATAAATATCAAAGACAAGCTTCCAATTTATTCTAGTTCAATCGATTATGAGATAAATGATGGAGCAGAATGAATGTCTAAAGAATGACAATACTCAATGACATATGTCTTTAGGTTGAGGACCTGAACAATGAGATCATACGGATGCTAAGAGTATGTACATTCTTGTTATGTCCCTAGTCAGATGTCATTGTGAAAGGTTGATAGACAACAATGACACATCAAGACTAGAGTGTGTGTTGGTTGATGATAGTGTCTCATTAGTCATGATATATAATATCAAACCAAGCACACATATACATGTTTGAGAACAGTGTATCGAACAAACCCTGAGACCCACCATGAGAGTGACACATGGAACCATGGCATGGTAGTCAGAATCATCTCTCATAGTGATGGTGGTGATTGTGATTCTTAGACCTGAAATCACTGCACTCGTCGAATGTGATTGGGTACACTTTGACATCATCAAACGTAGTCCTAAAACACAGGTTGTTATAACTGTAACGACCCACACTTTTGAGTGTCTAAAAGACCTTAAATTCACAGATCGTCATTCAAAAATTCCATGATCAGATTCATGAAATAATACAAAATAGTAAACAATTTCCATTAATGATCAAATATTTACATGTTTAGATAAAAAGCTCCTCTAAGGAGTTACATAACTTTTAAACATAATTAACCTTTACATATGTGAAGATAAACCATTAAGACTAAACCTTCATGATTAAATTGTAGTGTCTTCATCATCTTTAATTGTACCCTCATGTCCACGAATCAAGTATATCTGATACCTAAAACACCAACAAACAAATACGCGATCAGTATATTTCTATACTGGTACGTGGATTCAAACAATAATCACAAGTACAGATATAAGCAAACATTTTTATCTTGAATATAAACTCATTTTCATATTCTAACCCTTATCTGGTCCACTACCTCAGGTGTAATCACTGTCCCTCCGGGGCTCGTGTGCATTACCCTTAAGATCAGTTTGACCCAAGGTTCAGAATGTAATTATTTACTTTACATGATACTCATATGCACTTTATAGTTTGCAAGAACTAAATAAACAAGCAAGCAGTTTATTTGTCGTTCAATCTCATCGAGAAACATCGGTAATCTCAGAATTCGATACATGTATTCATTAGCGTAACCACATACCTTATGCCATCACAGAAACCATATAGAGCATCCTATGTACTTTAGGAAATGCAATCCAAACATCCAATCAACCAAGCACGTAATCAACAAGTATCTGAAACAAAGCATACTACGTGTGTGTCACCACGTATTCACATTACATTATTTACATCTAGATGTGATCCTAAACTAGGGTTTAGGGTTATCTTGTGTTTGGACTAAGGATTAGGATTACAAACCCTAATTCTATTATATCATGGTTTCCAATATTACAACTCAATCATCCATGTTAGGTTAAACCCAGATTAGCATCTTAAGCATATTAAACTATTCGTGACACCTAAATCACATTTCTAGCATTAAGATTATAGCAAGATGTCTATATTGGTTTAAAAACCCTAAAACAACATGAATAAGATTACTAATATGGAATCGTCCATTATTCAACATTATCAAAGTTTTAATCATTATACATGTCTAAATAAGTTATGAACATAACATAACCAATTCTAATCAATTAAGCCTCATGTTAACCAAAATCTAGGCTTTCCTTTATATTAATCACATTAACACATGTATTGCACATACTTTTAAAATAAGAAGCATAATCAGGTTCTGATAGTATTTTATTTGGATTCCTCTCATTTTTCTAAGCAACTTTCATATGTTATATGTCCTCATCAGAGTCACGAATAACTAACTATAATTATTTCCAGTTAATGCACTTACCGGCCAATCAGGTGACGCCACGTCATCCTTGTGTGCATGTAGCCAGCCGATCCTTTGCTCCAGCGAGGCGGGGACTTAAGAACATAACCTATTTACTAAACTGCCCCTGGGCTGTGCATTGCACCTTACAGCACCGGAGGGGCAGTAGAGTCTTTCGACTCTGCCCTTCACCTTCCCTGCGCTACAGCACGTTCTTCCTCCCTGGCGCTGCGGCAGGTGGCCCAGCCAGCGTCCCCCTCCGCATCCAAGGACCTCAGTTAACCGAAGCACGATCCACCTCCCCCTTTCGACCCCTCTCGGATGCTCCCTCAGAGGCCGCCAAAGCCAGGAGATGAAGCTCTGCTTCCTCCTTGCGCTGTACCCGCGGTCGGAGACGAGATCCCTGACTAAATCCGCTGCCTTGCTTTGCAGGGGACTTGTAGGGGTGCCAAAGTGCTCCTGTAGGGTTGATGTACCTTCTGGCATCAAAGTATGCCCCTAGCTATAGCCTGCGATCCTCTTCCTGCTCGCGGCATCAACCTGCACGGGCCACGGTCGAGCCAAACCAGGTGGCCAACTCGCCCTCCTCTTGGGCTCTGTCATCTACAGGTCCCCGGATGATGCTATCTCTCGCCTATTGTCACACCCTCTAGGTGGACGAGGCGTGTAACAGTGAGAGGGATGGCAGGCTAGGTCTCACGCCTAGGTTAGCGACATGGATGTCTGGCTTCATGGAGTTTCCACTTTACTGAAACGAGAGACAGAGTTTGGGGAAACAGGAACCCTCCGCAGTTCGAGTCGAGTTTTGGGTGATGAGGGCTTCCTCCACAACCTTCTATATATACTTATCTTAATGAAAACCTAGTGGTTCCTATTAAGAAGGGAGAGAGGAAAAGGGAACAGCCATCGAGAAGGAAACTGGGTTTCCTTCCCCCTACGCTCGCGATAAGGACAAGTCCCTTTAAAAGATAAATCTCATTAATAACTTCCATACTTAATAGATTATACTTCCCTCTCTCTTCATGACTCCCCTTCTTAGGAAACCTTCTATTTTACATTGTCCTTTTTCTTAACATGATATAGGATCCTCAATAAAAGGTTATAAATTTTAAACTCGTTAAACTCCTTTCCTAACGAGAGTCCCAAGAGCCATGTAAAAAACCATATTTCCTATTTCTCTTAGGAAATTTACATATTGTTCTTTTATTTGGCTTCCAAGCAATAAGTGGATAATCCTTTAATTAAATATTTGAACCACATATTATCTTGGATTATATTAGAAATCCTCTCATTATCTTAATTTGTAATTATCCTTCAACATACCAAAAAGGCAACCCAAGGTAGCACTATTTGGTGTCCCAACCATTGTCTTTCCAATAATGGAAAGATAAGTTTTCTTTTCATTATCTAACACATTATTAACTTTATTCTTCTTTGGAAAGCGTTTTATCAATATCCAAAAGTCATTACTATTTATTAATGCATGGATTCCGTTTATCTATTCGTCTTGTACCAAAGCACTTGTGCGACAAAGGCAATTAACATTACTATTCCACCAATAAAATCATTGAGGAATTATCATATTAATTCATGCATCATATTATATAGTTCAATTTTTACCAAAATTTGAGGATATTACATTCACTCCTCCTTAAAAGGAATTTTGTCCTCAAAATTCACACCCAAAAGAAAAAGATGAATTATAACTCATCTTAGTTTCAAGTCTTAGGGTTAGCACCCTATTTATACATCTTTACATCTATTATTATGCAAATTCCACACATTAAGACTAAGATTGGTACTCGAATTCAATTCAATGTATATCTACATCTTTAGTTTACACATCTTATCATCACTTTATGATTTCATTCTTATTTTATGATTTCATTACTACTTAGTGATTTCTCTTTTCACCTAGGTTTCCAACCTATTATTCATTATTTCCACATAAGGGTGAGGTAACACCTCTAACCCTAGGTTACACATTACACATTTATCTTAAGACATTTATTTTCAATTTTAAGCATAATGTGTGTCTATCCAATCCCCCCCATAATGAGATGAAATAAGCATTTGGCTGCAGCCCAAATACAAAGTTCATTCCATTCCAAGAGCGGAGATAGTACATCCACACATTACCTTTCAATTTCACATATTAAGTTGAATCATACTCTATATGACTCTAAACTTTCTTTCTCTTAATTTTATAGCATTCTTTATCCCATGGAGTCAAGTGTCCCTTTTCTTACTCTTAAGTTAAGACACAACTTCTCTAAGTTTTTCATGACTTCTTTATATCTTTTATATTTACATCTCATGTATCATTATGAGCCTTATCCAAATCCTTGGGGTCTCTAGGGGTATAGGTACTCTTTTGGAGTGATCTCATCCTTATGCATCAAGAGAGTGCCTTTCATATTCACCCATTAGGCTACATGATCCTCATAGAGGTAGCTAATCTCCTGAGTCATGTACCTTGGATAAACCTAGCTGTTACCTCCCGACCACATGGTCTTGTGCATTCAGAGAACAATCAACTCCTAACCCATCGGTCCAATGTACCTCTAATACACCCTACTTGACCCTAGGATTGCATTAGGCCTCTACCCTCCCTAAGGGTTTCTTTTGAGATGTCACACATTATTATCTTGTTTAATTCTTTAACCCGGATTGCCTTCATATCTCTCTTTTGAGTACACATAATGCAGTGTCATCCCATCATTGGGCTTGGGCCACCTTCCCTCCAGGGCTTGGTGTCATGTCGGTCTTCCCTCCTGGGCTTGACCTCTGTGATCTTCCCCTCTAGGGGCTTGATCGTAAGCAACTGCATTGTGGACTTAGGCCACCTTCCCTCCTGGGCTTGGTGCCTGCCTGCTCTTCCCTCCTGGGCTTGACCATTTCATGACCTTCCCTCCTGGGCTTGGTCATCCACTTGGGCCACCTTCCCTCCTGGGCTTGGTGCCTTATTGGTCTTCCATCCTGGGCTTGACCAGTTGTGTCACTCAGAGTTGGTATCCTTGGGTTCAAAGAATATAAGTACTTTCATTTTTTTATATCTTTAACTCTTTACTACTCTAGGTGAGGATTAAGGTTATCTCAATACTTAATTACATTTATTCACTTACCTTTTAAGGGAAAGTCCTAGCCTAGGGTGCCTTCTTGGCTCATAGGAGGGGGTTAAGCTCTCTAGCCACAACCTGATCCCAAGATCTAGGTTTTGCCTCCCTCATAGGTCATCTTCCCACTCTTGGGTTGACCCACCCCAGGTTAGCTTACTAACCCTAAAGGTTTTATAGATATCTATTTGTTTTCATTAAGTATAACTTTTATCATTATCACATATCAACCCTTTTTTTTTAACCTCTGGAATACCCCCTCATGTTCTATGTCCATTCAATGAACTTGGATCACCTTCCCTCCAGGGCTTGGTGCTACCTCGGCCTTCCCCTCCAGGGGCTTGGCCACCATCACTAAACTTCTAGAGACAACATGAGGAGTTTGAGCAAGTTATATTCCAACTTTTCATTTTGTTATATATACATCTACTGGGTTTTTATATCTCTTAAGACTTATCACATAAGTTTTATGCTCCTCATGCCCACATGCATAGGAGATTTGGTTACCTAGACCATCCCTTATCTTTCTTATTCATGACTTCAAGTTTCACATGGGCAGTGTCCCATACCACCACACCATGTTCATTACCAATTTTAAGTTTCACATGGGTAGTGTCCCATACCACCACACCATGTTGATTACCAATTTTAAGTTTCACATGGGTAGTGTCCCATACCACCACACCATGTTCATTAATTAGTATTAAGGTTTTAGGGTTATGGTTAGGGACTACACTCTATCTCTTAGAGTTTCCACATCCCTAGACTCTCTAGGATTTCCATACCCTAAACAAAGTCCTTCCTCTAAGAAAGGGCTTACCCATACTTGTATCTTTCTAGTATCTACCCTCTCTAGAGGGACCTACTCAAAAGGTTACATCTTTTCACATTTTACTTCTCTTATTAACATCCTTTTTAAAACTTTTAAGCAAGAGATGAGAATTAGATGAAAATGTGAGATGAGAAACCTAAAAGATACTTTATGCTTTATTATTTTTTCTTGAAAATTATAAATTATTAAGTATTAGTTGATGAATCTGTGCTCTGATACCAAATGTAACGACCCACACTTTTGAGTGTCTAAAAGACCTTAAAGTCACAGATCGTCATTCAAAAATTCCAGGATCAGATTCATGAAATAATACAAAATAGTAAACAATTTCCATTAATGATCAAATATTTACATGTTTAGATAAAAAGCTCCTCTAAGGAGTTACATAACTTTTAAACAGAATTAACCTTTACATATGTGAAGATAAACCATTAAGACTAAACCTTCATGATTAAACTGTAGTGTCTTCATCATCTTTAATTGTACCCTCATGTCCACGAATCAAGTATATCTGATACCTAAAACGTCGACAAACAAATACGTGATCAGTATATTTCTATACTGGTATGTGGATTCAAACAATAATCACAAGTACAGATATAAGCAAACATTTTTATCTTGAATATAAACTCATTTTCATATTCTAACCCTTATCTGGTCCACTACCTCAGGTGTAATCACTGTCCCTCTGGGGCTCATGTGCATTACCCTTAAGATCAGTCTGACCCAGGGTTCAAAATGTAATTATTTACTTTACATGATACTCATATGCACTTTATAGTTTGCAAGAACTAAATAAACAAGCAAGCAGTTTATTTGTCGTTCAATCTCATCGAGAAACATCGGAAATCTCAGAATTTGATACATGTATTCATAAGCGTAACCACGTACCTTATGCCATCGTAGAAACCATGTAGAGCATCTTATGTACTTTAGGAAATGCAATCCAAACATCCAATCAACCAAGCACGTAATCAACAAGTATCTGAAACAAAGCATACTACGTGTGTGTCACCACATATTCACATTACATTATTTACATCTAGATGTGATCCTAAACTAGGGTTTATGGTTATCTTGTGTTTGGACTAAGGATTAGGATTACAAACCCTAATTCTATTATATCATGGTTTCCGATATTACAACTCAATCATCCATGTTAGGTTAAACCCAGATTAGCATCTTAAGCATATTAAACTATTCGTGACACCTAAATCACATTTCTAGCATTAATATTATAGCAAGATGTCTATATTGGTTTAAAAACCCTAAAACAACATGAATAAGATTACTAATATGGAATCGTCCATTATTCAACATTATCAAGGTTTTAATCATTATACATGTCTAAATAAGTTATGAACATAACATAACCAATTCTAATCAATTAAGCCTCATGTTAACCAAAATCTAGGCTTTCCTTTATATTAATCACATTAACACATGTATTGCACATACTTTTAAAATAAGAAGCATAATCAGGTTCTGATAGTATTTTATTTGGATTCCTCTCGTTTTTCTAAGCAACTTTCATATGTTATATGTCCTCATCAGAGTCACGAATAACTAACTATAATTATTTCAAGTTAATGCACTTACCGGCCAATCAGGTGATGCCACGTCATCCTTGTGTGTGCCTGTAGCCAGCCGATCCTTTGCTCCAGTGAGGCAGGGACTTAAGAACATAACCTATTTACTAAACTGCCCCTGGGCTGTGCATTGCGCCTTACAACACCGGAGGGGCAGTAGAGTCTTTCGACTCTACCCTTCACCTTCCCTGCGCTACGGCGCATTCTTCCTCCCTAGCGTTACGGCAGGTGGCCCAGCCAGTGTCCCCCTCCGCGTACAAGGACCTCAGTTAACCGGAGCACGATCCACCTCCCCCTTTCGGCCCCTCTCGGATGCTCCCTCAGAGGCCGCCAAAGCCAGGAGATGAAGCTCTGCTTCCTCCTTGTGTTGTACCCGCGGCCGGAGACGAGATCCCCGACTAAAGCCGCCGCCTTGCTTTGCAGGGGACTTGTACGGGTGCCAAAGTGCTCCTGTAGGGTTGACGTACCTTCTGGCATCAAAGTATGCCCCTAGATATAGCCTGCGATCCTCTTCCTGCTCGCGGCGTCAACCTGCACGGGCCACGGCCGAGCCAAACCAGGTGGCCAACTCACCCTCCTCTTGGGCTTTGTCATCTGCAGGTCCCCAGATGATGCTATCTCTCGCCTATTGTCACACCCTCTGGGTGGATGAGGCGTGTAACAGTGAGAGGGATGGCAGGCTAGGTCTCACGCCTAGGTTAGCGACATGGATGTCTGGCTTCACGGAGTTTCCACTTTACTGAAACGAGAGAGAGAGAGTTTGGGGAAACAGGAACCCTCCGCAGTCCGGGTCGAGTTTTGGGTGATGAGGGCTTCCTCCACAACCTTCTATATATACTTATCTTAATGAAAACCTAGTGGTTCCTATTAAGAAGGGAGAGAGGAAAAGGGAGCAGCCATCGAGAAGGAAACTGGGTTTCCTTCCCCCTACGCTCATGATAAGGACAAGTCCCTTTAAAAGATAAATCTCATTAATAACTTCCATACTTAATAGATTATACTTCCCTCTCTCTTCATGACTCCCCTTCTTAGGAAACCTTCTAGTTTACATTGTCCTTTTTCTTAACATGATATAGGATCCTCAATAAAAGGTTACAAATTTTAAACTCGTTAAACTCCTTTCCTAACGAGAGTCCCAAGAGCCATGTAAAAAACCATATTTCCTATTTCTCTTAGGAAATTTACATATTGTTCTTTTATTTGGATTCCAAGCAATAAGTGGATAATCCTTTAATTAAATATCTGAACCACATATTATCTTGGATTATCTTAGAAATCCTCTCATTATCTTAACTTGTAATTATCCTTCAACATACCAAAAAGGCAACCCAAGGTAGCACTATTTGGTGTCCCAACCTTTGTGTTTCCAATAATGGAAAGATAAGTTTTCTTTTCATTATCTAACACATTATTAACTTTATTCTTCTTTGGAAAACATTTATCAATATCCAAAAGTCATTACTATTTATTAATGCATGGATTCCGTTTATCTATTCGTCTTGTACCAAAGCACTTGTGCGACAAAGGCAATTAACATTACTGTTCCACCAATAAAATCATTGAGGAATTATCAAATTAATTCATGCATCATATTATATAGTTCAATTTTTACCCAAATTTGAGGATATTACAATAACGGTGATGATTGGGTGGCTTTGACGCATGAGATAGACTGTGAGTGATAGATATGGGATTTGTCCCTCCTAAGGGAGTATGATGTCCAAGCCACTTGATAAGCGAGACTGAGAAAGGCATGTGCATGTACATCTGAATCTATATATGATATTGATGTCACACATATCGCATATAGTCTTCTCTAGTTCAAGAAATATGAATGAACGTTGAAAGGATGACAACTCCATGCCTTGAGTTCATGCAGGATATTAGAGATAAAGGAATTATACATTCACTAAAACACCAATCACATAATGTAGGATTGAAAGTTGTTCTCCAACTTTCCTTTTCACTTTGGTAGCACTGGTGTGCGATTAGGTACTGCTCTTTGCTTGTGATGTTATAAGCTAGTTATCGACACTCACTACCAACATGAAATGGGACCTATAGGGTCACACACAAAGGATTAATCTGGAAGAGGAGTTTATCCATGAATGATGCTTGGATTGATTACTAAAAGTGTTTAGGTACCCAATCAAACATTCAATCAATAGACTTGACTCAGAAACATCAAGTTCAAGTGTTGAACCAACTGATTAGAGTGTCAGATTGATTGAGAATTGTATTGACTCTTTTTTGCACAATCTGGACCACCAACCGATCGGTTCACTGGGTAAACCGATTGGCTCATGGTCAGTGAGACGACCGATTCACTTTAGTGAACTGATCGGTTCAACTGGGCTAAACGAGTAGTGTTGAGTTATTTCAGTTTGTGAGAAAAGTTTTTTCATTTCACTTGTTCAATTCGATTGGGACAAGAATTAATCTTTGCATTAATTAAACAAATAAGGAAAGTCAATTGTAGGCAAGTCTGGGAAGTGAAACGAGTGGTTCACTAGGTGAACCGATCAGCTCACACTCCCAAATGACCCGTTTACTAGTGAACTGATCAGATCACCTTGCCAAATGACCATTTCAGTTATGAAATGATCAGTTCGCCTACCGCAGTGCAAATTATTCATGGAAATTTTGGACCCTTCTACTCCGGCACAGACTGGGAACCCTGACCCTGCCCTCTATGATAAATAGAGGGGTACAGGGGGCTTCTCCAGAGACACAACTCAGAACATCAGTTGCTCTACAAAGTTTTTGTCCTCTCTGATTGTGGTAAGTGAGAGAACCCAAGTAAGTTCTACCTGTCCAGGGAGAAACAGCGAGGGAAAGACAACTGTAGAAAATCAACAGGTAGTGGGAGAGTGTGTTGGAGACTAGTACGCTGATAGAAGGGGATAACTCCTTCTAGTCTATTCTTTAGGATAACTAGAGTTCCCAGTAGTCCTTATGTACTATCTATAGAGGCTGGAGACTTCTACCACTCAGGAGGAAGACAGTCAACCACAGTTTGAATCAAGACTAGGTGCTGCACAGACGTTGTCGAAGACAGGTGATTGAAGATCGAACTTGCTGTGAGGTATAGTTGTTGAGCAAGCCTCAAGATCAGGTATATCTCGCTGAAACCATCCTTCCCATTACATAGATATTGATGTGATCTACTGGTTATGGGTTTATAGTCAAGTAAAATTTTTATTTCTGCTGCCTACTTTGACCATGTAAATAGTTAGTGACACCAAATCCATAATGTTTTGTTGTCATGTAGGGCAACGACTTTCCAATTAGACTATTTTGGAGTCAGCTACTTCGTATCCATTTTATTTCATCCAGAATGCATAGCCATGGCATGAAACCTTGTTGCACTCATGCATGATTGGCTGCTTCCAAGGAGATTGGTCGTTGCACATGCACGGCCTTGGGGAGCAATTGTGTTGGTCTGTGATTTCTTTTGTAGGTTTAGGGATCTATAAATGACGCTACCTTACAATCTAGGAAACTTTATAATGTAGTCATTGTCAAAATACTAATGTTTTGTTGTTATTCTTTCCTACTAGTATCTACGGAATACAAGGCAATCATACAAGACTAAAAACATTATAACAGTAGATCCTTAAGCTACATTAGAAAATACATATTATTTGTTGTTGGAATATTGTAGAGCATTGTGCTAGGTCTCTAGTGACATCAGGGCATCATAGACATCAGGACATTATAGAGATCAAGTTTCAGTTTTTCATTCCCTAATCCCCTTTACTATTTCAAAATTGCAACTTCTAAGATATATCCTCCCTTCTCCAAATTCAACAGGTCCAAATAAAACTACAGTGTTATGAAGGGTCAACAACATCCACAATAAAAGACAAACTTATTGTATCACTACCTAGCAATAAGAACTTTTTACAGTGGTACTCATTCAAGTTTATACCACATCATTGATGACTCTCTTCTGTCAATATTCTATTTATTTGTTTTAAATTACTTGGCATGGTTACTATACAATGATTTCTAGCTATCTTTTTATATAATATCTTAGACATTATGGTTTGTAAAAGAAATAACTTTATATGCCGGAGAACTCACCCATTTCGGAATGCTAGCTCTGCCAGTGGTGAAGTTGCTCCTTCTTCCTCATGACCAACCAGTCCTATTGTTGGACTGCTAAAGCCAGTGGCGGAGCTAGATAAAAGCCTTAAGGGGGGCTCCATGCATTACAGAAGATCAAACATACTTCAAGGTAGGGTGCGTATTTGTAAGTTTATTTTAAGCTTAGTTGTATTGTAGACGGATTTAGAAATTTTCTAGTGGTTGGGGTAGGGCATGTGCCACCCCAAGCCACCATGTAGCTTTGTCACTGGCTATAGCTGCATCAGTATAACTAGTATCGTCTGCCCACAAGACACCAAATCTGTCGGGGAAAGCTACATTGGAATCATGAGAAGATGACGTATGCAACTAGACATGTCCCCATCGCCCATGTAGACGTCTCAGCGTCGACCACCTTTTACAACCCACATTACAACCCACACCACTAGACATGATGAAAGTCTAACCATCGAGCTTATCATCCCATGTGTCATGTCTTACCACCCCAAGATATCTCCTCAACTCCAAAACATCATCATGAGGTTCCCATAACCTCCGACATGCTCCCATTCAAACACCCTCGCCCTACTAAGACCTCACCAGACAAAGCTATTGGAGTTTATGTCTTAACATCAATGAGTCTATATAGAGACTTAATGAGCACATAAATGCAACCTTATCACTCCTCATGCACACAGAAATGCAAGAGATGGGTGGGATAGCCCCCAACTCCTTCATTTTCCATGAAAGGACCTCTAGCACATCAATGGATGAAATGACGAGGAGGAGGCTTTATGATAAGCCTCCACCCATCTTCGGTCGATCTAAGGGCCAAAATCGACCTCCTCTTGGCTATAAATAGCAACCCAATGCCCCTAGACATTTCATGTTTGGGTTAGAGTCCACAAACACCAAGTAAGATAATACCATGACCCTCTCTTCCCCATTCTAGATATGCAACTTTCCTAGGATGAGATATACCCTTATAGTCTATTTCCCGTCAACCTCAAACACCATATCCAACTCCACAAACCCAAGAACCTCATCAATTGCTTACTTTCTCACCACAAACATCATATACACCATCAACAACACCTTCTCCTCTATCTCCTACCACCACTAAAGGAGTTTGAAACATAAGCATTCACTAAGCTCAAGAACCTTACTCGAGTGTGCCCTCATCTTCAACAAGTCACATTGCACTACGTTGTCCCTACCAAACATCAGACACTACAAAGGTATGGAGTATCCTTTGATGAGTCATCTTGATACACACATCATTGTACCATACCATTTGATGAGTTATAAGCATCATGCATACATTTATGTACATAATCATAATCCTCTTGATGATTCGTCATCTTCAATCCTCATTCATGAGCTTTCCTCGAAATGATTTCATTGTATATTATATTAATGCCACAAATACAAAAGTTAACTATAACATAATGGTTTATGAGTTCATATATTAGAACTTTTTCTAGTCATTCAATTACTTATTTTGAATCTTTCATTCACTTGCACCTAATCCAAAGAGATCTACAATCTAGTAGAATCTACCTCTAATGTATCATTAAGATTTTATATATTAGTATGATAACAAATTATATGTATATAAAATTGAATATTCAATTGGAATTCACATTCTCATTGACATCAATATCATTAAGAATTTCTTTCTCAAAATAAGTGATTTTGATCAATAAGTTTTGATGATATGGTCTCGTGTGAATCAATTTCCTATCTTGATGGCACTTATTTCTATAGATCAATGCCTTGCAACAAAATCAAGACTCAAGACATGGTTTATTTCCATAATCCTTTTGGCTTTCAATGAGTCTTGGTCTATTTATACAATGTTTCAACATGATTAAATTGATTATAGTTGAGAAAATGATAAAAAGGTTAAAATCATGAGATTGTACTCATGAATTGTGATGTTCAATGAATTTCCTCATGGTTTAATAAAATTATGATAATTCTTGTTGATATCCACCATTGAAGAGTTGGCTTTACAGTCTTAGAGCCAGTGAGGATTGGAAAATCGAGATGGATATGTTATGTGATGTGTTATGTTATGTTTGGATATTGATTGTATCCTTGGGATGTTGAAGGTAGGAGGGATAGTATTTCCCTTGCAATTAGCCCACCTCGAGGGCAGTTGAAGTGATGATGGTATGTGAGATAAATCATCAAAGGTTGTGTATAATGAACATTGAGGTGATCACCCATGTACTAGGCCGCCAAACCATGGAGAGATATGGTTGGAGACCGAACCCATCCTGAGGGAAGATTAAGGGTTGCAGGACTACCCTTCAAGTAGGCATTGAATCAGGGAACAGAGGAAGTTGTGAGGGTAGAATTGGCACATGTGAGACTGATGTCTTTGTGATAGGGCAGTGTGCAAGGTGATTTTAATGATTTGTTACTTATGGTCTATGTGACCTTAGTTGTGGTTGTCGGCTACGAGCTAGATCTAGGGTTGGTTAACAATCCCTCTGGACTGAGTCGGGAATGATATGATTAAATGATTCATACGTTAATTTCTCTCCTATTATGTGTTTTACTTCATTATCACATGATATCTTCTTATTTCCAGGTTTCATATCATATGCTTTATTTTTATGTCTTTTCTAGCAGAACCAATCGTCTCATGTTAACAAATGTTCCAATATTCACATGATCTGCTTAATTTTTATATGCCTCTCTATACTTAGACATTTGTATAACTCATATTTCTACAATTCTTGTTCCCCTCCTACCATAGGTTGATTATAGGTTGAAGTTTATATCACCATGTGGATTCTCCTGACTTGATCCAGAAGGGAGAAGTGTCGAGTCTTTTGTTCATGTTTTTTGGTTTTCAAGTTATGATAATAGTTTGTAGTAGGATTTCCTGGAGATATGTAACTTTTTATGAGTTTGAAATGTACTAAGAAGAATGTAACTTGAACATATATGTTGCTTTAACGGAAAGTGTGTGGTTGAAAAATCTATGCTTGATGCTTCTTCCATGACGTCCAAGTCTTAATCTTTATGACTAATGGAGATTAAAACCTGGGTCATTATAGAACGGACATGACCACATGGAGAAAATGTCTATAATAGAGATGGATAGATAAGACAATGAAACATCTACAGAACTCATTAAACATACGGTGGTCCATCTAACTAGGTATGACATGATGGAGGGATTGGATTTCAATCAAACACCATCAACAAATGTTCAATGTACTTATGGGAAGGTTGATCTATCTAGAGGAACATTGAGGAAGGCAAACACACACATTGGCGTACACCTATGACATAGGAAGAAGGTTTTTATCATTGATCAAGGTAGACCCAATGCAAGAAAAAGGGGTAAACAATCACATCAAGAGGAGTTAGAGAAGGAAGTTTGGGTTGAGGAGGAAGAGGATAATCACGCAAATGTGTCCAAATAATAGTAATGGCATGGAATGTACATGGTATTCTGGACAAGGATACACAAATTGCCACAACACAACTAGTTTGGAAATATAGAGTGTCTATTATGGCAGTTCTTGAACCTCGTGTTAATGGGGATTCTACAAATAAAGTGATAGAGAACATGGGTTTCCCAAGATCTCGGTAATTTGAGGCCACTAGTTTCTCTGGGGGGTCTGGGTACTTTGGAAGGATAACATTACTTCTGTAGAGGTCATTCAATCCCATAAATAATTCATTCATTATAAGTTGGATGAGTGAGCTTACTTCACCTTTGTATGTGGAAGTACCACTCGACAAGGAAGAAGAATTTTATGGAATATATTGAAAAAATATAAGGGAAGTAGGCAAGGATGCATGGGTTATATTTAGATATTTTAATGCCCATATCTTCCCCCATGAGAAAACATGAGTGAAAGCACTAGACTCAACTAGTTGTTGAAAGTTTTGAAGATATTAGGTGAATGTGGTCTTTCCGATCTGGGAGCAAATGGTCCCGTCATGATGTTCAAACAGGGGCCACTTCAGATGCAGCTGGACAGAGCATGTGGTAATTAGAAATGGATTGACGTGTATACCAAGGATTTTGTTGAAGCCATAAAACACATTCAATCCAATCATGCTCCCATATTAATCAACAAAAATGAGGAGAATGGAAGATGATGCAAGAGATCTCAAACCTACGCACATTGGCTGAGGCAAAACGAATTCTAAAACATTATACTTAAACATTGGAGTGGGGATACTACAGATCATCAACTCTTTTAGAAGAATCAATGTTGTGGGATCAGAAGGTGAGGAATGTGAGGTGGAAGAAGAAGAAATCAATACAACTATGAATACTCTTAACACAAAGAGACTTTACCCAACAATATGATCCTGGCATGGAAAACATCATCATAGACCTACAATACCAGCTTATGGAGGAAATATGTTTGGAAGAGATGGAATAAAGGCAAAAGGCGCATTGTGAATGGCTAAAATGGGGGGATAACAACATTGGCAAGATAGTGAAGGAACAAGATAACACGGTTGAAGAATAATGATAGAGAATGGGTACATGACAGGGGTAGTCTGGGAACCTAGTTCAAAACCATTTCAAAGACTTGTTAACGGATCTTATACTAGGAAAACGATGGTCGGATGTGTGAGACTATTCTATTTTTTTCATAGTTGAACCAAAATTTGTTTGAAAATATGGGAAGGACCCCCAAAAAATAAGAAATCAAATAGATAATGTTCTCCATGTCCTCCATGGAGGCCCTAGGGCTGGATGGAAGTGTGTCGGGGTTCTTGTAACATAATTGGAGTAATACAAACATTGTCTTGTATCCTTTGTCCAGAAACATTTATTGCATGCATTTTGGAGGAGCATGTTGCTTACTCCACTATTGTCTTAATTTTGAAAATTACCTCTCCAATTTCTTCTAACCACTTCTGTCCAATTTTGCAAAATAATGATGGTATCAAAGTTTTATCTAAAGTCATTGTAAACAGGATCAAACTGTATCTTGACGACTGGATTTACCCCGTCCAAACCAATTTCATCCTGGGTAGAAGCATCCAAGATAATATCATACTCATGTAGGAGGTCATACACTCCATGGAGAAAGATGATTTGAGGCGTTGCTCAATGGCCCTCACGGTAAGCATTTCTAAGGCTTATGACAAACTAAGTTGGGAGTTCATACAGGATAGACTAAAGAGAACAACCATCCCGCTGAATGTGATTAACATCATAATGCATGTGATTACTTTAGGTATCTCAATAGTCCTTTAGGAGGGCATCACACTACCTCCATTCAAACCCTCATGAGGAGTTAAGCAATGAGATCCGCTATCCCTGTATATATGTGTCTTATGTATGGATAGACTCAGTCGGGATATCTATAAGGAGATCAGTCATAATCAATGGAAGCCAACACTATTTACAAACAAAAACGTAGCAGTGTCACAATTTTGCTTTGTAGACGACTTGGTGTTGTTCGGGGAAGCATCAGTTACACAAGCTAAATGCATGATGAGATGCTTGCGTAAGTTTGAGAAAGTGTTTGGACTGCAGGTGGTGAGGGATAAATCTGTAGTGTTTTTCTCCAAAGCTACCCAGACTGCTACACTAAGGACGATATGCAGAAAACTAATAGTACATGAGGTAATTGAGTTAGGAAAGTATCTCGAAATTCCCATCATTCAGAAGATGAACTCCAAAGCCTTGTACTTAAACTTTATTAATACATATCAAGTAAAAGTTAGCTCGTGAGAAAATAGGAAATCGTCCTTAGATGGAAGGATCACACTAAATAATTCAATATTGTCCCCTATAGTGACACACATTATCCAATCCTCCAAGTTGTCCATATCAGTGTGTGACTGTCACAGAACCGTTTATTACCCAAAACCTAACTCCAAATGACTACAAAGTCAATGGCGATATGACTGAGGCATCCGTTCCTAGCATGGTAAAGCATGAATGTGGAAGCGTAAAGCTTATCATACATAAACAAATAACAAGATAAAATCACCAAACATAATCTCCACATTCAAGAATTTATATTAAGCAACGTCGTTTATTACAAGCTTTCAATACATATTTAAGAGTACACTTTTACAAGTCTGCTCATGTATACTAGGGATCTTACAACAAGTACACCTGACATAATTCACCAAGCCCATCAACGTCTAGACATCTCTGAACCTATAAAACACACGAAAAAATACGGGTCAACACACCATGTGTTGAGTGTAGGGTTAAAGGATGCATATAAATAAGCTTTGCATAATTTGAAAATATTTGCAAAAGTAACGAACAAGAATAAATAAGTTAAGTATTTCACAAAGCGAGAGCCCGTGTTTTATATCATTTTAATCCAATTATACCAACAACATCATATATCAGAAGGCCTTCGACTACTTCCCATCATAAGAGTCTGTAAGGTTGCTCAAGATTAGCTAATCCTTTTATCAACATGGTTTTCCCTATCTTGACAACTCAAGTACGACACACAACCTCATGTCCTTACCCCAAGAATATAGGAAGGTGCACAAGGTTTGTATAATGGAGTTTCTATATTATGTTTGCAAGTTAAAAAACAACAACATGAGACAAACATCGAGTACAATACTAAAGTACTACATGGAAATATATGGGCAAATAAATAAGAATACATATGTATCACATTTCAAGAAAGAAAACCATAGTCATATAATTATTAAAGTCCATACCTGATTTTATAGATTCATAACCAATCCTTGACCATCTAGATCACAAGCCAAACTTGATTAATCACAAGGTTGCATACATGTATTAGATTATAATCATGAACCCTAAGCTTCATTTTAGGTTTTTTGTAACATATCGGATCTTAGACCCTACCCTAGAACTTTGAGCTTTTAGTTTTGACCAAATAAGGTTTGGTTTAGGATGATCCTAATAATCTAATGCATGAATAATGTAATCTAATATGTCACATAATTCATTTGGTGATAATAAGATGATAAAGAGCTTAACTGAATAATTAAATAAGTTAATGAACCATTAGTGGGTCGTATGGCTATCTCATAAAAAGGAATCTTAAAAGTGGAAACAAACTTCAAATTCATAATCTACACGTTAAAATAAGCTTACATGTCAATTTTCATCTAATTTGGACAACCTTAAAATATTAGGTAAGTCTGAGAGAGAGAATATGCATAAAAGACATAAGTAGTAAATAAATGTGTATGACACCAAAAGATGGAAATAATGCCAAATTTATATTCAACACACTTAAGTTAACTTGTGGATGAAGTTTCACCTAATTTGAATAATCCTAATGGCATTAATGCAGGAGGAGAGAGAAACTAAGGTTTTGATAATTAATGCATCTAAAGTTTTCAAAATTAAAAACTAATAGCATAACTGAAATCTACGTGTCCTAATTAGCCCCTGTGCAAAATTCCATAAAATTTGAATAATGTTTACTAATCCAATTTAATAAAAGAAGGTTAATGCAATCGTAATGTAATTGGCTATACTCTAGATTTTTTTCTGTCACGCAATGTATTTTCTCGAATTTTCTTCTTTCCTAAGATTCTTGTGTCACGCGACATCTAGGCCCCTGTTTGGTTCGGGCGTGGACCGGGTTTAGGCCTTGTCGCGTAGCGACACGTAGGACCAAACCAGTCCGGCTCGAGCTGGGTTTCCGTTTGGCAAGGAGACTGGTTCGGACCCCATTTTGAGTTTAGTCAGTCCCATTTTGGAGCTTGACGCAGTACAGGTAGAGGCAGGTTTGGAATCTCAAACCTGGTTTGAGATCCTACCCCGACACTCGTCCCTCGCGTCCCTCGCGACGCATCTTTCCCTCTCTCCCTGGCGAAGCAGCTTTCCCCCCTTATCTGCTCCCGATGCAGCTAGCTTCGGCGCTGCTGGCTGGCATCTTCTCCCTCATCACGAATCCACAGTTGCCTACCTTCTGCCATGCTCTCCCGTGAATTAAATGTGAGTAGGCTGCCTCTATCTGCCATGGTTGGCCCGGTCAAGCGGCCGCTATGCTTCCTGCCGCCTGCCACCGCCGAGCTAGGTTGGTCAAAAGCAAGGTTCTGGTGCTTATCTCCATTCGTTAGGTCTGCCATGAATGGTCATGCCGTCCACAGAAGAAGGCGTAGGCGGCACATAGGAATCTGAAACCCTAGTCAGTGGTGTGCCTTTAAATTGGGGGTGTGGTGTTGTGAGGTGCTCGACTTCTACACAAGCCTCTTCGTTGAAGTGTTGTGAGGTGTTCCGTAGAAGATCGTTGCCGCTCGCTCGTGGTCTGTCGGCGCTGCCCAGGTTCTGCCGCTTCTGTCGTCACTCCAAGGGGAGATTCTGCTCAGGTTGGTCTCTGGGTAGGGTAGAGGGTTATTTCAGTTAATGTCGATTAGGGCACAATATCGAATAAGTACCAAAACATTTGTGAAATCGTGTTCTTTATCGAAACATGTACGGTTAAATCTGATGTTATCGTCATTTCGGTTGAGTTTATCAGTTGTTAGATTGGGTTTATATGATGTTAAGTACGAAATAGTTGACTCCTTTTGCTAGTTAAAAGCGTATATTTTTTTAATGTTGTTGATTTTGATGCTTTTCCCGTTGTTTACTCTGCACAGAACATACTTCTTATTGTTTTGATGCTCTGGACGAGCATGGCATTCGTCTCGAGTAGACAATTTAAAATGTTACTCTGGACAATTAATTTTGATCGATTAATCTTGGTTAAGGAGTAATTACCGAAACCTTTTTCAGTCTGTACCATCTCCTATTTGGAGATCATGTGCTGTCATTGGGACATTCAAAGGTATAAATTAATTGTAATGGTCTCTCAACTGATGTAGTCTGTAGTATGTGTTGGTCTAAGAAGCACGATTTCAATAGGAAAAAAATATTATTTGTATATGTAATGAAGGTCTTTGTAGTTACCTTATCATATGTACAAATAGTTGATTTAATGTATGCCATACGATCTACCTATATGAAGATGTGATAAAATTTAAAATGTTATATATGTGACAGTGATCTAGGATTATAACTTCATATATCCTTGTCTTCTTATTAGACATTAATTGATGGGGATGTTAAATGATGGTACTATACGTTTGTTTGATGGCTGAATATGGTGATATGGAGCATACACCATATCCTGTTGCTGGCCTTTCAGAAAGATGTTAGACTTGACTTGGTTTTAGTCATACACCACACTCCACTTGCATTTGAAGCTTGAAATGTGTTTTTCTTAGTGAGTCTGTATTCCATCTTGGTTAAGGAGTATCCTTTCCTTTGCTGTCATATTAGTGAGTCTGTATTCCCTGGTCGAGATGCTTTCTCTGTAAACCAGTCGGACAAAAGGTTCTCGTTCATCCATTATTCCTTACAGGGGCTGGGTATGCATCCCATCTTGGTTAAGGAGTAATTACCAAACCTTTTTCAGTTTGTACCACCTCATGTTTCGAGATCATGTGCTCTCATTGGGACATTCAAAGGTATAAATTAATTGTAAAGGTATACTTTTTTTTGTAGAAGTTTGAACCATATGGAAATGTATGCCCTATGATCTACCTATATGAAGATGTGACAAAATATAAAATGTAATGTACGTGAAAGTGATCTAGGATTCTACGTTCATATATTCTTGTGTTCTTATTAGACATGAAGAAGTTATGGGGATGTTAAATGATGCTATGAAGATGTGTCTTATATCGAATGTTAGATGATGATAGGTCCAGGGAGGAGTACCTCATTCAGATGAATCATTTGTTTTTTGTAAATGACCTTTTATATGGATAGTAGAATGTAGGAACAAGTAAATCATGTTACACTAATGTTAGTCATGTGCTCTGCTGAAAAGGTTTATCTCTTATGTTTAGTCCTGAACTCATGTTAAAAAAGGGTGGCTTAACTTTTTAATCTGTACTAATGTTAGTCATGTGCTCTGCTGAAAAGGTTTATCTCTGATCATTAACTGTCTAATCATTCTATTTGATCATTAACCTGCCTACATGCTCATTGGTGTTTCATTATTTGTGTTTGGGTGTTAATCAATCAAGCTTGTCTCATTTGTGTATATTTGTAACTTGCCTATATGCTCGTTGGTGTTTCATTATTTGTTTTTAAGTGTTAATCAATGAAGCTTGTGTATATGTTGATTGAATCAGTATTGAAGGAACACACATAAATGGTTTCTGTTGTGACTGAATTGTATTAAACATTTACACTTATTATGTAAAGGTACTAAAAAATAGAAATTTATTTTAGCACAAAAAATTTGAGTGATGATCTCAGACAAAGAATTTGACTCATGTTAAAAACTATAACCCTATAGACATGTTAGGTTTTTGTTCTTTTATGTATATGTGCTTCAGTAACATGCGTTTGAACACATTGGTTACAACTTCATGAATGTGCTTTAATTTTAGTGATCTCATGTTATGAATTAGATGGAGTCATTTGATAATATCTGTAATTTGTATAACCCTATAAATCAAGCACAATGTGGTGTGCTATTCGCCTTGTTTACTCTGCCACAGACCACACTTGTTATTGATTTTATTTATCATTGTTTCTATTTTTTAAATCATTTTACACATGCAAGATCTGATATTTACAAAATGTGTGTGCCATGTAATTGATCTGAGTCAGGTGTGTTTGCCTACTTTTCTTTCCATATTTTTATTTTCAACTTTTTTTTAAATATCTTTCGAAGAGTTTTTCCTAAATGTGGGTGACATGTAATATGAACCAGCAGATATGTAATTTACACTATACTGTGCGGTCGAGATATCATGGTTGTTGTTATATATTTATGTACATCTTAGTTACCGGTCACTGTCATCAAATATTGCAACAACTACACGAGTATGCCTCCCGTCGACCCTAACCACCGTATTGTATGGACAAGAGAGTCTGATGTCGCTGTGGTGACAGCATTGCACAAACAATATGACCTAGGCAGGTGTATTGATGGTAATTTTACTAGGGACTCTTGGAGGGAAATAACTTCTGATGTCAATAATAGGGTTGGCGACATGTATAAGTTAGACCAGATAAGATGTCACTGGAAGAACCTTAAAAAGGACTACGTCCATTTGAAGGGTTTGACCAATAAGAGTGGCGTTGGATGGGATGAAGAAAGGCACAAGCCCATTGTACCGGACACCCCTGAGTGGAAAGAGGCCATTGCGGTACGCACACTATACATAACTTTTATCCTAACAAATTGTGATTGTACATGTAAACATGATTATCCTAATACACATATTTTTGAAAGTGTAGGCAGACAGGGACCTGACTAGGTTGCTTAGGTGCTCGTTTCCCCACTATTACAACATAGAGCTAATGGCGGGGAGGAACATTGCTAGAGGACACCATGCAATGTCTTCGGCGGACGGTCAGATTCCTGCAGATGTTGCGTCTGAGGATGATGTAAGTGTCGACTTAGGCGCGGCTGATACACCCATGTACACAGAATCGGCAACAGACGAGTGTAGCGTACCCGCAGCTACCGTGCAAAGTGAGGGTGAAAGCGCGCGGCCTGGGGGAACAGATAACCCGTCAGTTGGGGGCAGGAGTCCTTCTACCCATACGCGCAGGAAACGACAATCAACGCCGCAAGAGCAATGTAGTCTTTCCAATGAAGTTCTGGTTGAGTTCACACAGGTTTACACAAAGGTTCACGAGTTAGGCACATCCATGTTGACCAAAGCCTATGAAAAAGAAGAGTTGGCAAACATTTTACAACATTTTAATGACAATTTACCCGATGCCCCCACCGCTATTTTTACTACACTTGTGAACGCCATCAAGGACTCTACAAACTGCAACATCTACCTTAGCCTCAAAAACACCCCTGCAAAGATAACCTTGTGGTTAAACGACCTTTGTGAAAGGTCACAATTCTGTTTTGGCACATCTGTACCTCCAATGCCTTCATTTTATTTCCCGTCTCCGCAACCATTCCCTTCACCCAACTTCAACAACATGTCATCTCAACAATCATTTGTGCCGCCATTCCCTTCACCCAATTTCAATACCACATCGTCTCACCCACCATTTATGTTGTCTTCCTCTGCACCCAACTTCCCAGGCACATCGTCTCAGCCACCATTTATCCCGCCACCCAACTTCCCAGGCATGCCACCGAAGTGGTCTCCTACATCCAGTGATGTTGGCCCATCGGGAACATAATTGCACGGTTTATTTCGTATGCATTTGATGTTAATTATTTTCTGTCCAAATATTTACATTTGATTGACTGTTGTAATAATTTATTTTCCGCACACACATTACATATCCGTACAATTTCATTTGATTGAGTGTTGTAATAATTTATTTTTCGCACATGAATTAGATTGTCTTATGTTGTAGCAGTTATTATGTTGTTGTTTTCATTGTACATGTAGGCATCATGTCTGCCAATGACCAACCGCAAACACATGACATGCTCAACAACCTTTTATTAGATACCTTGTTGTGGCCAGTGATTCACATTGGTGATTTAATTGCTGACTCTATTGCATACTCAATCATGGACGCAGTAGACGTTGATGCCTCCACACCACCTCGTATCCCTAGGTCTGTTAGCATCAGGAGTGGCCACATAAAGGTCTTCGAAATATTGACCGGTCACGAACAAAGGGCTTATGACCTATATCGGATGCGTCCACAAACTATAATGGCCCATGTCGACAAGCTTGAGAGTCGTGGCTTCTTGCGAGGTACTAGAGGCGTCACCTCAGTTGAGGCAGTCTGCTATTTCCTGCAGATGGTTGGCCATGGACACACAAATCGTACTTTGGAGGAGGACTACATTCACTTCGGTGAGACCATTAGCAGAAATTTCAACGAAGTCTTAGACGCTGTTTGTGCGTTGACCCATGACTACATTGTCATGCAAACCGCAACTACATGCACGACAACACATACTCGCATTTTACATAACGCAAGGTTCTACCCATACTTCAAGGTAATAGTTACCCCCTAATAAATTTAATTAATTTTCAAACATTCTGTATGTTTACAACATTATTTTGGTTTATAGAATGCCATAGGGGCTATTGACGGAACACACATCCCTGTCTTGGTCAGCAGAGACAAACAAAATCGATATCGTGATAGAAAAGGGAATGTCTCTCTCAATGTCATGGTTGTAGTAGACTTCTCCATGGAGTTTACATATGTCCTCACTGGGTGGGAGGGGTCGGCTGCCGACCAAAGGGTCCTGTAATCGGCAAGGACCCATAGCGGGTTTACAGTTCCGTCGGGGAAGTTTTACCTGGTAGATGCAGGGTATGCCAACACTTGTCAATTTGTTGCACCCTATCGCAACACAACATACCATATTGTTGAGTACCGAGGAAACATACATTCCTACACCAGCAAGAAAGTGATGTTCAACCACAGACACACTCAACTACATAATATTGTAGAAAGAGCATTCGGGGTGCTGAAGAGACGGTTTGCGTACCTTAAGAAGGAGCTGACATATCCAATTCATTCGCAGTGTCGCATCATACTTGCTTGTTGTATCCTACACAATTTCATCCGACGACAAAATGACGGCGACACCATAATGGATGACCCACTTGATGAGAATTCGTCGTCTTCTATTCCCCCACCCGGCGTCCCCCCGAGTTCAGGGCAAGGTTCAACTCAGGCTGATTCAAGGGAGGGCGAAGTCTTACGTGAATCCATTGCTAATCACATTTGGGGGTCGCGATAGTACAATATATGTAATAGATTTATTCCCGAATTGGTTTTTTGGATCCTGATCTGAATCGTCACATTGTGTCAACATAGGGTGTCTTCAAATGGAGAATGGAATGCCTCGCTGTCAATGCGGCCTTCAATCCACTGTACGCGTATATATGGATGTTGAGGATGTACAAAACGGACATTTTGAAGACAACAACCCAAACAGGCCATATTTTATGTGTGGTAGGGTTGTGAATCAAAAGAGATGTCATATGAGGTTGCCCGCGCAACGGGTTGTACCCACAATTGCCACACTAACCGTCATTAGGGCTGCAATGCTTTCACAACTTGCATATGCACGCAGTGAACGTCAGCTATGGTCTTCCCAGTGTGACTTTGTCTGTTCCACCAGAGCAGACACTGATAGGATACAATTAGAAATTACAGATCTACGATCGAGGTCCCAATATCTTCGCCAACGTCTTCACATAACTAGTGACGATAACACTTCAAATGAGGACGGTTACAATACATCATAGATGTATAACATCTTTGATGTATGTCGAACATTCATAATATAACCTTGATTTTATGATTGAACAAACCATGGGGCCTATCTTGTATGTTATTGTTTCAATTTTCAATCAATCTTCATTACCATAAATCCTTTGACTGATTCAAATGCATGGTGTAGATGTCTATTAATCCAACTGAAGTTGTGCGGTGTGACTGTGGGTTAGACGCAGGCTTGAGTGCAAGTCAGTGTGGGGTCAGGCTATGAACTTGAAAGATTTTGTTGAAATTCATCACAACCACCGTGATGTTTACACCAACAAAAAGTATGAGCATGATTATCTAGAACGCTACGTAGAAGAACTGGAGGAACAATGTAGGCTTCTGTTGGACACTCCTTCACCCCCGATGACGTCGTAACGTCGAATGGCGGCCATACTTTTCATTCGCGTCATCGGTTATACATTTTATTATTTTTATTTAGAAGTTCTCGTGATAAGTGTTGTTGATTGTTGCTTGAAAATGAATATGTCATGGTTTGTATGTTGCATTAAAATCAAATATGTCCTTGTTTACAAATTCCATTAAAATTTGTTGCTTCAACAAAGAACTATATTATGATATGTCCAAATGAACTCCACTTGTCTTTTGCAACAATTAGCTACTCCTGAACAAATGGTCTTCATATTATCTTCGAAAACTATGTCATGAACCCGATATTTTTCTATTAATCATCAATTGTGTTTTATTAGATGTCGATGATTCCATTTGAGGTTCCGATGTGTGATTGTGGGCTAAATGTAGCCTTACGGCTTAACACAGAGGATGCAGGTTTAAATGACTTTGCCATTCTGAGTCAAAGGTCGGGCAAAATGTATTACATATGCCCTACTCGTGAGGTGTGATAGTACATCAATAAATAATAGACTGTCCTTGTCGAGGTTCCGCATTCTTTGCCATTAACTTGTACCTCGTACTACATTTAGGGAAAAGACCGATGCAGATACTTCCATTGGGTAGCCGATCTCCCGCCAACAATTGATTCATTGAAAGCGGAGATTATGTTACTAACTGTTGACTGCAAGTTAGTGTGGGGTCAGGCGATGAACATGAAGGACTTCGTTGAAATGCATTACAACTACGATGAATTATGCTCTAACAAAAAGTACGAGCATGAGGTTTTAGAACGCAACGTTGCCAGTCTGGAGGAAGATTTTCGTCTGCTTCTGGACATCCCTTCACCTCAAATGACTCCATAACGTTGAATGGCAAATGCATTTACATTGTCTTCTCTGTTTAGAATGACTATCAATGGATGTTATGAACATCATACACTTGTTTAATTTAGGCACTTTTATAAACGTCATATTACATTTTAAGTGGTATGAAAATTTTCTTCATGTTGATGAGTGTTTTATTAATGATGTATGTTATTATTCGAATTTTTTCTTAACGTTAGCTCGAACCAAATAATACAATTAATTGTGATATACACCCTTACTTTTGAAAAATATATTACTTACAGAATCTGTTATATGGCTGGCCAACCGCCGACACCGTCTTTTATCTGGTCACACGAGCTTGATATGGTTCTCAGGGGTTTGATGATAACCCAATATCATGTGGGTAGATGTGTAAATGGAGTATACTCTACACATGCTTGGATGGAGGCATGGCACCAGTTCTTATACATAACAGGAGGCCCTTACATTTCATTGCCTGAGTTGCAAATGCGATGGCAATACATCAAAAGAGAATTTTTAAGAGACAATATGTTCATATTGGTAGATTTATTGCATCCCCCCACATTGGTCGCGCAACAAAGCATTGAACGTAACTTCTTGACGACGCATCGCACTTACCCACCAGGGATTTTTTTTTAGCACTGACGATTGAAATAAACAAATGAACTTGTAACATTTGTGCTAAATGTAGTTGTGTTTTTGTGTCGCAACAATATACATTCTCTACTTATGTGTTAAATTATTATATGTTGCTACCATAATGCGATCAAATTTCCTACTTCATTGTTATCTTATTGCCACAGTTACTTTACGAATTATGTTATTTGTTCATACCTTTGTTTTTATTAATTTTAGATGTCGACATCACGTGTAAAGGCAAGGGCAAGGGCAAAATTTGAAAAACTTTTGATGTCACCGGAAAAAATTCATAAATATGTTGAAGATAACCTTTTATGCACAAAACCATGTTGCAATCACACAAACGAGGAGGGCAAAATCGGGACCGATGATCAAGTCAAGGGCAAAGTCCTCAAGGGCAAAGTCAGTCAGCATGTTCCTCATTTGTCATTGTTGTTTGATTGGCCAAAAGACGGCATCAAACAACAAAGCAAGCAGCCGGTGCAAGAACCATTCCCAGTGTCATTCTCCCCTGACGAAGATCACCCGTAAACAATTATGTTATTATCAGTGATCGTTTATGTTTCACTAATGACGACAATATGATTATTATCAGTTGCTTTTACTAACGATAATGTAATTTGTTTATGTTATGAACAAAATATATTAGGGCAATTTCATATTTCATTTAGCTTGACTGCCAATTTTATATTTCATGTAGCTTGACTATTACTGATGATAATGTAATTTGTCACACTCATGACGAAAATTAACTATGTTCAACATTACATATATACCACATGCAAAAGTCATTCCAGACGACAATAACGTTTCATTACTTTTTAATCACTACGTTAAAATTAGAATTATCATATCTTATTTGCACTATTATAAATATATAAAAGAACACCCACACAACACAAATAAAATATATTTTTAATATATTCTAAACTTAGGTTGAAGTGACATTACAAATACACATGTTGCGTACTTGTTCAAACAGTGATGCAAGAACATGACAGTTAATTGTTAATCACTACATAAAAATTAGAATTATCATATCTTATTTGCACTATTATAAATATACAAAATAACACCCACACAACACAAATAAAATATATTTGTAATATATTCTAAACTTAAGTTGAAGTGACATCACAAATACACAATCAGCGTACTTGTTCAAACAGTGATGCAAGAACATGACTGTTAATTTTTAATCACTACATAAAAATTAGAATTTTCATATCTTATTTGCACTATTATAAATATACAAAATAACACCCAAACAACACAAATAAAATATATTTTTAATATATTCTAAACTTAGGTTGAACTCACATCACAAATACACATTCTGCGTACTTGTTCAAACAGTGAAGCAAGAACGTGACAGAATAAGCAGATACTGACTACGCTGCCAAACAGAATCAGACTTCCAGCCAAATAGATTTAGCCTGCAGTCAGACTGAAATCAAACCAGCTGACCAGAATCAGACTGTGTTGCCAAACAAAATCAGACTGCATCCTGACTGCCCCAGCACCGGAATCCAGACTAACCCTGACTAACCCAGTCCAGATTCCAGAATCCCAGTCCTGTGCCAAACGCAGGCTTGATGTGCTTCATCATATAGTTAGCATAAGCATAGAAGTATATGTGTACTTCTACAAGGAACACATAAAGTAGAACATGTATCATGATAGCTGACTAGTCACTCATATTCAAAATGTATATCGGCTAAAATCTTGTTTCTTGGTCTGACGGGGTTATCAGGTTACCTCATATCTTGGGGTATTAAACATATCATGTTAGGTATATTCAACCTCAAGAAAACAACCAAAACACCCACATAAACACCCCACAAAAGGGTAACACGCTTGACTCACATCTCAACAACAAAATGGGAGTTCTTAAACCAAAGTGATATAGATAACAATTATTATTTTTTAGTTACTTTTTTTAAAAAACTTCTGTTTAAACGGTATCACAAGGCCACATTTTTAACAACAGTTCTGCGAGAATATGACAGATTCAACTAATCCTGCCTACAGTTCCCAAACAGAATCAGACTAAACCCAGCCTGCACAGCCAAACAGAATCAGCTTGAAACGAGTCTGAAATGAGTTCAGCCCCCCAGAATGAGATTGGTTTACCAAACAGAATAAGACTGGTTTGTCAAACAGAATCAGACTCCACCAGGCCTAAACTCGTCCAAGACACACATGTTTGCATAAAGCCGGCCCCGAACCAAATAGGGGCCTAGAGTCTCGAGTCTGGTCAGACGCGAACTCGGAGGCAACCGTGCGCTGGGAACTTATCCCTTCCACCCGTCTTCTTCGGGCTATGAAGCTAACAGCTCCCCGAATCTTCCTTTCTGATGATCTCTCTCGTCCTTCCCCCTTGTCTTTTTCCAACCTTGTTTTCACCATCCTTGCAGCCTCCTGATTTAGTTAAACCCTACTTTTACTAGGATTCCTTGCTCCACCTTCCTTATCGACGAGGTCCTCTTTCCCTCCCCGGTTTCTCCCCTGCCTTTCCTTTTTTCTTTCTGTTCCTTCTCTAACTAACCCATCGGGACTCTTTATAACCCCGCCTATACCTCCGTCTTGCCTCCTGGAACCGATCCCCTCTGTGTTTTTGACCCCTTTCTCCCTGGGAGTTATTTCCCAAAATCGTGTTAGCCTTCCTCGTTGGCAGTGGCATTGCGGTGTTGAGCCTAGGCACCAGAGAGACGAAAAGCTACCCTGAACCCACTCCTCAGGACGTCTAGGTTGGAAACGCCTTCAGGCAGTGTATGAGGACCTTTTTCTTTTGCTTCTGCAAGGTTCGGTCTCTTCCCCTGTCTTCCTGGATTTACCTCTTGTTTTGCCGCCGGCAAGCTTGGTCTAATTTTCAAGTTGGTGATTTCTCCGTTCTCGTTGGGAACCCAACTGAGGTGTTGGTTTTCAGCTACGATTCTGGTTTCTGATTTTTGTTTCTAGATCGGGGGTCTGTGTTTATTGTTGGTTCCCTCGCGTGAAGCTTTGGCTAAACGAGAAGGGGACAGACAGTGTTTTGACCTGGGTACCCCTCATTTTGCTTTTGTTTTGACTTTTCCGCCAGGGGTATTATCGTTTTTCTACCCAGTTTTTGTTCTTCGATTTAGTGTTGTGCTGGTTGCTGATGTAGCAAGCCAGCTACTTAGGATTGGGCCACCTCAGCAGGCCCATGTGGATTTTACTTTGCCTACATGGCTTTTTGGGAGTTTTTTATTGGTTGGTTTTAAAATACTATCAACTAATTAATCAATGATCAGAAAAATATGGGAAAATATTCGTTGGAATTAGAAAAATAAGATCTAACTAATGGTATACGTTTTGAAAACTAAATCCAATGGTTAATCACATGTGTTTTTCATAAACCAAAGTAAATAAGAATTAACTTGTAAAAAATCATAACTAATTATTTATAAGTCAGAAAAATGAATAAAATATGTTTTAAACTCAGGAAAATATAATCTAAAATATGGTGTGGTTTTGATAACCTAATTCATTAATAATAAAAAGGTGATTTTTAGGGTTTTGAATAATTAATGGAAATCTAACCCCAACTCCACATATATGCATCATAGGTTCTTTGGATGCCTAGGCTTGGAGCTAGATGTGACTTTAGACTTTAGACTTTAGACCCTATTCCTCTATGTTGAGCAATTCACCTATCTTATCATTCTTTTGACTTTAGCCTACACATATGTTTGTTTTCTTGATATCATGGTTCATGTGAACTATCTTGCTTGTTATGAACTTAGATACTCTCTTGATATCTATCTTGTGCCTTGGAGCATGTTGGTCTTATATATGATATGTGCTCACTTTGAAGTGGATGTTTATATATTTGTGTTGTCCATTGTGTGATGGAAACCGTGGATAATTCTGACTAAACCGTTTACTTGCCTCTCTATTAAACATGCTATGTGATTCAGTAGCACTAGAGTAGTGTAATTGCATTGATTTTATTTATGGCAGATGTGTTATTTCCTACCGAGCAGATGTGATATTTCCTACTCTTTTGGGATGGAAAGGAACCTCATACACAGGGCAAGATGTGTGATTCTTGGCCCATGTCTTTATATATATTTGGGAGATTGGAAGTATTCCTTTCTCTATCAAGTTTCAAGTTTATGAGACTTGGTCGCCATTATCATTTATATTGTTCTAGGGCTATGCTTATATCACATGCATGCAGGTTGATGAAATTGATGATGGGTTAGGTGCCCAAAAATCTTGATGGGTTATGTGCCCAAATTTTGATATGTTCTTATGTGGCACTACTTTATTGTTTTGATTATGGCAAGTATCTTCTTTTATGATGATGATGAATCTTATCTTTTATGCCCTCTTTTTGGGTAGTCCTTATCTCTTGCATGGGAAGCTTCTATTTATTTGTTGTCCTTTGTTTCATATATTGCTCAGTTTACTTTTTAGTATGCACATACCAGCCTTTGTTGATGTCTTCTATTCGTCCCTTCTTGCTGGGGTATGCTTCCAACCCTAGGTGGAGGACTTGGATGACAAATCATGTTGACTTGGACTTAGATTGAGAAGTTAAAGCTTGGAGATAATCTTGAGGTGGTTTAGATTTCCCTCTACATGGATCCTTATGATGTAAGTTTAAGATGTTCCCTTGTTTTATAATTGTATATATAGTCATGATTTATTCTGCTTCTACACTTTGGTTGTTTTGTATACCATTAATAAACATTTGGAAATTTTACACCCATTTCAGTATACCTTTTGAGTATGTTTGGGATGGATGTTTTGTTCTTCACATTTTTAGTAGAGAGGTGGTTTCACTTCGTTATAGTTTTGGCCAAGTTAGGTTCAAGGCCGGTTAATACTATATTAGATGATCTTTTACTTATTTAGAGGTCATTATCAATGTGGAATTTAAGTTTCAAGTCATTTCGAGGTTCCATGCATTTTCTATGATCATTTCAAGGTTTAAGTTAGTTACTTGCACATTTCATCACCAAAGGACTCGTAATAGGGTAAATGAGGAGAAGAATCATCAAACATGAGGACCAAGCATCAAATATGATTTATATCAGCAATATTAGGACATAATAATCACATTCAGAGTAGGGTGGATGTCCCCTAAGGTCTAAGCATCAACCAAACAACATGAGGTACCAACACATCAACATACATGTAATCATCATAATAGCTCATTTGCCATAGGGTCCAACATATGAATTATGTGAGACATCCACATCAAGGTGGTAATAAGAAAGGATATTTCCTAATTTAGAAGGGAAAAATAAGAGATTGAGATCCACATCACATTTGGGGCACAAGGAAGACAATCAAGACACTTAATAATACAATAGGTGATAAAGGATGTATTTAGTGTCACAAGTACCATCATAGCACAAAAGGGGTAGACTTTAGCCATTTAGGTCACAATCACATCATAATGCTACTAATTATAAGGTTAGGGTGATTCTATATGTCATATTAGATGCAAAATAGGAATTAGGGCAAACTACATCATCAAAGTCCTACACTAGTCACATATGTCCAATAAGAGTTAGTTATGAGCATTAGGGGTGTTATGACCCTCATGTAGATCAAGGATGCACAAAATATACTGATATGATGATTAGATTGGTAGGGGTACATCAAAGTTTCAATATTGATCATACATTGCATTAAATGTGGTCAACAAAATCAAAGATTGTATTTTTATGAAACCATGGACATTAGAAGTATATTCAGAGTCTACAAACATGTTCGTGGTGTAGGGATTGTTGAGGTGATCATTTTGGTATATAGGTTCTCTATAGTTGGATGAGGTAGTAGGGAGTTATGATTTTTACAAAAAAGAGCATCAAAACTATAGAAATATTGATATGGGTGTTACCATGTCATTTGAGGGTGCATCTAGCCCGTTGGCTAGCGATCAGACTTCTGGTCTTGTGTCTTACCCACCCCCCACATGGTAGTGATCAGTTGTCACCAATGACTGGTTCCACAGAGGTGTGTGGCAATGAGAAACATCATGCAACCGAAGCATCTCATCCATCACACCTTCATCAAACGGCCCCAATGACGCTCTAGCTTCATGGCATGCTTGGGAGTGTATGGACACCATGGCATGTGATGCACGCCCCTAGTAAGAACCCACCCAGTGGCAGATTGACATTGGGGAGTGACCACGACTCATGGCCCTCCAACCCTGATCCACACTAACCTGCCTTTGGATCAAACAACATTTGGCCGTCATTTTAGTCCCGAGCCATGAAGACGGAGCTGCGTCAAGCTCTACCCAAAGTATGACCATCCGAGGAAATACATGGATCCTAGAGGTGTGATACCTAGCCATCTGACTCCACTGTAAAGATGCAAGCATGAACCATGGGTTGGACATGGATGCGGCGGAGTAGGGACCGAAGCCCAAACCTCCATAGGTGGCAGCCGCCATGGCTGATGCCATAGGAACGGTGGTGTGAGAGGGGAAGGTAGAGGGTTCTATCGAAGGGGAAAATAGGGGGAAAACAATGATTAAGTCAATACAAAAAGAATTGGCATTCCAATTTCTCAAAAGGGGTCAAGAATGTAGTTGATTGGTTGCTCCAAAAGCTGCTCTACTACAATAGTATGGACCAAGGTAAGGGATGACTTAGGATCCACCAAATCATGGTCTAACTATCATAAAAAGAGGCTCATTAGGGTTTTCCACCTTGTGGATTGTGGTTGCTGGGTTGTGCCCCATGTTTGGGCCCAATAAGGATTAAAATCCAATTTAAAGACAAGATAAAATAGTACAACTTCCAATTAGCATAACTTTTGACCCAAATATTGGATTGGGTGATTCTTGTGCCATTGGAAAGATAATTGAGATCTCTACCACTTGATATGATTAGAGAGAGAAAATATCATAATAAGGATGTTCAATGTTAATTGCAAGATGGATATAAATTAAAGCATGGATCTTATTTCAATTGTCATATTCACGTCACATATTGGGAAATTGAACATTTATTTGGCCAAATTGGATCATAACCTCATTCCAACATGTAACAAAAATTGAGTTGGGAAACATGCCACTTGATGAGAGAGAAATTATATAACAGAGGGGAGAGAAAAGTCAGGTTGTCACATCCTTCCCTCCTTAATAGAAAATTTCATCCTCAAAATTTGTCCGAGATCATACTCAACAGTTAGGGTTCATATTCATCATGTTTAAGAAAACATACCTAGGCGTTAAATGCATCTACCACTATGTAGTGCACACTTATGTTCTCATCATCAAGGGTGTACCCTTCCCAATTATACATGTTACTCGGTATTCCAACATATTATAACATCACCTTGACATTAGAGTTTCACATCCTGCATAACCACAACATTAGGGTTTTGTTCAACTATCTCATCAAGACTTAGGTGTTATATCAAAATCTAGACCATACTATTCATTATCATGACTTTCAATTAGGGTTATCATCACCTTTGTATTTTTTTTCAAGTACAATATGCATGTGTCGATTAGTTTTCTCCAAGTTATGCTACTTATTGCTAATTATGTTCATTATACCTCATTAAATCCAAAATTTGCAAAAAAAATCATCATTTTAAAAATTAAGAACCCTAGAGCATCGTAATAACAAGTTCATGCTTTCAAATCTACATCTTTCATCTGAGGTATGATTTCATATTAGGTCTAGATTATGTGAGTAAAGTCATACGTATATCGATTTTTTTAGCTTAAGTGAGATTTTCATCACCTATCGTGCATTATTTAAGGAACAAAAGTATCATCGATGTCGAGATTTCATAATTATCTCACTTGCATCTTGAAGGAGCTCCACAAGTTCGAGCCACTCAAGCTAAGACCTATCTATGTCAAACAATACATGCTAACCACAACCATCTACCCTTAACAAAAAAAATCTGCCCAACACTTAAAACAAGGGGAACCACTAGATTCCTTCATGTATAACCAATAACTCATGTATGAGGCTCATCATAAATAGCACACATCATGTACATTGTCTTAGGGCTTGGGACATCTCTGTCGCCTATATAGCAAGCATCATATATTTAATTGCCTCTTTCTATAGGGTTAGGTCCTTTCATAAGAAATCTAGGGTGTTCAACATTATCAAAAGATCCACACACTGGGTGACTCAACTCATACACCTAGATGTATTCTAGCTTGGGACTCATCACCATGTATTTCATCTTGCAAATTTTACAGCATCTCATATATCTTAGAGGTTAGGTACTCTGACCTTCTCCCATGTTGGGTGGACCCATACCAAGTGTTCACCCTTTTTGTATGTCCCATGATAGATGTCCTTCATTGTAAGGAGGTTGAGAACAATGTTGTTCCTAAGCCATATCTCATGTATTATATCTCAACATGTACAAGACTATGCACAAACAAGCATGCCCACCCACTAGCTACTTTTAGCACATCAACGAGGTCATATACATCAAACATGGGGATACATTTATCTAAGGTTTCACGGTCAAACTAATCTCCTATCATCAAACATACTTGAATCCTTCAACATCAAACGTAGGTCATCATGAAGAACCTCATCATCAATGTCCAAATCATTATGAACATTGTCATCATTATCACCACCATCACCATCATTGTCATCGTCGTCGTCGTCGTCATCATCATCATCATCATCATCATCATCATCATCATCATCATCATTATCATCATCATCATCATCATCACCATCATCATCATCGTCGTCGTCGTCATCTAGGCTACTCACTAGCTTAACCTTTTTCATGGCCCTAGAGAACTCTAGAGACTACATCTATCATCTAGACACTCACATCTAGACTAGATGTTACATCTCTTTCTCTTAAGTTATGCAAGACCCTTGGCTTAGCTTAGTGCTTGATTGTGTTTGATTTTCTTAATAAGATTCTTGAACCTTAATATAATCTCATGAGATTCCTTGATAACATGTGACATGCTTATGGTTTCAGTTTGGTCCTGATTGGATGATGTTTGAGCTAGTTATGCTTGTTTTGGACCAAGTTGCAATTTACCCACAATGAGGGTTTATCTTGAAATTTGTCACATGTAGGTTGTGCCCTTTGTGTCTTAGCATCATAATAGAGAGAATGATGCTTAGGGATGCCTTGTTTGGACCATGGTTGATGAGGTGGCATCATGAGATGTTCTAAGGTTTGCATGGCTTTGCATTGTTGCTTGAGTGTTGGTGTCGACCATGTTGTGTTCCTGGAGTGTAGTGACCATGTGTGTTGTGTTTTGAGTGTGTTTTGACCGCTACACCTTATCATGGTGGTGTTTGTAGTAACCTAAGTGTTTTGTCTTGGTTGAGGTCACTAGGGTTTCCCTTGTGTTGTTGTGTCGACACGTGTTGTAACCTACCTTGGGTGGTTGAGTGTTGCATTCGATACCTTGATGTTTTTTTGTGATCTTGGGGTGTAGTGGACCTAAGTGGTCATTACACTACCTTGTTCTTATCACCCTTCCTTGCATGCAAGTCTAGACTGGTTGCATGGATGATCCTTTGGTGGACATGTGTCCTTTTGGTGCTCTCAAACCTTGACACCTCATATCTTCACCTCCCTCCTACCCCTTGAATATATAAGCTCTCTTTTTCACATGAAAGTATCTATTTTAGATCTTCTTCCTCTCTTCTCCTTTGTGTTCAACCTTGATCTTGGTGGAGCAAGAACAAGGTGTTGATCTTGTAGAAAGTGGACGATCTTCTCTTGCATGTGGTGATCTTGTGCTTGATTGTCTCTCTTGTGGTAACTCTTGGTGATCTTCCTTCTTGGTAAGTTGTTATCTACCTTTGATCTCATTTCCTTTGAACCCTACCTTATTTTTCTTTCTTGGCCGCCAGACTATGGATCACCTGGTGGCTATCTTGATTAAACTTCTCTTCACAAAGGTCGGAGACTATGGTTTGACCATGGTAGTACCTATGTGAGATGAAGCTTTCTTATTTCTTCTCTCTTGTTCGGCCTATGTTACGACCCATATCAGGGTTAGTCAATAAATACCTCGAATTACGTGAAACACCTCAAGTACTACTAAGTTTTTGTTAAACATCATGAATAATCAAGATAAGACAACATGTGAATCAATAGTCAAGATTTAATCATCTGAGGTAATTAATGATAATAGTAATGATGATTGTTAAGTTAATTAAGTCGAGTTGAGTACTCACTGTTGCAATTAGCGGTTTGACCAGTGGTGACAAGCTAGATAACATAATTTTATGCCTTGGGATGATAGAGAATCTCGTGCTTGAGAGTTTGCAAGAAGAATTATTTAAATCGGGCCCTCGAGGCAAAAGTTACGGCCTTTTTGGTTTTCTTGGACTTGGATGCAATTTTACCATTAATTGATTATGTTTTAAATGAGTCGGCTATTTTGTTTCTCGCTTATCTTCTCCCCTCTTCCTTCCCGATAGAACAGAGCAACCGCAGAAGCGGCGTACAGTGCTCGATCACAGCAGTAGAAAAGGGGGATCACATGGGCGATTTCTTGAGCCCTTGGCTTCGTCCAGCAGCACCTTGCCTCCGCCCACTCCTCTCCTTCCTTTCTTCTTCCTCTAGCTCGCCCTAGCGGCGCCCAGCAGCAGCCTGACCTGCTTGGACGGCTGACCTATTGCAGGTGCGGCGCCCAACAGTGCTGCTTGACTAGAAGAGGAGGAAGGACGGTCGTCTAGGGCTAGAATGGGAGCAGCGTTCATCTCCTACCTCGCCCAAGGAGCGGCGCCCGACCACCAAGGAGTGGTGCCCAAGCAACAGGGGCAGCGCCCCATCCAATTAGAGCAGCATCAACTGCTACAATAACAGCCAGGAGTCGATTGGGCGAGCAAGCACCACCAAACGGCTGCCCCGACCCCGTCCTTCAGGTCTAGACATGAAAACGCAGCACCCCGCCTCCATTGCGCCACCTGCACCTCAACCTAGCAAGGGGCGGCACCCCATCTTGCAAGAGCAGCAACAGCTGCAACAATGGCCAGGAGGCCATTTGGGTGCGAGCAGCAGCACCAAGCAACACCCTTGAGTCCGATTTTGAGGTCCAAGTAAGCTTCTATAGCCCCCTACCCACGAGCAACTCATAGTCCTTGATTCGGCTTTAATCTAGTTAATCTTCAATGAGTTTTTCTTTTCTGCACAGGTTGCACGGCGTGCAAAGTTACAGATAGCAGAACGAGTTTCTGCCCAGGTGCACGGCGTGCAGCCCAGGTGCACGGCGTGCACTCTGCTGTAAAGGGAAGAATTAGGCATGGTTGTGGACGTTTTTCGGTGTATACGAACACACCGAAGTGGGTGAGTAGTAGTTCATTTAGTAATCATTATTTAACTCAATTTAAATGTTAAATTGTTTCTGTATTAGTTAGTATAACTTCTAAACTGAGTAGTACATACAATAGAGTATGTTAGTTTCATTGGAACTTGAAATACCTGATATGCTTAGTGAAATGATGAAATTTTCTGTATTATTGTTGCAATGTATTAACTGATTTCAAATATAGATGTTTAGCATTGAAACTGGATGAATAATTCTGAATCATGTTTATTTATGATAATTACATATATGTGCTTTTGTGATGTTTAGATTGTGCAAAATGTATGAAATGGGATATTCCTGTTTAAATGTTTATTTGTTAATCAAGTATAGACCTAGATGCCCTAACATCGTAGAACCCCTAACAGGTGTCTGCAACTTAGGGGTGAAACTCGTGTTGCAACATCATCCGTGCTTGTGTCACGGACAAACGAGGAAAGAGAAAGGCAGTGTCTAACAACAATCGTGCTTGTGTCACGATGGCACTGCGATAACAACAGAAAACATGGTTATCTAACACCATTCGTGCTTGTGTCGTGAAGGTAACCCTGTGACTCTCCGCCGGTGTACTCAGGTTTAAGGAGGAGTCGAGAGCACACGTGGTTGTGCAGCACACGTGGTTGTGCGAGGAGGCCGGCGAGCCAGTGACCCTGTGGCAGAGCAGGGCTGGCGTCAGATTTAGCATTTCCCGAGTGTGTCGCTAAGTCTTGTACGGTGGGATCGTAGCATGAACTTGATGCGGATCTTTATATGCAGAGTACACTGCATATATTTAGGGCATAATAAAATGTATAAATAATCATGTAGGTTCACAGTAAATTTATATAACTGTTCATTTACCTGAATTACCTGTTGATGATTTAGAATGTGATTATTATCTGTATGTTTGTTATGTTATTAGAACTGCCTTGCTTAGTTCTGCATTTATGTTTAATTTCAATATTATAAACATGCTGAGTTGTTTAGTGATAGCTAAGTGAAATACTATTCACTGAGCGAGTAGGCTCATTCCTCTACTCAAAACATTTTCAGGTTATCATCAGCAGCAGGAAATCAGAAGGATCGAATTATCCTAACGCCTAGTCAATAGAAGGTTCGTAGTTAGTAGTTAGAGGTCTCTTAGTCTTTTCCCCTCGATCTTTGGGACAAGGTGTGAGAGAGAGAGAGAATGTGTACAGAGATGTAAATTATCTGTTATGCTTTATTTTATGTCAAACAATGTAATATGTTGTAGACTCTGTTTATATTGCTAGTCAGTTAATAAAGATGCTTCCGCAGTTTGTTTAGTTTCATTTGACAGCATAAATCAGATTTTCCTATTAATATCTTTAAAATGTTTTAAAAAAAGTGAAGAGTGGTTGGCTTATGTGTAAATCCCATCCTGTTGCGTCCTAATCTTGTGGTTTGTGGTTAATGTGAGATTGGGGCGTGACAGCCTAGGGTTTGAATTTTCTTCATCTTGATCTTCCCTTTGACCTTGATGTGTTTTCTTCTTCTTGAGGTGACCTTGTTGGCTGTGGAGTTGATCCAAGTTGGAGTTTCTCTTCTCTCCTTGGAGCTCGCGGCTTTGGATCTTGATCTTCATCATAAGGAGGGTTATAGAACTTCCCCCCTCTTCTATTATTGCCCCATTGTCTTGCTTACATGCTAATGTTTTATCTTTAAGATGTGATCTTAGGATACTAGATGATTTTATCATGATCTAGGGTTTAATATTTTGTGGTATTCTTTGTTGGATTGCTCTTTCTCCAAAACCCTAAATTTGATGCACCTAATTTCTAAGTGATAGTGGAGTTGTTGTTTATACATGCAACATGATCTTTGGTTTTAGCACCATGTTATGTTCGACCATCTTATGATTTTATAGGTTTTGATCTTTATTCTACATGAGTTGGGCACATGGTTTTCACTCTATCATTATGGTCTTCTATGGTTACCTTGGTGACGTTGGTTTTAGAGTTTTACATGGAGTTCCCCCCCCCTAATGATGCTTAACTTTACTTGATGGTTAACGTCTGATTTGATTGTGGTTTTACTCTATTTTGGAGATGATTATGTGATGTTTGGTGTGGCTTTCCCTTTGGTTAGGTACACATCACCTTGGGTTCTTGAGGCCACTATATAGTTGATGGGTTGTTGCGGGCGCAACAAACCCTAACTCTTGTGATTTGGTTGCAACATGTTGGAATTGGTTGTAGCATGGGTCGCTACATATGGCTTTCATTGTGGTCACTACATTCATATAGTTGTTTTGGTAGCAATGTAAACCCTAAATGTTATGAAAGGGTGGTTGTAACACATGCTTGATCTTGGTTTGTTCACTACAAGGTCTTTATACATGGTTCTGTTGCGGTCGCAACTAGGGCTGGAAAAAACAAACCCAACCCACTCGACCTGACTCGACTAAAGCGGGTTCGGGTCTTGATTTTTTTGACCCGACCCAAAATGACCCAAACCTAAAAAACCTAAAATTATTTATGGGTCGGGTCTGGGTTTACAATTCTTGACCTACAAAACCCGATCACCCCTAAATTATGTTTTCATATATGTATTTTTCTTCTTCTTCATATTTTAGCCATATAAAAGTTAAACACATTCAAACATAAAAATATGATAGTGTATACTAGTCTTTGCTTGTAAAACACTAATTAACTAACAAATTCCGCATCAATTTCGGGTCTAACATGTTTTTATATTCGGGTTTTTGGGTTTGTATTTTTGGGTCTTCTGGGTTTGTATTTTCGGGTTTGCATATAACATGGTATTTACGGGTCCATTGGATCAGTCCGTAAATAGTATTTTTGGTTCAGGTCGAGCAAGTATGACCTAAAATAATTTTCAGGTCGGGTTTGAGTCGAGTGTATTTGATATGACCTGAATTGACCTGAACTAGGACCCGCTCAACTCGGATCCGATTGCCACCCTAGTCGCAACATGTGTTTTGATTTTCTTGGTTACAACAAAGTGTTGACCTAGTATAACGTACTGGATCTCGGACCCTACCCTGGAAGTTGACATTTTGAATTTAGCCAAACAAGGTTGAAGGTTAGATGATAAATATATGTTTAGTATGATCCTAATGAGCTAATACATTAATTTATCACCCTAATGTAGCCTAATATTTTCACATTAGTCTTAGGTTACTAATGGATACATAAAGTATGCCACATAACTCATTTTGGTGGTAATATGAAGATAAGGAACTTAATTGGATGAATAATTTAGATAATGGGTCATTAATGGGCCATATAACATATCTCATAAAAATAAGTCTCAAAAGTGGAAACAAACTTCAAATTCAAAATATACATATCAAAATTAGCCTACATTCAAATTTCATCTAATTTGGACAACCTTGAAATATTAGGATAAGTTTAGGAGAGAGAAAATGAGTAAAAGGCATAAGAAATGAATAATGTGACTATATAACTTCAAAATATGGAAATAATGGCAAATTCATATTCAACACGTCAAAGATAACTTGTGGATGAAGTTTGGTCCAACTTGGATGTTGTTTGTGCCAGTTATGCAATTTTAGGTACATTCTGGACTTTTCTACAATTTACCCAATTCAGAGGTTTTCCTTGTAAATTGTCACATGCATTATAATCCTTAGATATTCACTTATGATTCTCAAGATTTTGAACCATGGGGAACCTAGTTGCACCTTGATTTGAAGGTGTTTCTCTCCAAGGGCATTATAGGGATTACCCTCTCTATAAATGAGCTTATCTTTCAAAGCTATCAACCAATGGGGTTATTTCTTTGTTTGAAGGATGGTGTGGATGGCCTAGAAGTCTCCATGGGCTTTTAGGACTGACCTTTGATATACAATAAGCCTCTATAAGATGTCCTCTTGCATGGCCTTGAAGCCCTAGGCTAAAGACACATGGGAAGTCCCATAGACACCTCATGCTTGACCTCTTTCTTTATATAGCCATATCTACCCCTTCCCAACTACCAATTCAAAAACTCTTGCTCTCCTTTATTTCCTCTAGCTTATACATCATTCCTACTCATATTTTTCCATGAAGCATTTGTCCCAAGGTAAAATAAGGTGCCTACCTTGGTGAAGAAGGCTCTTAGGGTTCCAAATTTGCTCTATTTAGGGTTTCTAAAGATCCTCCTTGGTGATTTTGACCAAAACTAGTAAGTATCCTCCTTTCCTTCCCTATTTTCATGTTTTTAGTCTTCCTTCCACCTTCCTCCAGGTCGGAACCATGGCCTTCCATGGTGAAACCCCACCTAGAACCCATAAACACCTCATCTCCATGTTCTTTTGTTAGGGTTTTCACCTCTAAAGTGGAGAAGGTGCTTCTTGCTCGAGATAGGAGCTTTGTTGGAGAAACCAGTCTCTCTAAGCTTGGAAACCTTACTTATTGGACCTATCCACCTTCCCTAGAGGTTCTTTGTATGCCTAGGCTTGGATCTAGGACTGACTTGGACTGTTTAGACTCTGAAGTTGAGGTATGATGTATCCCCTATTCTTCTATGTTGAGCAATTCACCTATGCTTATTCATTCTCTTTGTCTGATGGACATTAGACTATACACAATGTCTTTTCTTTTAAAAATCATGGTTCATGTGAACTACCTTATTTGATATTGATCATGTGATCATGGATATCCTTTGAACGCTTATCTTATGCTTTGTTCATGATGGAACTCTAAAAGATGGCATGTGATGTCTTTTGCCCACTTATGAGGTGTATGTATATGCTGGTCACTTATGTGGTGACTAGTTTATATATTATGACTATACTTTCTACTTGCCTCTACATTTAACATGTTATGTGATTTAGTAGCACTATAGTAGTGTAATTGCATTGGTTTTTATTGTATATGTGTTATTTCCTGCCGAGCAGATGTGATATTTCCTGCTCTTTTGGGATGGAAAGGAACCTCATACCCAGGAAAAGATGTGTGATTCTTGGCCCATGTTTTATATATTTGGGAGATTGGCAATATTCCTTTCTCTATCAGGTTTCAAGTTTATGAGACTTGGCCGCCTTTGTGTTTATATTGTTCTAGGTCTATGTTTATCTCACATGCATGTAGGTTGATGATATGGGGTGTGTGCCCTAATTCTTTACATGTGCTTGTGTGGCACAATCTTTATGTTTTATTGATGGCAAGTATTCTTTTGTTATCATATGATTTCAATTCCTTTTCTCTTGATACCCATTTGGGCGGTCCTTATCCTTTCTATGGGAAGCCTTTTATATTTGATGTCCTTTATTGCATATATAGCTCAATTTCCTATTTAGTATGCACATACCAACCTTTGTTGATGTCATCTATTTTCTCTTCTTGCTGGGGTATGCTTCCAACCCTAGGTGAAGGACTTGGAAGATAAGGCATGAATTTTTGGACTAGCTTAAGGAGTTAAAGCTTGGAGATAAAGTTGTTATGGTTTAGATTTCCCTCTATCTAGATCCTTTTTGTTATATCTTGTTGTAAACCCTAATGGGAGATTTTGATGTACTTGTGTGATCTTTTATATAAGTTGAATATAGTCAGTTGTTTTTATTCCACTGCTACACTTTAATCTTTTATATACCATTATAATAAATTTAGAAAATGTATACCTATTCGAACATATCTTTGAGTGTGTTTGGAATGGATTTTAATTCTTCAAAATTTTAGTAAGGGGGTGATCCCACCTCCTTACATCATGGTATCAGAGCCCATGGTAGTCAGAATATGACTATTTCAATTTTGTCTCCCTAGTTAGAATACTTGACTTACCTTTAAGTGACTTTTTTCCCTAGAGTTAATCAATAGATGATGAAGGGTTGATTTAGGATCCTATAGTTTCACATTAGAATAATGATGAATAGATCCCTAAAATACTTATAACTAAAAGATGCATAAGTAACCATAGTAACTTGAGGTTGTTTAGCTTGGCCTTCAGGAAGCTACTAGGACATGAAGTTGAAAGTAAAGGTGTCTAGAAAGGATCAGCATTTAGGGGCTGGAAAGATTTTCCTCCGCACCACTAGTTTGGTTTACAAGGACTCCCGAGTTCATGTGATACCGGCCTGGCCTGAGCTGATATGAATTGTCTGAAATAGCATGCTTTTAGGCAATAGTAGCCTTAGACATCTATATGATTTATCTTTAGGGACCCTAATATGTTGAACTAGTCTCCCAGGTGTAAAGACTTGTTTAAGGATGGATAAGAGCAAGTTAACCCATAGTTCATAATTAGTCTTTATAAGTTATGTTTTTTTTGCATGATGCTTATGTAGTTGGATGTAAGGAAGTGTACATGAACCTTTTGTACCTACATAATAGTTTCGACTTAATAAGATGAATCCTTTAAGGGGTGGTGAATAAGTTGCTTTCTTATATGTGGATGTTTTGATTTCGAGGATGAAATCCCTTTAAGGGGAGGTGTGCTGTAACATACTAGATCTCGGACCTTACCTTGGAAGTTGACATTTTGGACTTAGCCAAACAAGGTTGAAGGTTAGATGATAAATAGATGTTTAGTATGATCCTAATGAGATAATACATGAATTTATCACCCTAATGTAGTCTAATGTTTTCACATTAGTCTTAGGTTAATAATGGGTACATAAAATATGCCACATAACTCATTCGGTAATATGAAAATAAGGAACTTAATTGAATGAATAATTTAGATAATGGGTTGTTAATGGTACCTATGGCATATCTCATAAAAATAAGTCTCAAAAGTTTAAACAAACTTCAAATTCAAAATCTACATATCAAAACTAGCCTACATGTCAAATTTCATCTAATTTGGACCACCTTGAAATATTAGGATAAGTTTAGGAGAGAGAAAATGAGTAAAAGGCATAAGTAATGAATAATGTGATTATATAACTTCAAAAGATGTAAATAATGGAAAATGCATATTCAAAACATCAAAGATAACTTGTGGATGAAGTTTGGTCCAATTTGGATGTTGTTTGTGCAAGTTTTGCAATTTAGGTACATTCTGGACTTTTCTACAATTTACCCAATTCAGAGGTTTTCTTTGTAAACTGTCACATGCATTATAATCCTTAGATATTACCTTACCATTCTCAATATTTTGAACCATGGGGCACCTAGTTGCACCTTGGAATAAAGGTGTTTCTCTCCAAGGGCATTATAGGGATTACCCTCTTTATAAATGAGCTTATCTTTAAAAGCTATCAACCAATGGGGTTATTTCTTTGTTTGAAGGATGGTGGGGATGGCCTAGAAGTCTCCATGGGATTTTAGGACTGTCCTTTGATATACAAGAAGCCTCTATGAGTTGTCCTCTTGTATGGCCATGAAGCCCTAGGCTAAAGACACATGGAAAGTCCCATAGACACCTCATGCTTGACCTCTTTCTTTATATAGCCATATCTACCTCTTCCCAACTCCCAATTCAAAAACTCTTACTATCCTTTATTTCCTCTATATTAGATCATCATTCCTACTCTATTTTTCCATGAAGGTTTTGTCTGAAGGTAAAAGGAGGTGGCTACCTTGGTGAAGAAGGCTCTTAGGGTTCCAAATTTGCTCTATTTAGGGTTTCTAAAGCTCCTCCTTGGTGATTTTGACCAAAACTAGTAAGTATCCTCCTTTACTTCCCTATTTTCATGTTGTTAGTCTTCCTTCCACCTTCCTTCAGGTCAGAACCATGGCCTTCCATGGCAAAACCCCTCCTAGAACCCATAAACACCTCATCTCCATGTTCTTTTGTTAGGGTTTTTCACCTCTAAAGTGGAGAAGGTGCTTCTTGCTCAAGATAGGAGCTTTGTTGGAGAAACAAGCCTCTCTAAGCTTGGGAACCTTACTTATTGGACATGTCCACCTTCCCTAGAGGTTCTTTGGAGGCCTAGGCTTGGATCTAGGATTGACTTGGACTATTTAGACTCTGAAGTTGAGGTATGATGTATCCCCTATTCTTCTATGTTGAGCAATTCACCTATGCTTATTCATTCTCTTTGTCCTATGGACATTAGCATATACACAATGTCTTTTTTTTAAAAACATGGTTCGTGTGAACTACCTTATTTGATATTGATCATGTGATCATGGATATTCTTTTAAACTCTTATCTTATGCAGTGTTCATGATGGAACTCTAAAAGATGACATGTGATGTCTTTTGCTCACTTATGAGGTAGATGTATATGTTGGTCACTTATGTGGTGACTAATTTATATATTCTGACTATACTTTCTACTTGCCTCTACATTTAACATGTTATGTGATTCTGTAGCACTAGAGTAGTGTAATTGCATTGGTTTTTATGGCAGATGTGATATTTCCTGCTCTTTTGGGATGGAAAGGAACCTCATACCCAGGACAAGATGTGTGATTCTTGGCCCATGTTTTATATATTTGGGATATTGACAGTATTACTTTCTCTATCAGGTTTAAAGTTTATGATACTTGGCCACCTTTGTGTTTATATTGTTCTAGGGCTATGTTTATCTCACATGCATGAAGGTTGATGATATGGGGTGTGTGCCCTAATTCTTTACATGTGCTTGTGTGGCACAATCTTTATGTTTTATTAATGGCAAGTATTATTTTGTTATCATATGATTTCAATTCCTTTTCTCATGATACCCATTTGGGTGGTCCTTATCCTTTCTATGGGAAGCCTTTTATATTTGATGTCCTTTATTCCATATATTGCTCACTTTCCTATTTAGTATGCACATACCAGCCTTTGTTGATGTCATCTATTTTCTCTTCTTGCTGGGGTATGCTTCCAACCCTAGGTGAAGGACTTGGATGATAAGGCATGAAGTTTTGGACTAGCTTAAGGAGTTAAAGGTTGGAGACAAAGTTGTTATGGTTTAGATTTCCCTCTATCTAGATCCTTTTTGTTATATCTTGTTGTAAACCCTAATGGGAGATTTTGATGTACTTGTGTGATCTTTTATGAAAGTTGAATATAGTCAGTTGTTTTTATTCTGCTGCTACACTTTGGTCTTTTTCATACCATTATAATAATTTTGGAAAATTTATACCCATTCCAACATACCTTTGAGTGTGTTTGGAACGGATTTTAATTCTTCAAAATCTTAGTAAGGGGGTTATCCCACCTCCTTACACCTAGTGTATGCTCGATACATGTATGAGTGATGGTCGCTACACCTTGTGTTTCGAGTGGTCGCTATAGTGTGTAACCTATATTGGTTGCTACACTATGAATCATGTTGGTCGTTGCACATGTGTTAACCTAGTGGGTCGCTACACATTTATCTGTAAGTGACGGTTGATACATAGTGTTGCTTGGGGTGATTCACTAATCATAATAATAATGATGATTAACCCTAATGCACTCCAAGAATGTGGGAGACAATGTATCTAGGGACTAATGACAAGTAATGAAATGGAAACCTAATCAGTCATATAAGAAACCATAACCCTAATTCTCAAGTGTATGATGTACTTATTGAGCGTGCTTGAATGAATAGCATGTGATTATTTTTTCTCTCTCCTACTTGTGTAATCCTAACCTTGTAGGTGGAATGAGTATCGTAGCTAGTGAATTCTATGGTGTGTTTGATATGACACATGGTGATGATTATGAGCCTTTATGAGGCATGATAAGAAAATGATGATGTACATGAACTATGTGATTTGGGTCTTATGACCTGGTAGAGGCTTTATGCCTAATGTGAGGTGATATCCTCCAGTTATGAGATGAGGGATTGTTATCTCCTAGTTATGTTATGATGTTGATGGCCTTGTATGGTAGTGATATCAAGAGATGATGTGACATGTTCTTACCTCATACATTTTATATATCTTCTGATGTTGCAACATACCCTTATCTTTATAGAGTTTGTTTAGGGTTTGTACATTCTAACTTGATTGATGCTAAAAGACACTCAATTGTCTTAACTAATCAAGTGAAATCCTAATCATGTAGGTGCCTTGTGCCATAGATCCATCTTCAATGTCAGTTCTTACTGGATGGTGAAATGGGTTCTCCCTCATTGGAAGCTCAGAGTCGTATATTGTTCAGTATATGCATTTCACAAGATTGGTTGTGATCATACCCTGACAGGAGAATGGTTGGGGCTGTATCTTAGTGATGTGATTATATATATATATATATATATATATATATATATATATATATGTGTGTGTGTGTGTGTGTGTGTGTGTGTATTATATATATATATATGATATGTTTTGAGGATGGATGCGGTCATACCTTGGAAAGAGTGCGACTGTGGTTGTGACTCAGTTTTCTAATGTTGTGCCTATATACCATGGCAAACTAGGTTGATTTGGACTGACTGAGGATGTGGGCGATCATAGGAGTCTAACTCCTAGATCTTGTATGACACTGATTTCAATTTAGCAATGGTCAGTTGGAGCATGAGTGGTATACCTCATCTCCACATGGCATAATAAAAGATGTAATACAGTCGTGTAGTATATTTGCTTAGGTTTAAACACATCTCACATTGGATGACCATTTGCCTTATTTCATGTATTGATTAGTTGATTTATAATGCAGTAAGAGAAATCAACCGTTATACATGTTCTTCATATTCCTTCTAAAGGTATAAGATGATACTACTACAAAATTATAGTTGCCTAAATTGCTTAGACAATGTTAGTTGCTTTATAAAAATCATTTAGCTGAATTTGCTCAACCTAATGATAATGTTACTTTCCTGCTTTAGATTATCTATGTTAATAATAGTTGCTGGCGGAGAGTTATATCTCTTGTTGGGACGTCGGTCTCACTCTGTGGGTTTCCACATCTTTTAGGTGGTCGTGTATGACGAGGTAGAGATCGTGCGGTTGAGGCTGAGCAGAAAGAGGAGCAGTACTGCTAAAGGCTAGATGTGATGCTAGTGTTTTGTAGTAGAGTCCTATGTATCATCCCTATACTCTCATGTCCTTGGGGATGTTTTGTTGACGTTGTATATCAACATGAGTTTTGAGCATTAGGCCATAGTTGTACATATGTGGCTTGTATACGTGAACATGTTATCATATGTAACATGTTATGGCAAGTTAGCCAAGTGAATAGGGATATGTATCATTTTGTGGCATGACATGTAATACATGTGGCTTCATATGGACTCAGATGTAATATGTTTCAACCTTTGTGAATATATGACATCAATTTTAATTTACTTTGTTTTATGGTAATCCTAGATGTTGAGTATTAGTTTCACAATTTGTTTTGAGTTATCTCGCTCATGTGGTGGTGGGTTGTCACAAGTTGCATGGACACTCACTGCCTTTCTTTGTGTGGTAACATTTTCATATGTACATACACTTATACTTGAAATAGGTTTTCTCTAACGTTGAAATAGGAAATGGAAACCACCATACTCCATTTGAATAAAACCAAACAAAAATGAGTTACCACACACATTAGGCAATCTAGTACCATGACACATTAGAGAACTAGCAATAACATGGTGTAAACTTGTGTAGCTACCTTAATCACATGTCGCAGACATATGTTTATGATTGTAGTAAGATCTCTCTTTTCTCACCCCTTGAACCTACAACCCATACTACATGACAGAAGGAGGAGAAAAGAAAGGGTTCTAGGGATTACACAAGTTTCCACCTAGTTCTAGAACATCTAGGTTCTAACCTAGAGGCTAAGTCACCATAGTCTACAATGGACATCTTATTAAGTTTCTAGGGTTGAGATGTAAGGTGAATTTAGTTTGTATTTCATGTGAGCAATGTTTGGTGTAGTTATTTTTCATACTCTGATACCATCTATCACATAACCATTTATTGCCCAAATCCTAACTCCAAATGACTACAATGTCAATGGTGATAAGACCTAAACATCTGTTCCTATGTGAATGTGGAACATAAAACTTAGCATACATGAACAGATAACAAGATACAATCATCGATCATGATCTCCACATTTAACAAGTTATATTGAAAAACATTGTTTATTACAAGATTTCATTTACATATTCAAGACTACAATTTTACAAGTCTTCTCATGTATACTGGAGATCTTACAACAAGCACACCTAACATAACTCACCAAGCCCATCAATGTCTAGCCATCTATGAACCTATAAAATACGTGAAACAATGTGGGTCAACACACGAGGTGTTGAGTACAGGGCTAAAAGATACATGTAAATCAGCTTTGCATAAGTTAAAAAGGTTTGCAGATTTAACGAACAATAATACACAATTTAAGTATTTAACAAAGTGAGAGTCAGTGGTTTGTCTCATTTTACTCCAGTTGTACCAACAACATCATATATCATAAGGCCTTTGACTATTTCCCATCGGAAGAGTCTGTAACGGTGCTCAAGATTAGCTAACCCTTTTATCGACATGGTCCTCCCTATCTTGACAACTCAAGTAGGACGCCCAACCTCATGTCCTTACCCTAAGAATATAGGTAGGTGTACAAGGTTTGTATAATGGAGTTTCTATATGATGTTTGCAAGTTATAAAACAACGACACGAGACAAACATTGAGTCCAATACTAGAGCACTACATGGCAATATTTGGGCAAGTAAACAAGCATACACATGTATCACATTTCAAGCAATAAAGCCATAGTCATATAATTATTAAAGCCAATACCTAATTTTAAAGATTCATAATCTATTCTTGACCATCTAGATTACAAGCCAAACCTGATTAAGCACAAGATTGCGTACATGTATTAGATTCTCATCATTAACCCTAACTAGCTTTATTTTAGGGTTTTAGTCAAGTTAGGTTCAAGGTTGGTTATTAGTTTATTAGATGATCTTTTCCTTATTTGGATATCATCATCGAGGTGGGGTTTAAGGTTCAAGTCATTTCTAGGTTCCATGCATTTTCTATGATCATTTCAAGGTTTAAGTTACTTGCACATTTCAAGGCCAAAGGACTCATAATAGGGTAAACACAGACAAGGATCATCAAAGATGAGGACCAAGCATCGAATATGATTTAGATCAGCAATATTAGTACATAAGAATCATATTCAAAGTAGGATGGATGTCCATTAAGGTCTAGGCATCAAACAACCAACATGAGGTTCAACATACATGTAATCATTATAATAGTTCATTAGCCATAGGGTCCAACATATGAATTATGTGAGACATCCACATCAAGGTGGTAATATAAAAGGATATTTTCATATTTATAAGGAAAAAGCAAGAGATTGAGATCCACATCACATTTGAGGCACAAGGAATACAATCAAGAGACTTAAGAATACATTAGGTCATAAAGGATGTATTCAGTGGCACAAGTACCATCATAGCACAAAAGGGGTATATGTTATCCATTTAGGTCACAATCACATCATATTGTTATTGGTTTCAAGGTTAGGGTGGTTATATATGTCATATTAGATGCAAAATAGGAATTAGGGCAAAGTATATCATGGAGGTTCTAAACTAGTCACAAACATCCAATAAGAGTTATTTATGAGCATTAGGGGTTTTATGACCCTCATGTAGATCAAGGATGCACAAAATATAGTGATATGATGATTAGATTGGTAGGGGTACATCAAAGTTTCAATATTCATCATATTGTATTAAACGTGGTCAACGTAGTCAAAGATTGTATTTAAAAAAAAATAAGGACAGTAGAAGTAGATTTAGAGTCTGCAAATATATTCATGGTGTAGGGCTCGTCAAGGTGATTGATTTGGTATATAGTTTTGCTATATTTGGATGAGAGTATAGGGAGTTATGATTTTTACAAGAAAGAGCATCAAAACTATATAAATATTGATATGGATTTTACCATGTCATTTGAGGGCGCATCTAGCCCATTGGTTGGTGGTCAGATGGCTGGACTTGTAGCTCACCCATGCCCCTACATGGCAGTGATTAGCCGTCACCAATGATCAGTCCCATAGAGGTGTGTTGCGGTGAGAAACGTCATGCTATCGGAGCATCTCGTCCATCACACCTTCATCAAACGTCCCCAATGATGCTCCAACTTCATGGACACACTTGGGAGCGTCTGGCCACCATGGCATGGTACAGGAGTGGGGGACGACCCTACGTGCAGGCAGCAGGAGCACTGACTCTACGAAGTCCAAATTGAATCTTTCCCACGGAGTAGGTTGTTGGGGAGTCCCTTTCACAAGTCTACTTAACCATTCTTTATATGCACACCCTTGGTAAGCACCCACCCAACAATTGACTGAGAATGGAGAGTGGCCACACTCCTGGCCCTCCAATATGGGTCCATGCTAACCCGCCTTTGGAGCAAACGAAATTTGGATGTTGTTCTAGTCTCGAGCTGTGAAGATAGGGTTGCATCAAGCTCTTACTAGAGGATGACCAGACGAGGACATAAATGGATCCTAGAGACGTGATACCTAGCCATATGATTCCACCGTGAAGGTGCAAGCATGGATCATGGGTTGGACATGGCTATGGTGGAGTAGGGACTAAAGCCCCAAACCTCCATAGGCGGCCGCCGATGACAACTGCCATAGGAACGGTGGAGTGAGAGGGGAAGGTAGAGGGTGCTAATGAAGGGGAAAATAGGGGCAAACAACGAGGAAGTCAAGACAAAAAAATCGAAATTCCAATTGCTCAAAAGGGGTCAAGAATGTAGCTGATTGGTTGCTCCAAAAGCATCCGTGCTATAGTACGTACCAAGGCAAGGGATGACTTAGGATCCATTGGATCATGATATAACAGTCACAAAAAGAGGCCCATTCGAGTTTTCTGCCTTGTGGATGGCGGCTGCTGGGCCACACCCCATGTTTGGGCCTAATAAAGATTAAATTTTGATTTAAAGACAAGATAAAATGGTACAACTTCCGATTAACATAACTTTTGATCCAAATATCCGGTTGGGGTGATTCTTGAACCATTGGAAAGATAATTGAGATATCTACCACTTGATATGCATTAGAGAAACAAAAAGATCATAATAAGGATTCTCAATATGAATTGCAATATGGATATAAATTAAAGTATGGCTCATATTTCAATTGTCATATTCAAGTCACATATTGAGAAATTGAACATTGATTCAACCAAATTGGATGATAACCTCATTACAACTATGTAATCAAAATTGAGTTGGGAAACATGCTACTTGATGAGAGAGAAAGGATATAATAGAGGGGAGAGAAAAGCCAGGTTGTCATAGTGACAAACTCAATTAGATTAATAGAAACTTTATTTGGGACGAACATGATTCAAGGAGAGGGACAAATCTGGTCGCTTGGAGCGGATTATTAGCCTCATGCAAGGAAGGGGGACTAGGGGTTTAGCTTCTTGGGAATTCAATGATGCATTACTGATGAAAGTAGTAGACATATTCCTGGGAAAATGCGGCACAATATAGAAACAATTGTTCAATGCAAAATTCGTGAGCGGCGATAACATGAGGAGGTCGGGCTCGATGACATGGAGGGGGATATTAGCTTTGCTAGATGAAGCCAAGGTGAATATAGCAATTTTAGTGTTAAATGTCCATGAAACCTCTGTTTGGAATGACATGTGGTTGAGAAATGTTGAAATACCTACTTTGAAATAGGGAATGACAATCTTGGAAGATCTAAGGGACTTGAAGGTTGCTAGTCTTGTGTTACAGGAAAACAAGTGGGATGAGGCTTTTTTGAATGAGTACTTTGAGGAGGACATAATAGTGGCTATCATTTCGGTACATACACCAATGGAGGAAGATGGGTCTGACGACATCATTTGGTACAGTCACCCACAAGGAAACTATTCGTTGAAGCAAATGTACATGTAACTCATTTAGGGAAAAGCTTTATAGTCGGATGAGGAATGGAACATCATCTGGGCTCAGAAGATAGCACAATGAATCAAAACATTCATGTGATTTCTTCTGCATGAAAGACTACTCACGAATGCATTAAGGAAGACAAATAATATGGTAGATATAAGCACATGCACTAGATGTGGTATAAGAGATTAAACATGTATGCAAGTTGTTAGGGATTGTCCACTATCTAAAGTTATCTGGGAACATTAAATCCTATCCTTAAGGATAATTCCTACAATATGGCCAATGTTAAAGGTTGGATCAAATGGAATATGGGTTCTAATGTGACAATAAGATGTTGGAACATTATAATTCTTGGATGTCATGTTCATTGATATGGAAGAGGATCACAATATCCCAGATAGACAACAAATGAATCTAGCTATTTGGAAGCCAACACATTTTGGGGTGGTATAATGTTTGGGCCCACTGCCCTAGGTTCTAGTAGAGTTTTAGGAATGACGACTACCCCACAGACCACCACTAGCCTTAAGTGTGCACTTTTTTCCTCACTCACGCACAAGTCGGGGTCAGCTTCCCGACTGGTCACCCATCCTAGTACTACTCCAAGCTGAGCACGCTTAACTATGGAGTTCTTTAGTGATGGGCTCCCTGAAAAAAAGGTGCACCTTGGTGATGTGGGTAGTCCAATCATTCCTTTCAAGATCGTGTTATCTAAGGCCTCAAATCCTGAGATGTTATAGGTGGTATATCAGATCTCAATTGATGTTGCAATACATCAAAGCTCATGGAAAGTATGCATGAGATTTATAGTTAGAGATGATATAGGTAGATGGATTGGAGGTGCTGCTCAAAAGCATACTGGAATAGACCCATTATAGGGCAAACTAACTACGATCCCAAGGGGCTTTCTGAGAGCAGTCAAAACAAAATGCAGTGGGATACAAATATGTTCAGACTCAAAGCTATCTAGTAAACTATTAGCGAGTGGTGTTAAATGCCTGAAAAAATACAAACTTCTAGTGAAAAGAATTAAAAAGTGAGAGAAGGCGTCCAAGAATGTCGACCACAAAAAATATTTAGAGAAGCTAATGTACCAAAAGACAAATTGGCAAAATGGTTTTTGAAGCAACCATGTGAATCATATTTCTCTACAGAATGCATTGAAGAGATCCAAGGAGATTTAGCCCAAATGATGCTAATAGTTCAACGTAGTTTAGTTGATGGATGTACTGACAAAATAATAATTATTATTGATAGTAACTAAGCATCAAGAAGAAGAAATGAGGCATCAAGAGTAGGGAGGAAGGGTGAATGAGAGAAGGAGAAGGAGAAGGAGAAGGAAAGAAGACAAGCTTCATTTATGGTGGGTTTTGGGGTGAAGAAAATCGATACATATCAAAATCCTATCTGAAATATCCCCCATCTCTATGATTGTAGAGGTACACACCATTCATTAAAATGTAGAGGTGCAGGCGGGAAATTCAACATTTGGGTGTACAAGTATAGGCGACAATGTGACAGTTTAGTGAGTGGTATGAGGGTGATTTTTATGTGCATCAAACATACAAACACCCCTAAGACATCAATTTTTTATCCTACTACTATATATGAAAAGGAAGAAGATACACAACACCCATTCTACACCCATTTTATAACCAAAAACACATAAAATACGCAAACACACTTTTTGCAGACACAATACGTGTTTTACATGTAGCTAGTACCAAAAAGCCTAGTAAAACAAAAATATGAATTTAGAGACAATTTTTAGATCACTATTGGGCTGTTGGTCTATAATAGAAATATAATTACATTATACATTTGCCAAGAAGCAGTACAAAAAATCTACAAGCCTAATAAAAATATTGACGTTAATAACTGTTACATAGTTATTGTTATGTTGTTGGGATGTAATCAATATATTTTTATAGCACCATTTAAAAATAGAGAATTACAAGAATGTACACACCCAGTACAATAATTATACACGCTCATTATAAAAGAGTAGAACATCAATGGCTGCAATATAGCCATTATTCGAATTTATTTCAAAATGTGTATCACCATCCATATGGAAAACATTATTTTCTTATTTTTCAGTCAACATCAAAAGGAGAGAAATATAATGCTTATACGAGTTACTTTCTTCCTCCTCATCTGTTCCCCTCTCATCTTTCTCACTAGGCATATCCCACATGATGTACATGCTTACGAAAATTAAACTATTGAATATCTTGTATTACAATGTTGTATCACCTCATTTAGATAATATCCGAGATAATAAGAAATTATATTGAAAAAAGGCACAAGTAAGCATTTATTTTAGTAATGTTGTACCATACACAATGTTTAGGAAGAAAAATACCACTCCAATGGGTTTTGTTGTAGTTGGTCCATAAAACTTATGAACTGGAGTTCCTAAATCAGTTTTTAATGATTGATGAAAATAAGTACTAAAATTGAGTTTCGTGACTTCCAAAGTTACATACAAAATAGAGTTCCTGAGTTCCCTCTTAAAAAGAGTACAAAAGGAGTTCGAGAACAGTTGACGACATTCCCTGTATAATAATATTTTTCATTCTTCATAAATGATAGTTGCAAAGTATTTATGACTATGAATGTTAGCGGCATGGATATGGTTTATTGTCAAGACCATAACATAATATGCTAAAATACTATACACTATTAAGTGACACCATGTAAAATATTTTATACTGCAACTACCATTATCACTGTGGTCTATAAACAAAAAAAAATATGAACACTATAAAAAGGTAATCGCAATGCACCATGAGACAAAAATTGTGATTTATCTAATATTTTTTATACTTTATGTTTAAAAAATATGATGTGAAAAATGATAATTAACTATAACTACACGTGAAGAGTATACTAAAAATTAATATTATACATTTTGTTAAATAATAATGAACCAAAGCTTAGATTTACAAACACATAAAATGTAGATATCATTACAATAGTCTGTACGTATAAAGTGAAAATCAAAATATTATGGTCATTTGAACCATAATATTTTTGTAAAAAATATAAATATACCATATTAAAATATTTTTAAAGGAGAAACATCTGCATCATGACATCTTGTTGAGGCTATTAAAGTTAAAAAATATTATGAATATTTAAAAATATGATTCTTTCTTTATTTCTTTATTGTTCTTATATATATTACGTAATAAAATTTAAAAATATTTTTAATTGATTTTCTTGTTTACACTTACAACAAAACAATCACATGAAAATGAATGAACTTAAGTTTTAGAAACTAAATTAGAGTTCCCAATAAATGAATTCCACACAACTTATTGTCGGTAAATATGCCCATAGAGCCATCCCGAGCAATTGCATAGAGTCAGATGTTAATTAATCAATTAATATGATTATTTGGTTAATTAATTCCAGAATATTCTAATTAATCCATGAGCATTTTAATTAACACAGTCTTTCTGTATACCGATGGGTTTAGGAAACCTTGCCTCCTTTCATCTCCTATTTAAAGGGGCTTGACGGTCGATATCTATATAAGATATTGATAGAGGCTTTTTAGTTTACACTCACGTATATAAACCCTAGCCATCACCGCCCTCAGGAGAGAAAGGAGAGCACCATGACGCAAGCACGTCACCGCATAGAGACGAATCCTTCCTGTCGGCTTAGGAAGCGTGATGTGGAGTTCTAGTCCATCCGCGTAGACGAAGTAGAGACACAGATGCTGAGACGCCTACGTTTGGAGGATGTAAACGACCATCAATACGCGCTACGAGCGGCGTACATCACCGCACGATGGAGCGCCGTCGGATCTTCCTGCGATGCACTCAGTGAACGGGAGATAAATTTCATCCGTATAGGCTAGCAACGTTGCACACCATCGTGCAGTGGGACATCACCGGACTTGCTCCGCGATAAGGTATATCCCGCAAACACTCTTAATTTCTAAATACGTTGTTGTCAACGAGATCCAATTTTGGGTTGCGTGGATTTTTTTTTTGCTTCCGCCGTGCATGTTTTCTCCATAAAACCCAACAGTGGTATCAGAGCAGCGTTGATCTATGACGTAAATAGATTTATTTTGATATGATTTTACTATTGTATATTGTTTTCTATATTGTATATGATGTGAATTAAAACTACTAATGTACAAATCTATACCTAATTCCACATATGCCGCAGACTTCTATTTCACAGGAGTGTTTCCCCTATGTACCCCACATAGTCTGCGTGGGAGTCAAAAATTTATTTAATGGAGAATGTCCCGCATTAAAAGGACTATAATTTTAGTATGTATATATGTATATATAGATATACCTATGATATCATACACGTCGCCTTAAAAAATTATTTTCTGTGGTGAATGCATGCACAGTTATGGCCAATAATCTTCTTTTTTGGATGTTGTGAATGAATGTGGTTGTGAATCTTATGGACATATTTGTTTGAGAATGCTATGAATGTATAATGATTGTATGTGGATCTTTTATATAAAGTAGTCGGCTTACATGTCGTGCCTCATCCCTTATTTCAAAGTGTAATTAATTCTTTCTCTTTATATTTGTACTCATGTGATGTAATAGAGATATGATTAGTTTTAATTTTTGTAAACTTGGTATAAGGAGGCCACTTGAAGATCCAACTCTAAGGAGTGTCCATGGAGAAGCACCATGAAGATCCAATTCTAAGAAGCAACATGAAGATCCAATTCTAAGAAGCAACTTGAAGTTCCAACCTCACGGTGCATCCATGAAGTTGTTCATTGTAATGTAGATCCTTATAGGTTGATTCACATGTGTTGTTGCATGAGATGCATAAGACCTTAGGTGGACCGTAATCCTTTGTTGCTCTAAAGAATTATAATAGTATGGCCATAATCGATGTATTTGTGTTTGTGATTGCATGTCTATTGTTTGTGGTTGTGGATATAGTAGTATATGATACGTACTATAAGTATGTGGTGTTTGGATATGTATATGTATTAATAAAACCCCTCAATTAATAATATTAAGTTTTAGTTGCCTTCCATAAAACAACACACATGAAAAGCTTGATCGATAATGTGTGGGCACGCCTCTGCGTGGTACACTGTCTATCTCGTGGAAGTGTGATGGTGGGTGTGTGGGTCTGCCTCCGCAGGGTGTACACTCATCGTGTTGGATTATGGGTTGGACTTAACTAGGGAACCTTGATAGGATCAAGTACCTAGAGGCACACAGATGCATCATGACAAGGAATTCTGCATGATCATCTATCCAAGTGTTGTGTATGATGTAATTGGCAAAAGTTGTCTACCTTAGTATTTGGTCTTTGATGCCGACGTTGGTTGGGTATTGATCCAATTATTTTGAATCTTGGCTCACTAGAAGGTCGTACGCTACAATCTTCCGAGTTGATAGTGAGGGCTATCAATTTAAATAAAATAGTGGGAGCATAATTAATTAAAGGCCTAATTAATCTAATTTATCAAATCTTTACAAGTCAAATGTTTTGGACTAAATGCAATTTTTTTTCTTTTGTAGCAATCAAATGGCAAACAACACTCACACTTTCTCATTGCGATCGGTCCTTGAGAAGGAAAAACTTACCAGAACCAACTTTCAAAATTGGTTTAGGACGTTGAGAATTGTTCTCACACATGAGTGTAAGCTCTATGTCCTTGAAACACCAGAGCCAACGGAACCCGCCTCAAATGTGCCCAAGGATGAAAAGGATGCTTACAAGAAGCACCTTGATGATGTCGTGGATGTCAAGTGCCTGATGTTATGCTCAATGAACTATGAGTTGCAAGAGCAACATGAGAACATGAATGTCATGGAGATGGTAACATATCTCAAGAACATGTATCAGCATCAAGCAAGACATGAGACATATGATGTCTCTAAGGCTTTGTTCAAGAGTAAGATGAAAGAGGGAAACTTAGTTGGCACCCATATACTCACTTTGATTGGGTACGTGGAAAGCCTATCCAAGTTGGGATTTCCCCTAGGTCAAGAGTTGGCCATTGATGTGATTCTGCTATTGTTGCCCGAATCATATAGTCATTTTGTCATGAACTACAACATGAACAATCTTGACAAGCCGTTGTCAGAATTGTTGGGCATGTTGAGGACAGATGAAGAAAGACAAGCCCAAGTCGGTGATGATGATCAGCAAAACAAAGGGAAAGTCAAAAGTCAAAGGCAAGGATAAGAAAGGTTCTAAAGTTGGGCAGAAGCCAAAGTCATCCGCGCTCAAAGCTAAAGGTGGGATCTCCAAAGAAGGCAGTTGTCACTATTATCACTAGTCTGGACATTGGAAAAGAAATTGTGCTCTCTACCTAGTGTAACTGAGGAAGAAGAAGCAGGGCATAGAAATCTCCACTTCAGGTATATACATTATTGAGATAAACTTAAATACTCCTTCATCATGGGTATTGGATATTGGATGTTGTCACAGCCTCCTTTTTAATAATAATAATACAACCATAGTGGAAGCATTTGAACATAATGGAGATCATGACAAATTGTGGACTGATATCATTAATCAAGCAAAATCCATAGAATAGAAGGAAAATCCACCAGAGTGCCTTATTACAAGCCATAAACAAAAGTCTCTAAGTCCAACATAAAGAGTTCAAAGAATGAAACTCCAACATAACATAACAAAAAGGAAAGACATCTATCTAGAATGGCACCCCACCAAGTAGGATTCACGAACTATCCTTGAGCTTGAGCTGACATCCTTGAAGTCTACTTATTCTCCTCCTCGTCTGCGGACATCTCGTCCCCAACCCATGCAAGGCAACATAAAACTATGTGAGTGGCACTGAGAAGTTATACAAGAAAATAGTTTATAATTGAAATAACATGAGGAAATAACTTGGAATATAATTACGTAACATAATTAACATGATTGCATGAGAACATGATTAACTTAATATGATTTCATAATAAGATGGGTTTTACTTGAGTTGATGTAGTCCCTTTCCTGATTTGCACCCACAGTGCTCATAAGGCCATTTAAGGCTCACATAAGGCCAATCAAGGCTCACATAAGGCCAATTAAGGCTCACATAATGCTCCCACAAAGCTCATAAGGCCAATTAAGGCTCACATAACATGATTGAGGGGACTATATCAACATACATGGTTTAATACACTTGAACATAGTTATCATGATTTCTTGATCAATTAGCATGACAGTAATTCATAATGTTCAAAATGAAAGCATATTCATTAAAACAGTAGAAAACGTAAATTTATAGCATTTGCATGGTTTTCATAAGCATAATTTTTTTTTGGGAGACTGAGAGATTAAAATTTATTCACCCCGTTCTCTCATACGGGCAAAGAAAGAAGACATAACAGTGTTGATGTCCAAAGTAAGACAAGGTGGCTTCACAGTGGTGAAATGGTGGGGAATAGAGGAATATAGGGTGTGTTTTGCGATATGATCAACTACTGTATTCATGTCGCGAGGGACATAGGAAACCTGCAGGGAAGGAACAACAGCTAGGATGGAGTGTGCCGACCTTCTCAGAGGTTCAAATCTATTTGCTTCATTCGTGGGCTGAGTAAGTGCACTAATAGCAGTAGTGGAATTGGAATAGATAATAGAGGACGTCCAACCCCTCGTCCTGCATATCTTTAAAGCTTTTAGCATTCCCATCATCTCTGCTTCTTTAGCAGAAGAAGCGTAGCCCGACTCACCTATTCCAAAGATACAATGGCCCGATTTGTGAATGGCATAGATCCCGATTCTAGTCTTGAGACTGTGACCTTGGAAGGCTGCGTCCACGAAGATAATGTGCTCAAAATCTCGCGGGTGTTTGGTGGTGAGAGTATTCCAGTTCTGCTGCTGTCTCGACATTGTTTTAGGGAGGTTCAACAAAGCTTGTACTCGCCCTTTGATGAACTCAACCTGAGAGGCCGGTGTCATATGCTGCCCATTGTGGATCGTGTCATTCCTTGCCCACCAAATAGCCCAGGAGCCAACGTAGTGGGTCAGCTTCTCCTCGGGGGTGCCACTCCCATGAGCTATGAACTGAATCCACTTGCACTCCGAGTGTTGGAAGAAATGCATATCTTCTCCAAGGCGCAGCCAGACCTGCTTTCTAGCAGGGCAGTCACGAAGACAATGCAAGATAGACTCGCAAGCTAAGTGGCATCTCGGGCATTTACCATCAATGCTAATGTGCCTTCTAACTTTCTCAGCATTTGTAAAAATGGCTCTATGACAAAGAAGCCAGATGAAGGTTTGGACTTTCAGGGGGCAAGAGAGGACCAGATCTCTTTCCACCTCGATGCCTGAGGGAGAGATGGTACAGCACATAGCCAGTTGTACGCTGTGCGACACAAAAAAACCCCATTAGTTTCAAGCGGCCAACACCAAGAATCAGGCTCGCCTTCCATCATCGGAGGTTGTGTGCTTTGTATGAGTCTCCAAGAAGCTTGCGGAAGATAGGATCAGATGAAATCCCAATCCCATTTGCCATTTTCTAGCACCATGCTTATGACCTTGAGGTCATCAAGGCTTTCAGGGATGACAGTGCTTGGACCAATCTCCATTATGGTTCTGTCGAAGAGCCATTTGTCATGCCAAACATTTGTGGAGATGCCTGAGTATACTGTTTTAGAATAGAAGTCTTCAAGATTGGGTAGCTGTGACTTGATGAAAGACCAGGCGGCGGATCCAGGCTTCTTAGATATAGAGCCTCTTTAGACATATTTCTCGTGCATCACACGCACCCAGAGATAAGATGGGTTATTCATAAAATACCAAACATTTCTCATCATCAAGGCCTCATTTTGCTTCCTGGCGTCCTTGATTCCAAGGCCTCCGAGCTCCTTACTCCTAGTGAGCTTTTTCCAGGATACCATGGAAGACTTTCTTTGGTCTCGTCCCCCAGACCAAATAAAATCCCTTATGCGACGATCGATGTCATCGCATAGGGAGGGAGACAACTTGACATATTGCATTGTATAGGAGGGGATGGATTGGAGTGTGCTTTTGGCAAGGGTGATACGGCCGGCCAGAGAAAGACAACGAGACGACCAGCTGCTCATCCTGGATTTGATGGACTGTAAGATAAACGCATGTGTGTGCTTATTAAGACGATGATGCAAGATAGGTACACCAAGGTACCGGCCCAGGTCCATGGTGCTAGAAATTCCCAGCCTACAACAGAAAGCATTGCGTTCTCTGACAGTGGTATTTGCAGAAAAGAAACACCTAGACTTATCATTGGAGATGACTTGTCCTGACAGCCGAGCAAAGTTCTGTAGAATGGAGCTCATTAGATCGGCTTGGTGTTTAGACACTTCAGCCATAAGGAGTATATTGTCTGCGAACATAACATGGGTGAGTGGCACCCCTTTCCATGATAACATAACATGTTTCCACTCTCCATTGCAGGCAGCAACAGTAATCGCTTGACTGAGTCTTTCCATGCAGAGAACAAAGAGATAGCATAGTTGCACTTTATTGAGTAATCGTAACCAATAAACAAATAAAATAAACCCATAACCCTAGAATTATGCTCATGTGCATGATCCACTCACCTAATCCTGAAGGGGTGTACTAACAGTAGATGCAGTCCTGATCAATCCTAATATCCTGTGAATAATATAATTATGAATTAATTACATATGCTTAACATAGGTGTATCATTCTCTAATTAAATTTTTAAATTAGATTGAAAATCTAGGTCTGAAACTAGGACCATTGGATAGATCTCGAAAAAATGATCAAAAACTATAAATGGATCGTCCCCATCTGAGCTCTAGATTATTTTCTATGATTTTATAAAGATCAGATATATTATGACCAATCACGAAGGCGAGAAAAGATTTACAACCTTTCCTAAAAATTGATTAAATAAACTGGGAGGAAGACCCCGCTACCCTCACATTATGCATCTGAGCTAGGCAATGTGACAGGGCAAAGTAGTCAAATTCCTCGAAATCAAACCAGGGTGATACATTAAAATGAAAACAAGGGCATCGTCGTATACGAGAACATGCGATGTTCATTCCTCGACCAAGAAAGGAATATGGAATCAGTATCAGCATCTTGGAACGAACTGGAAATCTGTGGCAGAGCAGAAAGAGAGACTATGACCACTGGCTTCTTTGTGGTCCGGCAGAGATACAGACCTCTCGTGGAAGTTTTGGCAAGGTCAGATACCCTGAAACGTCTGTCCGACATGGCTGGGGAAGCTGAGAATGGACGAAGACCACTGACAGCACCACGATCAAAACTATTAGTTGAACACCATTCATGATCACCAGGTGGTGACGAAGGAAAAACCAGAGTGTGAACAGATGCCTATAACCCGAAACTGGCAAAGAGGTCCCCAGAAAATAGAGCATAGATCTTGAGATACGAATCGATGATTCCATGGCAGATCGAGTAAAATGACCATTTCAACATCTTCTAAGGTGTCCATGGAAGCTAGGTCACTGGTTTTCATGGCCTGAAAGTGACCGTCTGACCTAGTCGGAGGCTAATTTCTGATGGTCTAAAATTGGGTTCGTGGTCGGAGCATATGGAGAACACACGGTGTCCTCTGAGATGTGGGAAATATATAAGAGTATGTGGGGATGCTTACCGGAGATTTGATTGAACTGAGAAGGCCGGAGCTCAGTGCTCGAGCTCGCCGGCGTCACTAGAGTAGACTGAGTCCCTGGAAAGTCTCTAGTTGGTGTTGATCCTAATTGGCGGCGGAGGAGCATTGTGTTGAGTCCATCGGAGCTTTCTGGGTTGCAATACCTCGGTCCGATGGACCCTCACAGCCAAGGGGGGTGGCGCTATCGATTGGGAATGAGAGGGTTTTTGGGCGTTTCACAATAGGCGCTTATAGGGGTCGAGCTAGGGAACTCTAGGTTTGTGAGGATCTCCCGAACCCATTGGTAGTGTGATAACGAGAAACGGTTGAGGAGGGAGAGAGATACTGCAGGGCAGGGATCGAGTCCCTGATTCCCTCTCTCCGCGCGGAGTCTGCGGGAGGTAGGGGATGAAGCCCCTCCCGTCAGATCCTCATCCGACGGCCCAGAAAGGAGCCGGGTGCTCTTAGCTCCGCATGACAGGATGCAAGCCCAAAACTTAGAAAAAAAATCAAACGATGCTTGCAATTATCAAACTAATTAATCAAGGATTAGTCATTATCTTCTATTTTCTTCCTAATATCATTTGGGGCAGCTAGGATTATTCAAATATAACCAAATTTGATATACAAGCTAATACAATCATGAGGAATCTAATTATCCAATTAGATTTTGGATATGAGTTAGGTAGACATGTGTTTTACATTATTAGTTACTTAGGGTAATTAACACATTAATAATCATTGCAGGGGAATTTCATTACCAAAATCTGAGGGAAGCTCTATAATTATAATATCTACTCATATACCAACATGTGGGACACGTTATACATGTATACAGATCCAAACTATCATTAAATCCCAACTAGTCACCATTGCATAATTAGGGTTAAGTTTTCATGCATTATACATGACATTAATATGACTAATTATTGATGTAAATGATTCCATTCAAGGTCCACTTGGCACATTATGCTCATTTTGAAATACGAATTAAGCATGGTCTGTACTTAAGTCATCATATGAAAAATGGATTCTTTCAATTTAGGGTTTCGCCTTTATTAAATAACAAAATTTTTTGGGACTAAATTTTGAGGGTCGTTACAGATGTGGATATCACATATGTTTAAATATGTAAGATCTGATAAGAAGTAAGCCTTTACGAAAGGGCCAAGTCAAGCTACGGGTCGCTAATAGAGCAAGAGTTGCTGCCACCGTAGTTGGAGTTATTAGTTTATCTTTGCCTACGGCCTTGTAATAGAATTAGAGAATTACTATTATGTATCTGCCATAAGAGTGGATTTGAATTTCACATTAAGAATGGAATGATTTCTATTTCTAAAGATGAGATCTTTTATGGCAATGACCCTATGTCTTATGGTATCTACTTGTTAGAATTTTAGACTAGCATATACAATGTAAATACTAAAAGGCTAAAACTTGACAACTCAAACAAAACATACTTATGGCATTGTCATCTTGGGCACATAAACGAGAAGTGCATATGTAGACTCCATAAGAATGGTTATCTAGACTCTTTTGATTTTGAATCATTAGAGACATGCGAGGCATGTTTATTAGGGAAGATGACCAAGACTCCTTTCACTGGACATAGTGAGAGAGCCAATGATCTGCTAGGGCTCATACATACTGATGTATGTGGATATTTTAGATCAAATGCTAGAGGAGTCTATCAATACTTCATTACCTTCACTGATGACCTTGGTAGGTATGACTATGTATATCTTATGAAAAATGAGTCATAAACTCTTGAAATGTTCATGACTTTCATGAATGAAGTAGAAAAGCAACTTGGCAAGAGTATTAAAGCACTCCGTTCAGATCGAGGTAGCGAATACTTAAGCCAAGAGTTTGAGGACCTTCTGAGAGAGTGTGGTATTGTATCACAATAGACTCCACCTGGTACACCACAACATAATGATGTGTTAGAAAGAAGGAATCGTACATTATTAGACATGGTACGATCAATGATGAGTTTAGCCAAACTTCCAATATCGTTATGGGGATATGCTCTTCAAACCACAGCATTTACACTTAACTGTGTACCTTCCAAATCGGTTCAAAAGAGACCATATGAGATATGGAATGGGAATAGTCCCAATTTGTCTATGTTAAAGATTTGAGGATGTGAAGCTTATGTTAGGAAACAATTTCCTAAAAAGCTTGGACCTAAATCTAAAAAATGCTATTTTGTTGGATACCCCAAGGAAACTCGGGGATACTACTTCTACACACCAACTGACAACAAAGTGTTTGTTGTTAGGACTATTGTATTTCTTGAAAAGGAATTTATTTCCAAAGGAATTAGTAGGAGGAATGTAGAGCTCAAATAAGTTTGAGATCAACAAGTAAGTAGAGAACCTGAGGAGGTACATAAGGAACATGAAGACTCATATATTATTGTTGAATTTTAAGTTCCAAATGTAACACAAGAACCTCGTAGGTCTAGTAGAACACGACTTGAGCCTGAGAGATTTGGATTTCTCGTGACTCAAGATATTGACAAATTGGGCACAGCAGATGAGCCAACTTCATATCTAGAAGCTACTAAGGGACTAAAATATGAGAAATGGCTCGATCCCATGAGAACTGAGATGGAATCCATGTACACCAACAAGGTATGGACCTTGGTGGATCCACCCAAAGGGGTAAAACCCATAGGGTGCAAGTGGGTCTTCAAGAACAAGACCAACATGGATGGAAATGTTCAAACCTATAAAGGTATATTGGTTGAGAAAGGATTCCATCAAATTCAAGGTGTTGATTATGATAAGACATTCTCACTAGTTGCCATGGTTAAATCCAGTAGGATCATGCTTTCCATTGCATCTTATCATGACTATGAGATTTGGTAGATGGATGTTAAAACATCATTCCTTAATGAGAATTTACTCGAGGATGTGTACATGACACAACTTGAGGGTTTTATCGATCCGAAGGAAGCCAATAAAGTCTGTAAGCTACAAAGGTCAATCTATGGATTGAAGTAATCATCTCAGAGTTGGAAACTACGTTTTGACAAAGTAGTCAAAAAGTTTGGCTTTAGTCAAAATGAAGATGAACCTTGTGTTTACAAAAGGGTTAGTGGGAGCACAACTGTATTTCTCATATTGTATGTGGATGATATACTATTGATGGGAAATGACATCCCTACTCTTCAGGCAGTAAAAGATTGGTTGGGGAAGACCTTCTCTATGAACGATTTAGGCAAAGAATCATGTATACTAGGAATCAAGATCTATAGAGATAGATCTAGAAGGCTTCTAGGCCTAAGCCAGAGCACATACATTGACAAGGTGCTAAAGAGGTTTAGCATGGAGGGTTCTAAAAGAGGTAACTTGCCCATGTCCCATGGGGTTATGATCTCTAAAGCCCAATGTCCTAGTTCATGTGATGAACGGGCCCGCATGAGTAAGATTCCATATGCATCAGCAATTCGATCTATCATGTACACAATGTTATGTACTCGTCCTGATGTGTCGTATGCTTTGAGTATGTCAAGTCGGTATCAATCAGATCCAAGTGAATGTCACTGGACAGCCGTAAAGAACATCCTAAAGTACTTAAGAAGGACTAAGGATCAATTCTTGGAATACAGTGGTAAGAAAGAGCTCGTGGTAAAGGGTTACACCGATGCTAACTTCCAAACTGACAAAGATGACTATAGATCGCAATCTGGATTTGTGTTTTGCCTGAACAACAGAGCTATGAGTTGGAAGAGTTCCAAGCAAGAGACGGTTGTGGATTCTATAACAGAGGCAGAATATATTGCCGCATCTAATGTTGTAAAGGAAGTTGTGTGGATCAAGAAGTTCATTTCTGAATTTGGAGTGGTTCCAAGCGCTAGTGATGCAATTGAGTTGTTTTGCGACAACAACGGAGCAATTGCACAGGCTAAAGAATCAAGATCGCACCAACATTCCAAATATATTCTACAGCGGTTCCATCTCATACGAGAGATCGTACAGTGAGGAGATGTGAAGATTTGTAGAGTACCTATAGAAAGCAATGTGGCTAACCTACTCACAAAAGTACTTTCATAGCAAAAACATGGAAGACATGTTCGATCACTTGGATTGAGATTCATGAGTGATTGGGTAAAAGTGCAAGTGGGAATATGTTGGTATGCATGCCCATATAGACTATCATTTGATGATTGTAATGGGATACTATGTAAACGATTTGTAATACTACATTGATCATATCAATAAAGGCAAGTTTCCAATCTATATGTTTGTGTTTTATATTGTGAGATGACCATAAAACTTATAGATGTCTACAAAATAATATACTTAATGACATATGTATTCGGGTTGATGACCTGAACAATGAGATCATATGTATGCTAAGAGTATGTATTCTTGTTTTGTCCCTAATCAGTTGTTATTGTGGAAATATCCATAGACATCAATAACACATAAGATTAGAATGTATGTTGGTTGATGGAAGAATCTCATTATCCATGATATGGAGATATCAAACCAAATACATAGATACTTGTTAGAGAATAGTGTATCAGACAAACTCACATTGAGAGTGACACATGGATACCATGATTGGTGGTTAGAGTCACATCTCATAGTGATGGTGGTGATTGTGGTTCTTAGACCTGAAGTCACTACACTTATCACATGTTGTTCAGTATACTTTGATATCATCCACCATGGTCCTGAATAAGGATTGCCATAAAGATGGTGCTTGGGTGCACTATGACACATGGGGATGACTGTGAGTGATGTAGATGGAATTTGTCCTTCCTACGGGAGTTTGATATTCTGGCCACTTGATTAGCGAGACTGAGAAATGCATGACCATGCTGATGTGAGTCAATATATGATATTGAGCTTACATATATCTCATATAGTCTGTTCTAGTTCAAGGAACATGGATTGAATGTTGAAGAGGATAATAAGTCCATGATACGAGTTCAATCCAAATATCAACGACAAAGGAACTATACAATCACTGTAACACCAGTCATGAATGATAGGTTAAGTTGTTCCCCAACTTCTCCAATTACTTAGGGGGCAATTAAGTCTTGCTAGATACCAATCATTGCTTGTGAAATCATAATATGATTATGGATATCACTGCCAACGTAATTTGGAGCCTACCGGGTCAGACACATAGGATGTGTTGGAATAGGAGTATAATTTTAGATTTAATTGAAATTTCTCTGAATCACATTGATTACTAAAATATTTATGTAATCCATTAGAATAATATTCAAATGTTTGAGCCTATTAATTGGAGTGACTAGATCTAAGTGCAAGGGGAGTCTATTGGTAAATATGCCCATAGAGCCATCCCGAGTGATTGCATGAAGTCAGATATTAATTAATCAATTAATACGATTATTTAGTTAATTAATTAATTCTAGAATATTCTCATTTAATCCATGAATGTTTGAATTAACACATTCTTTCTGTATACCGATGGACTTAGGAAACACTGCCTCCTTTCGTCTCCTATTTAAAGGGGCTTGACGGCCGATATCTGTATAAGATATTGCGAGAAACTTTTCAGTTTATACTCACGTACGTAAACCCTAGCCGTCACCGTCCTCGTGAGAGAAAGGAGAGCACCACGATGCTAGCATGTCGCCACACAGAGACGACTCCTTCCCGCCAGCTTAGGAAGCACGACATGGAGTTCCAGTCCATCTGTGTAGACAAAGTAGAGACGTAGACGCTTGCGTTCGGAGGACATAAATGACTATCCATACGCGCTACGAGCGACGTACATCACCGTACGAAAGGAGCGCCACCAGATCTTCCTGCGACACACTCAGCGAACGGGAGAGAAACATCGTTTGTGTAGGCCAGCAACGCTGCACACCATCGTGTAGCGGGACATCACCGCACTTGCTCCATGATAAGGTATATCCCGCAAATACTCATTCTAAATACGTTGTTGTCAACGAGATCCTATTTCGAGTTGCGTGGAATATTTTTTTGTTGCTTCCACCACACATATTTTCTCAACAAAACCCATACTTATGACTTACACCAAACCAATCATAGCCTATAAAGAGAAGTAAATAATAAAAGTAATAAGAACTTTCATGATGTCAGCAAAATCACACTACATATCTTTCCTAATGTCACATCAGAACAAGCACGTCTTCCACATCTCTAAGCTTGATTGCACCACACTCCCAATTCTAGGAATGACGTGAGTAGGGAAACTGTTATGAGTAGGCTCCCCTCTACGAGATTACACACAACTTTATTCGTATACACAAGGTCAAATTAGTATTTCAATAAACTAAAGTCAAATATCGATCCAATTTATAATTTGAAAACTAAATACAAAAATTACATTCAACCCCCTCGATAATGTTGTTTATAACTTTATAAAATATAATGTGACAAATTTATAATTTAAAATCAAAGAAAAAATTGCTTCAAAATCATTGTGTACTCTAATACATCCCTCACTCTTTGCGATATACTATAGACAAGAATATGAAGACAGTTTTGTAATAAAATAATAAAAAGAAAAAAAGCATATACATAATCTTCCACAAATCTATAACTCTATAAATAAATGGGGGTGTGGTGTCAGTCTACTAGATTTTCAACATACTAGGCTGCTTGCTTAATTTTTATTGTTCATGTTGAACTAATTCTCTATCCAGTACGCTTCAACATTTGCATCCTGTTGGTTGCATGCCATGTACAACATATTATTGGAAACAAATTAACAGACTGCTGAGAAGATAAATACACAATGATTTTTTTGAACTGCTTGACTCTGAGACAGACACGAGTCGGAGTATATAGACAAAAAAAATGTTCTTTTAGTCTTCAATAGAGAGTTGATCATGCGCTTGGCTTCTTTATAGTTTTAATATTTTTTTAAATATTTGAAAGTTATTTTTTTGTCACATCGACATGTTAGCATTTTGTAGTCACCGATTCAGTCCTTATTTATTTTCCACCAACTTGGTTGTGTGTTCATGAATACAATTAGTTTGTGTCTTCGAGTTGTCTGTATGCGCACTTATCACTCAAGATTGTATGTGTACTCATAAGATAGAGGGAGTTGACTCACTATTAATTGAATTGTTCTCTCTTAGTGAGTACCATACAAGTTAATTGGTATGAAAGTGTAGTACATATTGTCAAAACTAATTTTGAGATTACAAGGAGTTTTAACAATGTGTTTGTGTTCATTGATCGTGCTCGTTAATTGTGCAGTTTGTTTGGTTGGTTAGTCGGTTCAATTTGTTTGTAAATTCGTTTTGAGGAGTTTTTTTACTACCACTTCAATCAAAGAGGGTAGCATTGTTATAGAAGTGTCACATTTCAGTTCTATGTGGTCATTGGTCCAACTTATGGCTGTGTTCTAACAACCTGGCTATGTTCTCATCGGCCCAATAAGTGAGTGTGTTCCAACACCATGTCCATGTTTTAGCACCGTGTCTGCGTGCTAATCAATTCTCATTGCTGAATGTAAGCGAGTCACTCTCTCTTAGTGGGTTATGTATAATTTAGCATATGACAGAGCAATACAAATTGTGATTATGACAAAAATAGTTTTACGTTTGGAAGAATTTTAGCAATGTGTTTGTGTGCTCATAGATCGATTACGTGAATTGAACATCGTACGATGGAAGGAGTCAACTGGTTGATAATAGAATTAGTATCATTTTACAGATCGGAGGAGGAAGTTTCAGTAATGTGTATGTGCTCTTTTGTTCATAATATTAATTGAACACCATACAATAGAGAGAGTCAGCTGGATGTTACCTAAACTTTTCTCCTTTAGTTGTTGGTGTGTAAATTATTATGTATTTTGTAGAAAATTTAACAAAATCTAGTTAAATTTAGTTGATATCGATCTATAGTCAGTTCATTGGCATGCTTGGTCCTTTTATCTTTTAATTATATTGAGTTTTTATTGTTTATTTGTTTTTCTTCATGTCATTAGTTTTATAATGTGTCATCGGAGATTAAAAAAAATATTGTACAACAAAACACTTGAGTAAAATTATATTTTACAATTAAATGTAACACAGTAGTGACGAGAAAAATTATATAGTTGGTAAATTTAAATGCAACACAGTAGACCGAAAAATTTAAATGTAACACACGTACTTGGCACGTATTTTTTTTGCTAGTTTGAGAAAATCTTCCAGTACATTTATTTATATAGTATCAATGTTAGATATTATTCTTCAAAATTTACCCTGCCATTTCCGAACCCCTCCACCCCCAGCGTACAGCATAAGGAGTGGCGAAAGAAAAAGCGAGGAGTTCCACTTTTGTCTCGAAACTCCGGGACTGACGAGAAGCCCGCCGTTTAGACACGAGGGACGAAGGGTGCAGAACTACTGCTGTCCCAAGCGCGAAGACCTCGCAGCCCTAGCACCTCCAGCATCGAGGCCCAACTACTCGACCTACGGCACACGAACAGCACGTCCGACGCTACGCCGATGGATGCGGAGACGCAGCGCAGAGTGGAGGAGACGGTGTTGGACATCCTCAGGACCGCTGACATGGAGAAAACCACCGAGTACAAGATCCGCAACGCCGCCTCCGATCGTCTAGGCATCGACCTGTCCGTCCCGGACAGAAAGCAATTCGTGCGCCAGGTGGTGGAATCCTTCCTGCTCTCCAAATCGCAGGAGTGTGCCGACAAGGAGGACGATGAAGAAAAAGAGGAGGAGCCACATCAGAAGCAGCAAGAGGAAGAAGAAGTGGAGGAGCCGCAGCAGAAGCAGCAAGAGGAAGAAGAAGTGGAGAAGCCGCAGCAGAAGCAGCAAGAGGTGGAGATTGAAATGGTGAACCAAGAGAAGCCTGGAGGCAGGAAACAAAGGGAGTACAGTGACAATGGCGATCTCATTGTCTGCCATGTGAGCAGTAGAACCCTAACCACGGGTTTTTCCGCCGAAGAAGAAATTTCCTCACCATTTTTGGTTTGCCACATCATTTGTTACCCACTCTCACTGTATTCTCCTTGCAACTGCAGCTGTCAAATAAGAGGCGGGCCTCGATTACAGAATTTAGGGGGATGACGCTGCTCTCGATCCGGGAGTTCTACGAAAAGGACGGCAAGCAGCTGCCATCTGCCAAAGGTGCGCATTTCCTTGTCTCTTGCTAATATTTCAAAGATTTTTCATTCGGTAAAATGATAGCGTTTTGGCTAGTTGCCCCTTGAGATTTTGCATTAAGCTTTATTTCTTAGAATATAGAGACAGAAATGGAGGCATGGTTGTACAGGTGGCTAGGCGTTCCCCAGGGGGCCTAGGCGCCTAGTGTTTTCCCCCTTTGTATATAGGGCAGCGATCCGGTGAGAAACATATCTTGTGAGAGCATGAGAGGCATTTGAATAACTCTCCACATAGATCAATTTTTCATAATCCAACCGTATAGATTACAAGTATATATTAATATTTACCTTCCTACAAAATTTTATACCATCCAATTTGTAGATCATTCACAACAACAAAATACTTTTCGACGCTCTATATTGAATTTCAGGCTCACCGTTGGATGTAAAAAGTGTATATTGTACATATGGCCATGTAAATAATGTCTGATTGTAATGATTTTTTGTGAGAAGGTAAATGAAATGATGCTTTTTCCATCTATACGGTTGGATTTTTAAAAACAGCTCCGAATTTGTAGTTATTCAAATGCCTCTCATGCTCTCACCGTAGGATGTTTCTCACTGGATCGCTACCCTGAATGGGCAGCGATCCAGTGAGAAACATATCTTGTGAGAGCATGAAAGGCATTTGAATAACTCTCTAGATCAGTTTTTCATAATCCAACCGTATAGATTACAAGTATATATTAATATTTACCTTCCTAAAATTTTTATCACCATCCAATTTGTAGATCATTCACAACAACAAAATACTTTTCGACGCTCTATATTGAATTTCAGGCTCACCGTTGGATGTAAAAAGTGTATATTGTACATATGGCCATGCAAATAATGTCTGATTGTAATGATTTTTTGTGAGAAGGTAAATGAGATGATGCTTTTTCCATCTATATGGTTGGATTTTTAAAAACAACTCTGAATTTGTAGTTATTCAAATGCCTTTCATGCTCTCACCGTAGGATGTTTCTCACTGGATCGCTACCCTATATGGGCAGCAATCCAGTGAGAAACATATCTTGTGAGAGCATGAAAGGCATTTGAATAACTCTCCACATAGATCATTTTTTCATAATCCAACCGTATAGATTACAAGTATATATTAATATTTACCTTCCTATAAAATTTTATCACCATCCAATTTGTAGATCATTCACAACAACAAAATACTTTTCGACGCTCTATATTGAATTTCAGGCTCACCGTTGGATGTAAAAAGTGTATATTGTACATATGGCCATGTAAATAATGTCTGATTGTAATGATTTTTTGTGAGAAGGTAAATGAAATGATGCTTTTTCCATCTATACGGTTGGATTTTTAAAAACAACTCCGAATTTGTAGTTATTCAAATGCCTCTCATGCTCTCTCTCTCTCTCGAGAATACACTCGAATGTATTCGGAGCAGAATACACTCAAGTAGTTTTTCATGATGCAATATTTTTTTCAAAAATCTAATTCATTGATCTTCTTAATCATCTTGTGAATAACTCATATAAAAAATTTGAGGACATTTGGACATTTATAGGTCATGTTATAAAGACCGCAAAAATTATGCATTTCAAATTAGTTTCGTGCGTCGATTTTGTTGCCCTCGGATGAGTGACTTACACATCCAAATGGGCTCAAAATTTGTATGTAGCCTAATTATAGTATTACAAAAAAAATCAATGGTTTACATCTTGCAAAAAATAGTCTTGATATGCAAACACACTTGAGTGTATCCGTGCAATCTCGAGTGTATTCTAGCCTGACTCTCTCTCTCTCTCTCTCTATATATATATATATATATATAATATTTGTATTTGTATGTTAAGCTATGAGCAATATATGAATCATCAATCAGCAGGAATTAGGAACAGGAGGAAAAAAAGGAAAAAGAAGACTGGTTGACTTGAGGGGTGCCGGAAATAAGATTGAAGGCAATTGAGTTGATTCTCTACATATGAATATAATATACGAATGCTAGAGTAAGAAAATGGCAAGCAAGAAATTAGCAATGTATTAACGTGAGTACATTCATACAAGAGATTTATAAACATTAAATAAAATATGAGAAAGAAGAAGAAGGGGAGAAAAAAAATGGAGTATGCAGTAAGTGTGTAATAGTGGAGCAACAGCGAGTAATAGTAGAGCAGCAGTAACTCTGTCAAATAACAACAATTTTACTGTTTGGTAGAGCAAAAAAAAGAAAAAGAAAATAAAGAGTGGAGCATGCAGTAACATTGTAGCAACTTTACTGTTTGGTGAAACTATGGAGGAAAAGAAAAATCAAGAGGAGAGATTAAGCAGGAAGAGCAAATATTAAAAAAAAGAGCAAAAGAAGGTATTGGGAAGACAAGAAAATAACAAGACGTAGATAATGCTCGCGATCTAGGCCCAATCGGCCCAACAGGCACCTAGATGGTCACCCAACAACCTAATTAGGCTTGGCTCCCAGGTTCTGGAGGCTAGGTGACTGCCCAGGTTATGGAGGTTAGGCACGCCTAGGCCGGCTCCCGGCTAACCATCGATCAATGTTTTAAAAGTTAAGCGGTAAGCAGGTGGACAACACCTTGTAACTGGTTAAAACTTAAGCTGTAAGCGGTCGATTTTTGAAAAAAGTGGGTTTTACTTTCCTATATAATATTATACAAAACACATATGTGTATATAAATAAATATATTCAAGAACTTTTATACATATGCAAACACACAACACAATATATAAAACACACAAATAGTTAATAACACAACTATAAGACAGTGATTGAACAAATATAAGTACATAAATCTAAGACATGAAGAAATAAATGTAAGTTAGTATTGTACCTGTAGATGGAGTATCATCCATGACTTGTCTACCACTCCACCGTTTCATATAAGCAAGAAAATATTATGAAACTGAATGTTGGAGAATAATCACATACACTGATAAACTATAAAAGTTTGTGCATTACCAAGGTCCAAATCATGATTTGATCTTGTCTAATGCCATTTGCTTTCCCAAAGGACCCCATAACAACCCTATAGGCTTGTAACTCCTGCTCTAAAACAATTTTATCCTGAATCGCAGACTTTGGAAAAAAATGTGTCGACACATTCCATTAGGCCCCGTGTGGCAGCTCCTCTGGTGTCTATCTAAGTAGCAGTCCGGAGTTAGTAGGTTCAAGTAGTAAGCTGTAAGGAGACGATATTATATTAGACATCTTCGGTTATCGGTTTCATTCTCCACATATTACACATCTCCATATCACAAAATCCTATCAAATCCACCAATTCCTTTCCCACCCACCCATATCATGTGTGTATCCCTTTCCACAGTGCCGGGGGGGGGTCATATATCCACTTCTCCACACCAAACACTCTCTCTCGTTATATATGGTGTGCGGGGGGGATAGAGAAGAGAGGAAGAGATGAGAAGAGAGAGTGAGTGTGAGAGAGTATATATGAGAGAGAGAGTATGAGAAGAGATGGTATATGTATTCAGGCTACTATGGAGCTTCGTGTTCCACACATTTGTTCTCCACATCCAGACAACATTGAAGATCTCCACTGCAGCGTTGACACCGAGCTTCTCACGTTCGTACCACATTATGTACGTCAGGTGAAGAGTTTGCTACGCATATTTCAGCCCTCTTGGTTCCTCTTCCTTTGGTGTTAATGGTGGTTCAGTTTGATCACTCTTGCTGCATTCTTGAGAGACATATGGGTGCTTTTTTAGACTTCTCAGAAGCTCAGCCATTTCAAGCATGCCAAGTCTACATCTGCAAGGTTGATTCATCGAGTTTTATCGCCACCGAGCTATTTTTATCACGTCTTCTTCAAGCTGCATCTGCTGTATTAGCATCGCCTTCCGCTGATCTTCTTGGGACTTTCCTTGATGGATGATATCTCCTTTCCTGTCAAGCCCCCAAGGTTCACGTGACAGAGTTATGGTACCTACATCGTATCACCAACACATCGTCCGTTTGTGTTCGTGCCACGTTATGCACTTCTTCCCAGACAATTGAAGATTCCGCTACTGCTACATTGACACTGTGTATCCGCGTTCGTGCCGCGTTAAGTACGTATTCTAGTGAAGATGGCGTAGTCGTGGTATTGATGATCGTCTGCTCCAAGTGGCGAACTACTGCTGCAGTATTCAAGTTCCATTTTAGACGTTGTTCATTCCAAATGCACTCCAAAAGACCTTCATCAAAGCTCAAGGATCTCCGGCCTGTAGAATACAATTTCAAAGAAGAGACGTCATCGTATGTTTCAGGGGGAGTATTGTTTAAGGGGGAGTGTCTATTTTGTATGGGGAGTGATATTTATCTTTTATGATTTCTATCTTTTCTTTTATCGAGTCCTGTAACTCCAAGCTTGGACATGTGTTTCACCCATGATCCTGCTTGAGGGGGAGTGTTAAAGAATATATATTAGCCTATTTAGTTAATACGTTAATTAGTTAGTGGACCTTTAGTGTCTTGGACCGTTTAGATTACTTGGGACACAAGTCTCAGGGTTTCTCCATTGCTCCTATATATAGGACATGGTTGTACCTCTTTTATTAATCGAATCATTTCAATACAATATTCTTTCACACCACTTGTTTAGAGGCATTGTTTAGTGAACCCTCTAGGCAACTTTCCTTAGATTGATGAATTTCTAGTGAACGCAACTAGAAAGCCTATATTTTATTGTTATCATGTGTTGTTGCCATTAGCACCACACTGGCATCTACAACCTTGAATGTGAAGGATTCAAAGAAGCACAATTGATAATATGGTAGATGCTTAGTAGCTGAACGTGGAAGGATCTGGTCGACCTATGCATTTATGCATCCTACCCCATGTATGGAACTATGAATGATTGCCAGATCCACATTTCAGAGCCTCAATAAGGTTGCATACAGAGTTGTTCACTCCAGATTCTTAAGGTGCATAAGTGATCCACATGAAGCTAGTGTACTAGAGTCTAGAGGTGTCATCATATACAAGGGACATACAAAGTGTCCAACATTGATGCTTCCTATATATACCCTCCTTCAAGTATTTCTTTCGACTTAATCAAGATCAAATGAATATATATATGTTGAAAGGTGTGAGGGGAAAACTTACTTGTGATGTTATGTTATATTAGATGGCAGTCCCCTATCCTATATATAGGGAAAGGGCAGAGACATTACAAAATTGGGACTCGAGGTAGGCTATATGGGCCAAGACACTTAAGCCCATTAACGAATTAACCTATTAACTAAAACATGCTAATACTACTTCTTAACATTCCCCCTCAAGCTGTAGCATGGATGAAACTCATATCCTAGGTTGGACTTACAAGACTCGATTAGATGATAAAAATAAAATTCTCAATGCCCATACAAAAATTGTTACTCCCCCTTAAACAATACATCCCAACTGAAAACATACTATGAAACCTCTTTTGAGTTATGTTCTATAGGGTGGAAATGCTCGAACTTTGAAGTGTCTTTCAAAGTGTACCTGGAATGAAGAAAATGGAATCCAAATGCGACCATAGTGACAAGTTCGGGATTCCGCAACTTTTCGTTTGGTTGTAAAAAATCGGAATTTAGAAAAAAATCGGAAAAAATCGTGAAAAAGTCGATATATGTCTGTCAAAGTTCGGTCAACTAATCGGAAATAATCAAGAATGAGTCGACTATATATACATATATATACTTATCTATACACATATATACATATATGTATATATTTACATATGTATTTATAGATATATGCATATATACATATATATAAATGTTTGTATATATATACATATGTTTGTATATATATATATTTTGGGTATATATACATATGTGTATATATATATATATACATATGTGTATATATATATATACATATGTTTGTATATATATATATATATATATTAGATACACCTAAATATTAAGGTCACTATACATACAATCTTATTGAGTGAAAAAAGTAGGAAAAGAATTAAAGAATAGTTGAATAATAACAATGGACTGTTGGGAGAGTGGGGGGTCGTAGGTTTTGTGTATGTAATGAATTTTTGTGTACATGGTTTGGTAAAAAAAGAGCAAACAACTTAAAAGAGAAAAATCGTGAAAAAACGTGAAAAGTCACAAAGAATCGTGAAAAATCGTATAAATTGCGAAAAGGCGGGAAAAATCGTGAAAAGTCGTGAAAGATCGGCGAGCGACACATTAATCTTGGTGAATATTCGAGAGCCTATAAAATCGCAAAAAATGCTGATTTTTTGTCAAATTATGAGCCTTTTGTTACTATGAATGCGACAACGATATCTTGTCACAATCAAACTGGAGCAGACGATTAAAAGTACCCCGACTATGCCATCTTCACTGGAGAGGAATGTGTGAGTGGTATAAGACCACAATCAACACATCAAATGTACATAACACGACAGGGATGTAGAGGCACAATGTTGATGTAGCGGTAGAGGTATCTTCACATCGTCTTAGAATTGTAGCCAACTGGAATTAGCACAGAAGACCACAAATGTGCATGATGTGGCACAAACATGAGTTGAACGAGGTGCTGATGGCAGCAATATTCGTTCTATAAATTTGGCACATGAATCTTGGGGGCTTGATAGGAATAAAGGCACCATCAAGGAGAAACCCAAAAAGATCAACAAAAGGGCCATGTCAACAAATGTAACAAAAGTAGCTCGGTGAAGATAAATCTGGATGAAATCCTTACAAATACATAATTTATAGGCTAGAAGATGATGAGCTTTAGAGAAATTTGATGAAGAAGCAACTATCTGTCTCATAAGAATGCAACGAGAATGATCAACTGAAACTCATTAACACTAGAGAGGGGAACAAGAGGCTGAAATTAGCGCAACAAGCTCTTGCCCTAATGTACATAATATGGTACAAATGTGAAAAGCTTGGTGTCAATCATACAATTAAGATCCTTCAATGCTGTTTGAAAGTGGTGGCTAACTGAAATTAGCGTAGATAGCCAACTCTCATGTAAAGTGATGCTTAGCGGGAATGACACGCGCCACAAAGACATTGAAAGAGCAGGTGTGCTGAAGAATACAAAGCTCCATGAAGATAGCCTGGAATATATCACTCTCATCTCTCTCCTCATATGCTCTCTCTCATGCTCTCCTCGTGCCCTCCTTTCTCTCCTCTATATTCCCTGCACAACAACTACGAAGAGAATTAGTAGTTGGTGTGGAAAAGAGACACATGACCCCTCATACGTGGGAAGACACACATGATGGATGGTAGGGCGGGAAAGGAAAATGTAAAACAAGAAGTGTAGTCTCTAGATAGTAGAAATTGTTAATTGGAGTCGATATGCAAAATGACACCATTATAAGATCCATATAGAAAAATTAAATGGATAGTTTCTTTACCCAAAACAATGTCAAAAAATAGGATCTGATTATCATTAGGTATTAGAGCAGAGAAAAACTTTTGAAGGGCGTCATAGCTTGAACTGGAAGTCGTCAAATTGCTTTTGACACCATGTGAAGACCTGCCACCGTGTAACTTTGAGGACCGAAAGTGACATGCTCCCAACAACACGCCGTGTGGAGATATTGACACAACGTTTTAGGTCGTTAGAGGCGTAAAATTGATTTCCGTAAACACACCGTGTAGGCGTGAAACATGCTTCCGTTTACACTTCGTGCTGAGATTTGACACGCCAAGCAAGTAGCAATCTGATGGAAACCCTGCGTCCTTCGAACGATTTCTGGACTGCAACATGTATTAGCAACTGTTGATGCACGGTTTAGGCTGCGTTTGTTTTGCCGGTACAACACTTGCACGGCAAACAAGCCTAATGCGGTATATAAATTAATGTTTAAAAGTTAGATAAGATGCCACACATATTAATTAACTTGAAAATCTCCAGATAACGTGCCTCTTGAAATCTTTGCGACTGGGAAACATATTTTTTTGCCGCGGTAGTCTATTTCCCACGATAACATTCTAACAGACTCCTCCATACATGCAACGATATTTATGTGTAGGATATAATAGTTTTTGTACATATAAAGAAAGATTACTTGCCTGTGTACCAAACAACATACAACTTACCATCATGTTTATTTATTGTTGCTCCAAACAAATGTTATCTCACACAAAGTTAGTATGTTATTGGTTAATTTACCCATGGCAACTAAACCTAGCACAACGACGTGCCAAACACAACCTTAGACGGGAAATATCACCATCAAGGAGAACACAACCCCGGGAAGACACACCGAGGGGTGATGGGAATTAGCACCGTCACTTGTGACAATGGATCATGCTGATTTGAGGCAACACCATCCCTTTGCTAGACTAAGGCCATATTTGGATAGGAATTAGCGCTGTCTAGGGAAAGACTTTCCATGGAATTAGAGGAGGCTTCTAGGATGACAATAGCCACATGGGGATGATGATAACTCCCTTGCTAGATCACGAACAAATATTAATGGAATTAGCGCTTCAGAACCAAGACCATCAAAGGGAGAACTAGGCGGCTCCCCTGTTGCTATGTCTTTCTTTTTTGCTTTGACGACGGAGGAGATTTGGGCCAAACAATAGTAGACGATGGCTAGTATAAACACTGCATGCAGATGATCGGAAGACAACCTTGGGGAAGAGACCTAACTCATCTGGATGTTAAAAAGCGTCGACCAGAGACTTGAGGAAGCGTAGATGGACGGAAAGGATGGCACCGGAAAATAGATGAAGATCTATGTTAAAGGAGAAGAGAAACGACCATGGAGGCCGTGAGGATGCTTGGCGGGCGGTCGGCCTAAGCCATGGAGAGACAACGACCGCTTGCAGGCAAATGCTCTCTCTACTGCTTTCTCTAGGAGAGAGAGAGGCAACAACTAGGGCGGAAACGAGCGCAGAGAGGAGAAGGAAGCCTAACTGGCGACTAGGGTTAAGCCCCCATGGTACGCTCTGATGCCATGTTGAAAGGTGTGAGGGGAAAACTCACTTGTTGTTGTGTTATATTAGATGGCACATCCCCGTCCTATATATAGGAGAAATGGCGGAGACATTACATACTTGGGACTCAAGGCATGCTCTATGGGTCAAGACACTTAAACCCATTAGCTAATCAACTTATCAATTAAATATAGATCTTGCTCCTCGAAAGAGCAATGATCTATTACAATCTATCTTTGTCGTCAAATGATGACCTATATTGTGAACTCATTTCATCAACAAGAGAGAGTATAATGCCTATATTTATTTTCCATGTGTCTCCATGTCACAATGGCATCAAATGCAAACATTTGTTCTAGAGAACTTTAAATTTCTGGTAGTTAGGTTTTATGCATAGCCGTTTGATTATGTGTGTTTTAATAGTGTGAATGGTGTTTCAAAAGGAGTATTGGTACTCCTTGTAAAGGTGTGCCTCTGTAGGGAGGGAGGGGAATGAGAGATGTTTTGTGGCTTTACTAGCCCTTGGTATTTTTGAAGATTTTGAAACTCTAGAATATTATTGGAAAGTAAATGATGTTTGAATATTTCTTAGAGTCCACTGTTTCAAGAAGTGGTCTGTGCGGCCGCATATAGTCAGGACGATACTTGTGCCGATTGTATTCCACCTTTTAAATTATACCACTACTAACTCCCATACACAGAGAGACAGACAAACACACGCACAACTACCCACACACACCCACGTTTGCATGCACACACGCACACACATATATATATACACACACACACACACGACGACAAGGAGTGGCTCAAGCACGGTGTCCCCTAACAAAGGGACCTAGGTTCAAATCCCAGCTTCCGCCTTGGTTTATCACCCTCCCGGACGTTCGACCTCCGTTACGGACATGGGAGAGGGGGAGAGAATGCCTCTCTTAATCCCATATATATACATATACATGGATATCAACATTTATTATACTTAGGCATATTTTTATATGTATACATTTTGTTATATGTAACAAATGATTATACATATACACATAAATATGTATGCATTTTATTTGTGTTTATTTATGTATCCATTTCGATTCATTTACATATATGCGCACTACACATGTTTATTATACATTTATATGTACTAAGGTCGATATTTGGTACATATATTATACACATGCTATATATATAATATATATATATATATATATATATATAAGGTCGATATTTGGTACATATATTATACACATGCTATATATATATATATATATATATATATATATATATATATATATATATATATATATATATATATATATATATACAGTCAGGCTAGAATACACTCGAGTGTATTCAGAGCAGAATACACAAGTAGTTTTTCATGATGCAATATTTTTTTTTTCCAAAAATCTAATCCGTTGATCTTTTTAAACATCTTGTGAATAGCTCATATGCAAAATTTGAGCACATTTGGACATTTATAGGTCATGTTATAAAGACTGCAAAAATTATGCATTTCAAATTAGTTTCGCGCGTCGATTTTGTTGCCCTTAGATGAGTGACTTACACTTATCCAAATGGACTCAAAATTTGTATGTAGCCTAGTTATAGTATGACGGTGAAGATCAATGGTTTACATTCTGCAAAAAATAGTCTTGATATGCAAACACACTTGAGTGTATACGTGCGATATGTACACTCGAGTGTATTCTAGCCTGACTCTCTCTCTCTATATATAAATATAAATATATATATATATATATATATAAATATAAATATATAAATATATATAAAAATATATAAAAATATATATATAAATAAATTAATATATATATGTATATATATTAATATATATATATTAATATATATATATTAATATATATATATTAATATATATATATATATATATATATATATATATATATATATATATATATATATATATATATATATATATATATATATATATATATATATTCAATACCCATGCGGGTAGCTACCCGCCCCCTATTTCGGTTACTTTTTTGGAGTTTCTTATATATGTGTGTGTGTGTCCATATTCAATACTCGCGTGGGTAGCTACCCGCCCCCTATTTCGGTTACTTTTTTGGAGTTTCTTACTTTTGACATGAAGAGGGTTACTTTACCTTGCAAACTGTTACTTTTCATGCATAGATAGTTACATTTGCAACAACAGATTCAAAAATACGATTATATATATTTACTGTGTATTCTGCCCGAATTTACTTTTTTAGTCGTATAGTTACTTTTTTATCATCATAGTTACTTATTTGTCCAACGAGTTACTTTTCTGACGTATAATTACTTTTTTGGCTGACGGGTAGCGAACTCCAGGCTACCCGCACGGGTATTGAATGAACGCCTATATATTTATATATATATATATATATATATATATATATATATATATATGTATATATATATTGATATGGTGACATTTATATGTATATACCATCAATATATGCTTAATGAATAAATATAATACATTTATCGAAAAACAATCCACAGCTTATGTACTCCCGCATATACTGTGGTACGCACATCGCCCATATACCACTTACCGCTTTGCTAAACAACATTGCGGGGTAGTCATGGTGTCTCTCGATAGAGAATGGATACACGTGAAATCATTCCTTCCTAGTGTTCACTGTGGACATAGTGACAAATTTGGGATCCAATAGTTTTTTGGCTGCTCGAAAAGAATCAAAATTAGGAAAATATCAAAAAGCGATAACTTATTGTCAAGAGTTTCTTCAACTATTCAGATATGATCGGATTGTCAAGAGTTTCGTCTACTATTAAGATATGATCGGAAATAAGTCGGATGTATACCACACATACAATCTTATTGAGTGAAATTAGTAGGAAAAAGTTAAAGAAAAGTTGAACAATAACAATATTTATAGCAATTTGTGAGAAACACGTGAAACACAGTTATTGATTAGTGAACCATTGATCATAGATGGTAAAGATAATGACAAATAAGAGGCAAATATGAAAAAAAAATGAAAATTAAGCGGATTGAAGAGAATAATGTTAAGTTGAGTTTGCGATCACAACATTAACAAAAGGTGAAGGGGGGAAATGATAATGAAGCAACATGGTTGTCGGGAAGTTTAGTGTATATCGGGAGATATTTGTATGTGTTTTTGTAATAAAAGGAAAGAGTAAGTGGCTTAAAAGAGAAAAATCTTGAAAAGTCATATAAATCCCAAAAAATTGCAAAAAATCAACAACTACGTATCAATCATAGTGAACATTCAGGAGCCTATAAATTGCAAAAAATTGCTGATTTTTTGTAAAAGTTGGAGACTTGTGTTACAAAGACCATGAATGCCTTGCCATGGAAGGGGGTTATTGACAACTCTAGTAACATGTGTTCCTAGGTCATTGCAAAACTAGAAGCTCATTTGGAAGTTGATGACCTTTCATTGGTTCTTGGATGAGGGGGAATCTTAGTTTTCCTCGAGGGGGCATAGGGATACATGATATTATTCCTCCCTAGCATTTCTTGTTAATGCTCCATCATGGATTAGAATTTCGATCGAAATTGTGAAATTTTGGTTTTTACCACTACTAGACATCGAAACAGACACCCAAATTGCCAAAATTTCCAATTTGTAATTTCATCAAAAAAATGAAAAAAATCTTAAAAAAACCTTAAAAATGTGGGAGACCCCCCCCGAGTTAATTGAATCCAAAATATAAGATGTAACATGTTATTGCATAAGAATATATGTATGTATATATTGCATGATGGAAATCCTGATCGAAACAGTTTTACATATTTTCACTCACAGATGTAGGAGCCCCCACCCTATAACAACATGATATTATTGCATAATTAGGTGTGTTTATGTATGTAGATCATCATGGCAAAATTTTATGGCTTAATTCCTTTAAATGGTCATCGAAATTGTCAAAATTTGCATCAAAATCTTGTGTCGAAATAAGTGGAAATATCAAAATTTCGGTCTAAATTTCTGTTTCTGGACCATGGGAAACGACATCAAAATCGACATTTTAACCTATGAGCTCCGTCGTGAAAGGGGGATTAAGAGGTGGATGCAATGAAGGGTCATTGCTGGGTATTAGGGAGAGTAGGTCTTTAAGATGGTTGATTCTATGCAAGGGCTCTTTTCTTTTGGGTCTATTGAAAATAAAATAGGGGGCAATGCAATAATTCTATTTGATAAAACCCCGCTCCTATATATAGGAAAGGGGACCAATACACTGATAAAACCCCGCTCCTATATATAGGAAAGGGGACCAATACACACTTGGACCTAACCCTAATAGGCTAAGATACATAGACCCATAAAAATAAGAAAACTAAATAACAATAACAATCAACACTCCCTCCCTCAAGCTGGGGCATGTGTGAAACACATGCCCAACTTGCCAAGACAGACTCAAAAGAGTAACATGATACACAAAATATTTCAATAACCCATACAAAAAATTGATGTGCCCCTTAATCTTGCAATACAATAATCAAAACACTCCTCTTGATGCGAACAAGATGTAGCATGTAGCAAACATGTTTTCTCCCCTCTACAAAGATAATACCACGGTAACAACAATAGAGTAGCCCCTCCCCCCACCCCTAAAATAGTAAATTGCCAGACCAGTAGGTGTAACCACTCTAAAACACCCTGGTGCCTCTAGAGTAATAGATGGCGAAAGACGTTTGCAGAAGCCATTCGAGTCACTAACTCAAATCTCCATTGTATCATAGCAGTTTCTTAATAGAAGCATCGCTATAGGTATGCCACACGATAGGTGGGACGATTGCACTACTATAGGAATGGTGCACTGTAGCTAGTGGTCAATGTGCTTAAGACAGATGTGTTGCTACAGGAAAGGTGCCCTGCAATCGGTAGTCAATGAAGCACGGATAAAAAAAATGGGGAACTGGACAACATGGAGAATGATTCAAAGAAGATAGAGCCCACAACCAAGAAACATAATGCCACAACTCCATAGATAACTAACTGCAATACTGGTGGGGGTTTAGAGGGTGCTGTCCCCCCATGAGAGAGGGGAGTGCGCCCCTCGCGAGGGCACAGGGCGGAGCCCCATGTGCAAAAAAATATATGATGATTTCCATGGGAATACCAAGTATACACCTTTCACATATAGGGCTTTGAGGTACATGATCATTAGGGATGGGAAGAGGCTACGAACCTTGTCGCAACGGTATGTAGCACATGCTGCAGTTCTGTTGGAGTTGCAACAGGCTGGTTCAAGTCATCTGGATGGTGACAACTTCAATGGGACCTTCCGCCGCTGGTAGTGGCTGTCCTTGTGGATGCTTTTCTTGGCGCGACGACTGTTCTAAGGGTTGTTTGCAGAAACACTCATGGTTGTTGTTGTTGACAAGGGGAAACAACCTTTATGACCTGTTAGTGATTGTGGCCTCTAGGCCCGCTGTTGCTGTGGGCTGTGCTGGTGGCCCCTGTGGCCTTGGTGCTCCTCGACAACCCTTGGTCGACACCATTAGGGTTACGGTATAACTACTATTGTAGGTGGTGGGAGGAAGTCGGTGCTCGTAAGGCGGTATTAGAGATCTTGCAAGTGGTGTCATGTAGGATTGGCCGCCTGTCGGCTGGACACTTTATTGGTTCTTGCTAGGGTTTTGTCACTGTTTTGATATCATATGGAAAATAAAATAGGATTCAGTGAGGTAATTCTATTAGGCAACACTCTGCTCCTATATATATGAGAGGGGACTAATACAACCATGGGCTCGAAGCCTCGAATCCTAATGGGCCAAACATACTTAGGTCCATGTACATATTATACAAAATAACAAACATGATCTTTTGACCTTTGGGGAGTCGGGTGAAGGGGCTTTGTAAATATTGGAGAAGCGACAACTTGCACATGATAGAGAAAAGAAATTTTTGACCCAACTTGCACGTGATAGAGAAAAGAATATTTTGACTTGTTTCTTCCACAAGGAAAAAAGATGGAACATAAATTGAGGGGATGCCAGCTTTTGGTCAAAACTTAGGCAGTCGGAATGTGAGGGCAGGTAACCACTCAACTTTTACAGTCCAGGCACTAGCTATTAGAAGACTATGGATTCACTTTGCTCTATTTGGAGGATGGGGTTGTTAGCTGTTGCGTCTCTGGATAAGACTAGTGCAGCATTAGATGTTATTCCTTGATGAGGGCGAGGATCGCTGATGCATTGAATTAACTGCTAATGTGTGAACAAAAACGTGTTTGCATGGCAGAGAACACATGGCCTTGCATTTGGGAAATGCTTCAGAAGACATCTCAAGCAGATTGTGATTGGCAGTCATCCTTTTATTTTCGATAGTTTCCAGAATGGATGGAAAATGAGTCATGATTGGTTGTAAAATACCATCCGTCCTCCTTGGTTAGTCTCTGATATCAAGTGATGGGGATTTGCAACTTTACATCGTCATGATATTCCATGTTCATACTGAATTTGCTAGATAATCTGCTAAATGAATAAGGTATTATCAAATGAGATTGACAAATCTTCAATGGTACTTCTAAAGGTTAAGCTAAAGATATTCCATTCTCATCCCTTTGTCCTACTTCACACCCGTTACACTTTGATTGAACTTTTGCGGTTAATTATTTGTTTTACAGCTGCAATTTTGACAAATGGTGTTGAGGGACCATTGCCATCTTGAACCCGTGTTGGACATGGAAAAATGATGGACATTAATGGACATGTAGGTTCCCATTGGCTTGGTGTAAGTCATAAGTTATGTGGAACTTAGACATATAAACGGATCGAATACGGAGCGGATACTACTATATCCGATATCCGATTCTGAAAAAAAATCCGATCCGATATCCAACGGATATCATGAGATAATATCCGAATCTGATCCGACAAATAATATTCAAATTCGGATAAATATCCGATCCGAACTAAAAAGCATAAATGTATTGTTATTAATACATTATATATAGAAAACATTGATATCACTATGAATATATATGATAAAATATCTATATTTTTATGTTTTTATATATAGATAATATATATTTGATAATATATGTATATATTTGTCGGATTTCTGATTGTTTCAGAGTGGATATAGCCATATATCCGAAATACTATCCGAAATTTTTGGATATGAAATTTGATATCCTAAATCCAATTCGGATTATGCGGATGTTGGATTTTTTTTTCTTCAAAATTTCAGACTCGAATCCGGATCGAATTTGCAGATTCCGGATATCCATTTACAGGTCTAGTGGAACTCATTTTTTGAGAAATCTAGTTCAATTCTAGAACTCAAGTTGCATTCACTTCCATGTGATTGGTTTGTAGTGTGAATGTGAAAATCTTTAAAATTTTTGTTGATTAGCATTGTGTAATATAGGATTAATATGGATGGCAAAGATATAAAGGAAAAAATCATATTGGCAGATGACCACAAGAATTTTTCAACCGTAATAACCTCACCAAGTAGTCATGGTGCGGATGTTTCTCCTTTAAAGGCCTACTTGGTTGTGGTGCAGCAATTATAATCTATGTTAAAATATCGTTGAAAGTCACATCACCATAAGTTTAGTTCACTTTATATGTACGAAGTATTGTAATGATATGTCATTTTCTATATTTACCATTTCCAAAAATAAAAGATATCTATCATTTTGCATATTTTTAAATATTACTGCTGGTTCTTAGTACAATGTATAATATTGATTTTTTAATATCTTCTTTGAGCAACACTATAGTGAACTAAATTTTTTCCACTTCATGTTACTTAATCCTGAAGATAAAAAAAGTGTCAAACAACATATTTTTGTCAAGTGGTGCGGTGCAGATATTTTTTCATGCTACAGATATGTTTTTATTTTTGGAATAGTGCTCTGATAAGGGTGGTTATGGTGTATAACATTTTTAATAGTGTGTTTGTGGTATATAATATTTAACGGTGTGTGGTTTTGGTTTTGACAATAAACCATATTAGCAATACTACCGTATGTAGTCATAAATATTTTTATATATGTCATTTTGAAGAATCATCATCATTTAAGCCTCAATCCCAACCATGTTGGGGTTGGCTACATGAATCCTTCTTTTCCAATTAGCTCTGTTATGGGCCATACTCTGATCAAGATGTCATTTGTGAAGAATGGAAAATATAATTATAAAGTGTTGTTAATTAGCTTTGACTCATTCCCTCTCTTTTTAAGAGGGAGCTCAAGAACTATGTTTTATATGTACGCATCGCTGGAACTCAAGTTCCACACTTACATGAAACCAATCATGAAATCTGTATAATAAATTCAGAGTTCATAACTTATATGCACCAGTTACACAAACCAATCAGATCCGTGCAAAACATGATAGGCGTCTTGGACGTGTGTTGGGCATGGATGGACACTTCATTTCTTTTTTAATTTTATAGCGTGGCATGGCATGGACACGATTTGCTCAATTAATTCCCTATTTCAGTAAAAATTCCCAGCATGATTTCTTCTTACTCTTCCACTACACCACTAGCACATCCCCCCAACCCCTCCTTGTACATCATTCTTAGAATCAAAATTTATCATACTTACAATTACATATAACGGGATTTTAACTAATTTATTATAATTCATCATTCTCATGCAATGTTGGTTTCATTCAGTGTAATTGCGTTTCATCATTTTTGAGTTGTTATGCACTCCTTAGCGGATTTCGACTTCCATGAAATTTTCATCATTTTTCATGTACAATGTTTCTTGTGTGAAATCATATTTTAAAATGGATCAGTCTATGTTATGACCTAGGATGGGGATGAGGCATTTTATCATGTAGTGTGCTTGCTCGTTATCTAGGGAGCATGGACATATCCCAAGGACTAACACGGTGCTGTCTTGGGCACATGTTGGGACGTGGAAATGCGGTGGACATGGCCGAGATGCGTCCACTTCAATCTCCTTCAATAAATGTCAAAGTGTGACATCGTATGGACACTAGGCCCTAGGGATGGTAGAATTCCCCACGACACCCATATACCCACGGGGATCAAAATGATGAACCCAATTATAATGGGTTTAATGGGTCTTTAAATAATCGCTTGGTCTTAATGGGGATATGAGTATGACCCATTTTCCAAAGAAGGACCCACTAAAACCCACGGATACCCATAATCCCTAATCCCCTTCCTTACGAGACGATCACCACTTCCCTTGCTCATCCTGCTCCTGCTGCGACACGACGTCCCCACCTTTTCTGGCTAGAAGTGGCGAGTACTTCACCGTGGAACCTTATGTCATCTCCACAACAACACAACACATGCCGCCATGTTTTCCCTGGAGAAGCGCGATGACATCCTCCTCCTCAGGCCTCAGACAACGAGTACCAGATGAGCCCGGACGCCATCAACTCTCTCCGCATTGCCCTAGCTCGCATCCAATCGAGTTGTCGTCTGTCTCCGGTGGATCCCCTCCAGTAACCTACGTCGTCTTCTCCACCGACTTCGATCTCACTTGGGCCAACTCCGAGATCGCATCCCCATTCGAGGCCCTGTGGCATATCGTGTAGAGTGTCCCCCTCTTTGCTCTGACCGTCGCGGACTTTCTTTCCCTCCCCATGCCCACCGTCATCACGACTGTTGCTGCATCCTGTGGTGTGGACAGCGGTGGTTGTTCAATTCTTGGATTTGGGTTATTTGGCCGCTGAGGAGATTGGAGTAAGGTTTCTCGGTGGAGGACGAAGAATCCATCATGAAGACCGCAAGCCTGCAACTCGTTTTGGATGTATTAGCGGATTAATTATTGAACTAGTTTTCAGTTTGTGTTCGTTCATGATTTGTTTGTTCTTTTGTCCAGCCGAACTACGAGCTGTACCTAACAACTATGTAGATTTATCATTTTTTTATTAAATAAGAACATTGTGTATTGATGTCATATGATATTGACTACTTGGTAACTTGGATCGTGGGATGAGTTTAAAATTGAAGATGCAAATTAAAAATCACATACGGATGTGTAATCTGGTCTGGGCTGTTTACATGTCGCTTTGGTTTATTGCAGATGTAACAATTACTGCTACATCATTTCTGGAAGTTATCTACGTAAGATTTGGAAAACAAAAGGATCTTGACTTTCAAAGTTGAAAGTAAATATTATATTTGAAGGGGTTTTGTTGCAAATTTTGTGGGTCTCTTTGTATTTTTTGTATATAGTTTCTAATTCAAAGAGTTGATCAAGATGGGTTATAATGGGTCACCATGACCCATTGGGGTGGGTATGGGTTTGACTTATTATGTATTTTCTTCAAACGGGGTGAGTATGGGTTGGGTCTAAATTTAAATGGGTATAGTGGGTATGAGCTTGGGTTGCTCATACCCGCCCATTTGCCATCCCTACTAGAGGCCCATACCAAAGGTATGGTTTCACGAAGAAAATCTAGCCCCCCTCCCCACCACACGCGCACACACACCCCAGCACCTCCATCAAAACACCAATACATATCCATACCTCTCCAGTCTCCATTGTATATTATTGATCTTCATATAAGTGTAACGACATCCAAGCCAATAATAGTTCATAAAATCATCAATTAACATTCAGTTGTTTTGTGTCCCATCTCAGAAATATAAAGCTATTATCTTAGCAAACCTATATTTTAAATCATATACTTCACATGCATGTGACTGGGCCAATGATTACATGAAAAGATTTAATAGTTGCACCAAATATATATTGGTAAAAGGAGTTTTTTACATCCACCCCGTCTCTACAGAATGCACCAGCGGTGTTATGTTTGTCAAAGGGGCTGGAAAACACTTTGGAAATCCTATTTGTTCTGACCATGACGGAAATTATGCATTCTCTGTTTCCTCTGTATATTGACTTCCAAAATCCTTTAATGTTGGCAAGGTTGATGTGCTTAACCAGTCACCTCAGATGTAGCTTGCTAATATATCTGGTCTCCTGTGGCCTGGCAACCTCGTCAATGCTGTATTGAATGATCTCACTAAAGTATGCTATGTTGCTGCCATTAACCCTCCAACAGACATTATTGCTTGTTCTGCCGGTGCATGCCTTATATGTGTTGTTCTGTCTGTGCATGTCTTGTATCTTAGGGGCCGGATCATTGAAAATCCTGGTAGTTTATTTAGAAAAAGACAGTTCGATAACGCCCGATAAATGCCGCCTGCATTTAATCTAGCATTTATCAGAACAAATTTGTGGTGTTTAGAGTCCCACCTGATTCGGTGGTACTCAGGAGGACGGCATTAACTCCAGTTTCTAATCAATCCGAGAACTTACCTGCTGCCTCCAGCAGGTTATTTTCGGTGTCCGCAGCCTCTCTCCGACCATACTAGTAGCCGTCTACATATATGACTACCAGGACTTCCAACGTTAGCATCCGAACGACCCCTTAATCAACGTAGATAAACTAGCTCTTCAAATCTCAAGTTCGTATTTCACTCCACCATAGCAGTTATTGGCCATATTTTTCTGCACGATTCGATCTCCTTGTTTGGGATTGCTAAATTTTTTCTTTCAAGATTAAAATTAGCCCACCCGTCATGGTTCTTAGGTTGTTGTTGCAAGAGTGACAATTGTTCTATTGACGAAGTTCATCAAATCTAGATTTTCTTTCGATTATGATGATTCTTTTCAGTAGTAATCGAGTCTATATTCTGCAGTAACAATTGTCCTCGTTGACAACGTTCATCAAATCTAGAATTTCTTTTGATTATGATGGTTTTTGTCAGTAGTAATTGAGTTTACATTTTCCAGGAATTAGCCTGACAGTGGATCAGTGGAAGGCTTTTAAAAGTGCAGTTCCTGATATACAAGCTGCAGTGCAGAAACTAAGGCGAGGTGGTAGTGGCCTTTAAATCGCAGACCCTGACAAAAAAAACTGCACTTCACTAGCTAAATTGAGACTAGTAAAACAGTTTATGCATTTTGTAGTAGTGACTAATCCAAGGTTCTGGTGAAGAAGCTAGTTCGACGATGTTTGGTGGTACATACGATGCACCCTGGCAGTCTTTTTGGTGTACGCACATTACTCTTTTGAGGCTTTAAGTTTAATCACTTGTGGATATTAAGTATTAACATAGGGCTTGGTACTCTATTGGATGGTACTGATACTTCTCAAAACTTCTGCATATGGATTGATGAACTTCGGCTTCTGGATGCTCTTTCACCGCTATATGCAGACATTAAGACTAGTTAGTTGGGTATTTCTAAGGCTGTGAGTTTATGATCAACCTGGAAAATATAATTTAAATTCCAAATCCATGCGAAAAACTGTTTCCATAGGAAATGCAGGACCGTAAACAGAGTTGACATACAGAGGGAAGCAGAAAGTACCAGTTTATGTAACCATCAACCTTTCGTTTGTATATATGATCTATAGTCTTAAAGTTATGGTGTAAGAGTGCTTTTGCACAAATCTTCTGTGTACGAGTATGTACTTAGAAACCCGAAGCTTATGATTTCTTTAACGGCGACCTGCTAATGGAGGGCATCCTAGGCCTGGTTTAATTGAGATCGGGTGTGGGAATCATTTCTGGGCCTGTTTCCTTTTTCCTCTTGTTCTGTTTTAAAACAGGCTGGGAAAAAACTCCACAAATGTAAAAAAAAAGGTGGAAAAGAGTGCGCTTTCCATCCGTAATTCTGTTTGGGGGTACTTATAGGTCGTTATAGACAACTTTGACAGTAGCAAGGGAGTTCACACAACGAGTGTGAAAACAAAACAGCTCGCGGCACCTGTCTGCAGTCTCACTGCACTCAATTTTAATATTACGAAATGTGGATAAGAACATCGGAGGCGTGGGCCGATGGAGCGGCACATTAGACATTGAGTAAAATGCATACGACCGGCTGTGTTACGATGATAATTTGGACAACGCTTACACGCATATAGGGAGCGATGCAAAACAACTAGTGCCGGTAAGGCTCCGATTGTTCGCTGTTAGTGGGCTGAGAAAACAGGAAACTCAAGTTGTAAGGTGCGGTTTTACTGATTCGTTATCTGTGACTTTAGAAAATACTTTTCCAAAAAGTTTCTGGAGTTCCGTGAGTATATATAGGGTTCACTTTCCGAGTTACGGGAGAAAACGAGTTTCACGCCCGCTCGGTACTTGGTGTGGCGGCGCATCTTCGTTCTACCATAGACAATACACTGCATCTTATCAAAGTCTTGACCCGTCCATCTCGGTGTGTATTCGTTCCTATTCCGAAGCAAATCCGGGAAGCAAATCAGGCCGGGGGTTTCACATCGGATTGCTACTCGTTGGCCGCTTGAGGGCTTAAACCTATTCGCCCTAGTGTGTATTTGTTCCTTGTACTAAAACAATGTCAAGTCGGCGGCTTCACGTTGGATTGCACTTCAGCGTATTATTATACAACTTAACAATTTGGTTCTTTATCTGTTCTTTTCTGAGATATACACCATGTTCTCAACTGATTCCCGTTCCATGAGCGTTAAATAATAGTTTATCTACAAGATGTGCGTCTGATGGAATTCTGTCCACTATCATATTATCCTCTAATACATATATGAAGAACGAAATAAGTTCGATGGATCGGGAGAATTCAGTCCTGAAGACATTTTAGAGGCCTTAGCACAATTTTGCGGAAGCCGAGTTGATGCCAAAGCATTCATCAGTGCAGAGCTAACAAGTGTAATACATGGCTTGGCAAACTCAACGAAGAGACCAGAGAAGAGCAAAGTGACTAGTGATTCATCTACAGATTTTATTGATCACTAATGAAGTCTTCAATTTATTTTGTTGCATCGACACTAAGCACTAAGTTTGTGAATATAATCTTATTCTTAAGTAAACGTTGTATTTTAATAAAATATTAGTTGATTTGGTTTATATAAAGTTGTTACATTTTTGTAACGTTGAAAAAAAAAGTGTAAAGATGTTTTGTACATTGTAATTCACCTATAATTTTTGTATCTTGTAGTCGAATTACTACAAACCAATCATATGGAAGTCAATTTCTTAAAGAAGCTTAAAAGTTGAACCAATCATTTGAACTCATTTTCCAGGAAGTGAAATTAACTATCAAGAAAATGAGTTCCCAAAAAAGTGTAGTTACAGTGAACCAATCGGAGCCTAAGAGTAATGATAGACAGATCGGAAAAACAAAGCAGAAGATAGTGGACGACTGTGATAAAGAGAATGACAGTATAGTCGAAAGATGTAATACCTAGAGAGAGGAGGTGGCGGGAGACTGTAACAAATAAAAAGAATGGACAATGGGCGGAGAGAGAATGGATGGAGAGTTATGTATATTTATTGTTTACTTACTAATACCCACTGTTCCACCAAGAATATGCATTATAATGTACATGAATACATAATACATGCATTATCTGATCTCCAAAAATGTATTGTATTTTTTGTATGTGAATATGTTTTGTAGTACTATGTTAATAGCATCACAAATACTGTCTCATTTTAAAACACAACAGGTTAGCACATGTATTATATTTAAATTATTAGATTGAATATGAAACAAAAATAGTTACTTATTACTGTTTTGTAAAAAAATGAAAAGAAACAACACAAATAACAATTATCACCACTTTTGAAAAAAAATTATAGATGAAAATTGTTCAAATAATTGTTAAAAAAATTATATATCAGGTGAATCAACCAGTTCGGATAGCACTCAACACTAACATCTCTCCTAATTTAGTAAAAGGAAAATTATTATTATTTTTAAAAATCTATTCGACCAACAACTATCATCACTTTTATCAAATAGACAAAACTAAAATTGTACAAGACATGTAAACAAGGTTATGCATTAAAAAAAGTCACCGACTTTGTTGAACATCCGCTAAAACTATGTTTTCTTTTAATTGATTGCAATGTCATAATGTGCATACAACTTAGTAAGAGAGAGGCAATAGATTAAAAGCTATGTGACTCTCATCAACCTGGAAGTACACATACAAACTACTTAAATACAAAGACAGATTGGATCAATGTGAATTTGATGCCTTTACTTAGCTTGATAATAAAAAATCGAAAACGTGGCGCTTCTATAACAACTCTATCTCTTTGGGTGTTAAAACAAATGTAAAAAGTAAAATAAAAAAATGAGAAGAAGAAAAGTATTAAGCGAAGCAATTATATACGACTCAATAAGAGAGAGCCAGTGGATCAAAAGCCCGATGACTCCCTCCAAGTTGTAAGTAAACATATAGACTACTTAATACAAACAAATTGTACTAATATGAATTCCACACATTTCTTTAGCTTGACAATAAAAAAATCTAAATCGTCGCACTTCCATAACAACACTTGGTAAAACAAATTTTAGAAACAAAAGAAAAAATTGAGAATAAGCGAGGGCAGCAATAGGAAGCCAAAACAGCCTTGTTTCTATAAACGAGGCGGGTAGGGAGTTTGAGTTAGGAGTTATGAGTTGGGGGGAATGGGGGAGTTAGGAGTTATCTCCCTCTAAGATGTAAGTACACACACATATTACTTAAATAGTTAGAGAGACTGGACCAACATAAATTTGATGTCTTTCTTTAACTTGACAGTAAAAATCCAAATGTGGCGCTTCGATAATGACTTTGGGTTAAAAAAGTTTTTGAAAAACAAAATGCTAACAAAATTTAGAATAACAAAAAAGTAATATTATCGAGCGAAGCAACTTGAGAACAGGCAAGCAACTACCTTTTATTATAGATATGTAGAAAAAAATGTCGAGCGACCATTTGATTACAAATCTGATGACGCCCTTCAAGATGTAAGAACACATAGACTACTTAAACCCAGACTGACTGAACCAATATGAACTCAATGTCTTTTTTTAGCCTGAGAGTAAAAAAATCAAAATGTAACACTTATGTAATAACCATGTTAACAAAATAAAAAAAATAAAATATCAAAAAAATTGAGAATGGCAAAAAGAAACTGTTGAGCAAAGCAACTTGTCCGTAGGCAGGACACCACTTTTACTTCAAAAATAAAATGCAAAAAAAGTTTGAGAATCACAAGAAAACTTGATTTCGATGCCTTTTTTTAACTTGACAATATAAAATTCAAAACATGATGCTTCTACAATAACTGTGTAGAAAAAAATTCAAAAATTCAAAAAATTGCCGAGCAAAGCTAGCTCGACAATAGGAAGAAGAATGCAATTTATTATAGGTATACAAAAAATGTCAAATAGCCAGTCGATTAAAAACTCGGTGACTCCCTTCAAGATGTAAAATACACATATAGACTACTTAAATCCATAGACAGACTGAACTAACATGAATTTGATGTCTTTCTTTAATTTGACAATAAAAAAAATCCAAAATATGATGCTTCTATAACAACTTTGTGTTAAAAATAACAATTTTTTTGTCGAACTGACTAGCTCGACAATAAACTACTTTCTAACATAGATTATAATAGAAGTGATTTTCTTGGGTGCATATAGATTTATAACCACGTAATTTTTCTGCGGGAGCCCTAGCGGAGGTGAGTTTCTTGCGACACAGGAGCCGCCGCCATCTGCTGGACCCGGGGGAGGGGGGCGATCGTAACCCCCTCTCCCCCTGGGTCACGTCGGACAATCTTCCCTCGCCCTCGACGAAGGCTCTTCTTCGTCGGGCCGTGGTCGAAGTCTGAGTTTAGGAGGTGACGCTGTTTGGTTGATGTCTTTTTTGGCTGGGCGTCGAGATTCTTCTGGACGGCGCCTGAGGTAGTGGATATCAATCATCTGCAACGACAACGGTTGGATCTGTGGCAGAGGTTCCGGGTGGTGCTGCCTCTCCTTCCTCGTTCTAGATCTTGGGCGAATCCTGCAACCGTGAGGTGGCCTGCTTCTCCGTGAGGGTGGCCTCTTTGCGTGCGTCGTGTTCGGGTCTTGGTCTCTCAGATTCACGGCTCGGTTTCCTTTTTTTCTTACTTTGTTCTGGTTTTCGTTCTACTTGTTCTTGTTTTGTTGTCTGCCTTTGTGGCATCCCCTGCTCCAAGCAGGTTATCTCCCCCTTTCGTAGGGGTTGTTCCCCTGTCTTGTTTTGTCTTTCTCGTCGTTAATCGTCGTTTCTTTCTCTCCTCATAGTAGGTTACTTTTTCTCAATTAATTTTGTTGCGTAGTTGTATGACAGCAAGTGCAGATGCGACGTCCTTTCAAAACACCAGTTTGGTGCAGTTACTCTGCCACAAATACATGCTCAAGTTGAAGGTATCCTTCATGGAAAGCTGCATTAGCCAGTAAAATAGAAGAGGGATCTATACATCATCGTTCTTATCAGATTCCGATATGAGTTTTTGTGGTAGGATGTATATGTTCTTGATCATTGTGTGGGCTGTAAGTTTGTCTTCCTCTTCATGTAGACGTCGTAGGACTACTTCGTAATAAAATTAGTCTTTTATCAAAAAAAACAATAGAAGTGATTTTCTTTTCAAATTTATTGATCAAGCTAACAAATGCACATCACGAACACACAAAAACGATTACTAGTAAAACACAAATTTTGAACTTATCTATAACCTAGCAATCACAAAGCGCATCACAATGATACGACAAAGTGACTAAAGCTTCCAAGCAGACACATGATTATGGAGCTTATCCAAGCAGCAAAGCACAAAACAAACGCTTAGGCAATAAGCCACGAAACAGATGCACGCCACATACACTTTTTTTATATTCCTGGATAAAGATAAGAAGAAGGCAAAGTATCCTTAGATAACGATGTAAAAAAAAAGAATTTTAAACAAGCTAGATGCAGCGAATGAGAAGAAAAACTAGAAAATTAGAAAATAGATTGACAAAAATAATAAAAAATAGGCAGAAAGAGTGCATGGAATAACACACACACAGAGCAGAGTTGTTCTTTTTAAAAAGGTAGTTGATAGTTGACACAATTCTTACTCATGGCGTACATAAAACCAATAAAAAATAAGTATATTTAACATTGTTGAACGCGTGCACCATTTGATTTTCAAATGCAGGTTTTTAACACGTGTATGTGTACTTTTTATATTTATATTTCTATACTAATATATGATATTCTTTCTCTTCTATAAATAAATATTATTTACTTAATGTTCTCTGTCTCCCTCCTCCAGTATTAATGTGCTCCTCCCCTCTTTCTCTCTTTATGTGTCAAGCCCAAGAGAAAAATTAACTTCTTGCGCAATGTCATAAACAAAGTGAAAAAATTACTTTGTATTCAGCACCAATTTTATATTGTCTCGGGTTTAATACTCAAATGTGGATGGATGCCATGACATTTATTGTGTATGTAATAGTTAAATTCTACCATCCCTCTAAGTAACTATCATTTTAAGAAGAGAAAGATTGGTTTATTGGTTCACCCTTAAGGAAAAAACACAATTCATTGACCGTGACACTCAAATCCTATGTGTGCCCTCACTCTAGACTAGTATTGGTTTCATATGGAAGTTACATTTTCTTAGCTTACAATACTAGATAATAAAGGTTTATTTGAAGGCATAATAGATAGTAATGACTAAAATTGGTGTAGTCGTGCCTTAAGAACTTCTCTCAATCTGGTATGGTTATAGCTATTGTGCAAAATTTATAGAAGTTGGTGATACAAATACATAATTGATATATGTTGCAGTTATATCTAGATGATTCTAAAACTAGTTTATTAAAAGGGAAACTCAACATATTTGCAGTAAAGCACAATTTCAAATTTTTAGTAGATAGTCCAAATTTCTTAGTCTGATTCACATAATTGGTATAATAAATCAAGTCATTATTTTGAACCCTACTAGAGTTATTGTTATTTAGTTTATTCTGTTATATGGGCCTAACTGTTTTGACCCATTAGAGTTAAGTTTACTTCGTTGTACTTGTCTCCTTTCCTATGTACTAGAGAGGAGGGTGCTGTCTATCAATAAGAAAATATCTGATCATCTCAATTCACCTTTGAGGCAGAGTTGTATGCTTCAGATAAAATTGGATTGGAAGTTGAATGGGTATATAGATCATATCCAATTTACCTATGGTAAAGAAGCCACTTCATGCAACTTCAGTTCATTGTGATAGAAAAACAACTATGTAAGACCCCTGACCTAGCTTAGTACTTAATTGTTCCTGCTTTTCTTAATAAGATGCTTGAACCTTAATCTAATCATAAGATGAGCTATAATAACATGTGACATATTTATGTTTTCAGTTTGGTCATGTTTGGTTGATGTTTGAGCTAGTTATGCTTGTTTTGGACCAAATTGCAATTTACCCATGCTGAGGGGTTATCTTGAAATTTTTCATATGTAGGTTGTACCCTTTGTGCCTTGGCATCATTAGAGATAGGATGATGCTTTGGGGTGCCTTGTTGTGTCTTGGATTGATGAGGAGAGAAGTGCTGACACCTTGGATGTGGTTTCTAAGGTTTGCTTGGATGCCCTAGGTTGGTGTTGACCTTGTGTTCGAAGATGATCTTGGTTTTTCACCGACCATCCTTGATGCTTCTTTATGTGTTCTCTACGGTTGAAGGTGGTTGGTGTGTGTGTGTGTGGTTGATTTCCCTTCTTTCGAAGAGAGGTGGAACTTTCTCTTGGGCTGCTGATGATCTAGGGTTTGGCATGGTCACTTGTAACTCTTCGACCATGAGCCCTTATCCCTTGCTTTTTCCTTCGATCGGTGGTCATCTAGGACCAAGTGAGGTCACTGACTTGCTTTGGCTTTCATGTCCTATCTTGCATGCATGGTTTTAGTGGTTGCATGGTGGTTCTTTGGTGGACAAGTGGCACCTATGTGCATGCCACCTAAACCCTTTCACCTCTCTCTACCTTTGGGTATATGCACCCTATATTTTTCAAGAATATGATCCTTTTGCACCCTCTTTCCCTATCTCATCTTTAGAGATTGGCCCTTGGAGCTTGGTGGTGAAGAGGATCTCATCCTTGGAGTTTAGTGGCCAATCATCTTGCATGTGATGATCTTGAGTTGGAGCATCTTCTCTTGTTGCCTTGTTGGTGATCTTTGATCCTTGGTAAGTGATCCAACCTCTTGGTTTCATTTTCTTTGTAAAACCCAACCTCTTTCTTATTCTATTGAATCCATGGAGCTTCCATGTTGGTGCTTGTGTTGGGGTGGAGGTACTCCTCTCTCTTAGGCTGAATCCTTACTTTTCCAAGGTAGTGCTCAAATTGAGTGGAGGAACACTTTCTCTCCTTTTGTTCTTTTCGGCCTAGAAGTTTTGGATCTCTCTTCCTTGACCTTTCACCTAGTTCTTTCTTCTCTTTTGAGATGGTGACTAACTTGGTCGTGAAGGATATAAAAGCTAGGTTTCTCTCTTGCTTTTGGAACTTCTTTCTTGGAGGTGGTTGCATCATCATCTAAGGCGGGTTATATAACTCTTTTCCCTACTATATTGCACCTTAATTCTACATGCAAAAACTTATTTCTAAAACATGATTACATGTTGATGAGAATGATATCTTGTTCGAGTTTGAGTTCCTATAATGATCTTGCATGCACCTGTTCCTTTACCTAAACCCTAATTCATATGCCTGAAATCTAAATGATGGAGACGATGGTGGTTTTACATGCAACTCGACTTTGGTATTGTTGTCTTGGTTGTTGGTTCAGTTATCTTGCATGAGATGGAGTTTGATTCTCATTACATTTGCTTGAATCTTAGTTTTTCATCTATCTTCTCATGGTTTTCGTGTTGAAATTATGTGATGCTTGATTCTATGGTTTTGAACATGTTTTTCCTTAAATGAACTTCTTTTCTTGAAGTTTTAGTTTTCAAGATGATAACCATCTATTTTGATCATGCTGGATAGTGGTTTTCTTTCTAAAATGTCCTTCATGCTATGTTCCAAGTTGTTGAAGGTTTGGAGGGTTTTTTTGGTCGATGAGATGGTTTTCCTTGGTTTGGTCGCTTGGTTTACCCTTGATGATAATTCTTGGTCGATGAGATTGCCTTAGTCACTAAACATTGTTGGTTTTCTAGGGGCGCTGACCTAGTTTGTTGCTTTTGGTTGCTGAAGATGTATTTGACCCAATCTTCTTCGGCCTAGGTCTTCTATTCAGTCGAAGATATGCATGTGCTCTCTTTGGTTGCTAGTTGACGATCTTCGACCATGGTGTTTTGTGCCTTCTTCGACCGCTGAAGTCAAGTGGTATTCTAGTCGCTGGTGTGGTCTTTGACCATGACATTCTTCGACAGTTGATGCTTTGTAATTGTGATGGGTCACTATTCTAGGTCATGGTATTCGATCATGATGGTATATGTTCTTCAATTGTAGGGTTCTATGACCTTCTACCTCCCTTTGATCGATTGTATTTCTTGGTTACATGTTTTGTATTATGTTGTCGACTATGGTGATGATAATGGTTGACCTATGCATTCCAAGAATGTGGGAAGTAATGATATGAGAGTTGGATATTATATGTGGTTATGGAAACCCTAATCATCCAGCCTTGTGAAACCCTAACCCTAATTCAAGGGTATGTTATACTTGTTAAGTATGCTTGAATGACTAGCATGTAATGATGTTTTCTTTCTCCTACTTGTATAACCCTAACAATGTAGGTGAATGAATGTCATAGCTATTTGAATGCTATGGTGTGTTTGACATGACATATGGTAGTGATTGTGAGCCTTTAAGAGGCATAATGAGATAATGATGATGTATAAGAATCATGTGGTTTGGGTCTTATGACCTGGCAGGGGCTCAATGCCTAGTTTGAGGTGATGTCCTCCAGTCATATGATGAGGGATTGTTATCCTCTAATGATGTGATAATGTTGATGGCCTTGTATGGTTGTGGTATAAAGTGATGATGTGACAAGTTCACCCTTCATATGTTTTATATCTTCTGGAGTTGTAACAAACCCATATCTTTGTAGAGTTTGTTTAGGGTTTATACATTGTAACATGATTGATGCTACAAAGATACCCAATTGGCTTACCTAATCAAGTGAAACCATTATAATATAGTTGCCTTGTGCCATAGAGCCATCTTCATCATCAGTACTTGCTAGATGGTGAAACGGGTTCTCCCATAGTGGAAGCTTGAGGTCATATACTGTTGAGTATATGCATTTCACAAGATTGGCTACGGTCATACCCTGGTAGGAGAATGGTTGACACTGTATCTCAAGTGATGCGATTCAATATATGTATATGTATGTTTTGAGGAAGGTTGTGGTCATACATCAACAGTAGTGCGACTGCGGTCGTAAATTAATTTTCACTAGTGTTGTACCTATATGCCATGGAAGACTATACATTTGGACTTTATATGTCACTGCAGAGGACTTGGAATGATCGAGGGTGTGGGAGATCATAAGTGTAACATCCCTGACTTGGGTTATATTCTAACCCTAGATGTTTTTCCTAATAAGGTTGAGTAGATGCTTAATCTTATCTTGGGAAAAATAATTAGGGCTCATGAGAAACTTATGTTTCAATTTTGGTCCTGTTTGAACAATGTTGAAGCAAGGTTTGCTTATTTTGGACTAAAGTGCAAATTACCAAGTTGAGGGGTTAACTTACAAATTGCACATGATAAAATGTTCCTCTGATGTTGAGACATCATAATAAGGAATATGATGTAGTGGTATGGTTTCCATAAGCTTGGGCACCAAGATTAAGCTTGTAAAGCAATCCTTGTGCATTAAAACCTAGTTTTGGTATAATGTGCAATTTACCCAAAACCTAGGGTTCAATATGCAAATTACCACTTCAACAAGGTCCCTAATGCTTCTTAGAAACATGTGGGGTAAAGAAAATGAGAGGGGCGCCTCATTTGAATTAAGTTGGAGGAGAGAGAATCTTGATATTAAAATAATCAAGATTTAATACTAAATGAAACCCTAATTCAATTTAGGGCAAAAATGAATGTATTAATTAAAGGGCCTTCAACCAAAATTAAAATAGTTGGATTCATATGTGTGTGGATGAGCCTAAGGCCTTGTAAAGGCACGAGCATATCCTAAGGAGGTGAAATCCCACTCACCATTATTATAAGGAAAAGAATTTGCACTCAAATATGGATATTCTTATTATAAGGGTTAAGGTGCTTAATTTCTTTTCCCTTAATTCTTGGATAATGGAAGGGAGCTCGGTGGGATATAGATGCCTTTGCATGTAAGAAACCAAGGGGGGAGTTGTGGCAACAATTTTGGAATTAATGGACTTTTATAAGAGATTTTCTCTCTCATCAATTTTCTTATAAAAGTACCTTTTCCAAACCAAAACAAAGGCTTTTTCGGATTTCTTTCTTTCCCCTTGCTTGGAAAACGACCAAGGAGCTGTGGAGGAGCAGGAGGACGACCCCCAACCTGTTGGTAAGGTTCTTGACCTCCTTTCACCTTGAATCCATGGTGAGAATAAAAAATCAATGTATGAATTCTTCATAACTCGATCCCCTCTTCAATTCTAACCAATTATTTTCACTCAAATCTTGAGGAAGAGCCTTGGAATAGTGAAGGGAGATTCATACACCATTGTTTCCATGAGCTTGGAGCTTTGGAGCTCAATTGGAGGCGGGTTTTATAACTTGAACCCTTAATTTTATTATTGCAATCAATTCCTTATCAATTGGTGATCATTTCTACATTTCCGAAATTGAGTTTGGTTGATTGATGCAATCTCCATGGAAATCACAGAAGATTTCGTGAGTTTAGAGCTTGATGATGATGACATCATCATAAGCACACACCTCCCCAAATATCTAGGGCAAACGGTTTCAATGTTGGGACCAAACAGTTTCACCAAACCGTTTGGTGGTTTGGATCCCAAACCGTTTGAGATGGTTGACCATTTGAATATATATGATATGGTGCTTGGATTGTGATCCAATGGTTTCAATTGGTTTGATCTTGAAGGTTTCAATTGTGAATGATTCCTTAATTGCAAACCCTAATCGACTAAGTGCTGATTTTGAAATTGGTTGAGTTGATGTTTTGGGTTGATTGGCCCAAACGGTTTCAAAACCATTTGGGGATCATCCAAACGGTCTCAAGACCGTTTGGGGGTCACCCAAGACTGTTTGGAGGTTTAGGGTTAAATATGGCTAAGTGTTTGAAGGTCCAAAGGTACCAAATTGATTTGCAACTAAGTGCTGAATTGATAATCGATCCAATGGTTCAAAACCCTAATTGGATGTCATGGTTTTTGATGATGGAATGGGAAAACGGTCTCAAGACCGTTTGGAGATCAACCAAACGGTCTCAAGACCGTTTGGTGGTCATCCAAGACCGTTTGAGGTCAGGTCACATCATGTGATGATGATAGTTCATTGATTTCAATTGATTTGATTCCACAATGTCAACCATTGATGGATCCTCGATTTTAAACCCTAAGTGATGGTTTCTTGATTATCAAACCTAGTTCAATTGGGTTCAAAACCCTAAATTGAAGGCCTAATTGAATGGTGATTCAGATGTCCAATTGATAAATGCTTTACTGGTTCAAATTATAATTGGTCCATGGATTGAAACATTGAGTTTTTTTTGAGGGCAAATGGATCGATTCATTACTTATAAGCCATACGACATCTACAATTTGAGTAAAAAATACAGCAAGAGAAAACAAAGATCATGTTAACATCACTACAACTCATATCGGAACGAGAGTAGAATGCTTCCGTATTGATTCTTCTTCCTTGATGCTGTCTTAAGCAGCTTTCCACGAAGAATTCCTTCGATTTGAGCGTGTAGTAGTGATAGAGGGCCTGGATCTGTGCGGTGCTCCGATGCATCATCATATCAAAGGACGCCATATAACCATGTAACAAAAGAAGCCACAACAACATGGAGACACAAGCAAAACAAACGCTGACAAGCAACGAGCAGACAAACGCTGACAAGCAGCGAGCAAACAAACGCTAACCAGTAGCGGCTAGAACAGGCAGAGAAGCTGCCACTACACACTACGCCAACAAAAGCAAGGAAACTAGCCAGACGGCTAAGGTGAAAAGGGGATGGAGAGCCGGAACCGCGAGGAACAAGACAGGAGGAGATGCTGAAAAGGATCCGTCGACGTACGATGCAAAAGCTATCTCTGCACCGCAATCCCTCCACCCGCCGTGAACGCCGTCAAAAATCCGACCCTAGGGATCGGATGTCTGCGCCGCTCGAACAAAGATGGGAGGAGAGCCGATCTTTACAGCACTCCTAACTTGCGATCCACGCGACCCCGACGAGAAGACAAGGGCCCGGGGGGAGCGGGGTGGCGCTGGACGCCGCCAAAGCCGCCCAAGCCCCCTCCCCCGAGCCGCGAGGCCTTTGCCATAGTCGCCCTGTGAGTCGCCTAGAGCGTACGGGAGCGGACGGGAGCGAGCGGAAACTGGTTCAGACTTGGGATTGTATTGAAACATTGAGTTGATTCAGTGTTGAAGTGTCTTTTTGGTCCATGCGGTTTTGAGAAGGCTTGGACCAAATGGTCTCAAGACCGTTTGGGTCCAAACGGTCTCAAGACCATTTGAGTCCAAATGGTCTCAAGACCGTTTGGGACCAAACGATCTCAAACCGTTTGGAGACCCAAAGTGCAAACGGTTTCAATACCTACTATGTCCAATTGGTTTCAAGTGCCACTTGTTTAAATGGTTTTCAACCAATTGATGTATGAGAACCAAGATCATTGAGGGTCTAAGTAATTAACTTTGTGAAGATCAACATGGTTAATCCATTTGAGTACCTCATGTAATTGAAGGTCCAATATGGTGAACCCATTTGGAAACTTAATGCAATCGAAGATTTCAATGGTTAATTCAATGGATCACTTTGTGGAATTGAAAGTTTAATTGGTCAATTCTTTTGAATTCCTTATATAATTGGTGGTTTAATTGATTTGACCATTTGGACATCTAATATGATCAAAGGTCAATTAGCTATGTGATTATTAATGATGAAGAACCATGATGATTATGAAGGTTAACCCTAGCTTTGTGTATTCAAGCAAAGAGTTAACCTAAATTAATCATGGAATTGTTAACATCCTAGAGAGGATGAGAGGGAGAGTGAATGGGAGAGATGATTGCTTACTTAATAAGCCCTAATTCTCTTATTGTGAATACATGTGTAATCAGGGTTTGATCCATATTATGAGATCAAGGAATCTTCATTGAAAAGATTGATGTACCTTAAACCTAAATTAGAGCAAGGTTATGTGAAACCCTAATTTAAGGGTAAAGCTCAGTGAAACCATAATCTAGGGTGATGATATAACCCTAACTTAGTGTCATAATGCAAGAAACCCTAATTTAATGGGAATTGTATATCCTAACCCTAATTTGGGTATGAGGAAAGAGAAACCCATTTGGATGTGAATGGTAAACCCTAATCCCTAAAATGGGATAAAGATATATGAAACCCTAATGAAGAGTGATCCTAGGTGAAATCTATATATGCTTGTGAGATGCTAAGTGAACCTCAAATTATAATTGTGGAAATCCTATTCCTATTGATGGAATAGTGATTAATATATTGACAAATGAAATACCTAGAGGGGTTGATTATGGATATCCTTATATTAATAGTCCCTGTCTCAAGGATGAGTCCATACCTTTGGCAATGGTTGTGTTTTCTAAATAGATGAATCATGACCAATACATTGCATGATGAATGTGATGATCTAGTGCATAAGTATTAGGATGAGAAATACCCTAATACAAGTTAAGTGAATAAACTCAAGTAAGATGAAGGTGTTGAGGGAAGTGATACATCAAGATATGATAGATATCACATCCAACACCCCAATTCTGATATACCATGATGTGTTATAAGTTCATTATAATTGGAATAGATGACACATGAAATGTGTCATGACAATTGTCACATTGAGATGTAATGTACTTTGTTAAGTATAGGCTAACATGCCTTATGAAAAGGTTAATCCAAATCAATAGACTATGATACAATCATATTCTGATAAGGATGAGAGAGAAACTCATACTTTGTGTTGATAATGCATTCAATGATGAATGATGAGGATATATATAAGTATGTTTGAATACTTATGATATCTATTTTTGGTTTCTAGCTTTGAGAAGCAATGGAATAGGGCTGATCTTTAATAAAATGATCTTAAGAGCCCAAGTGGTTATTTATGGGACATCCTAATGAAGGGTGTTGATATAAAAGAGAAACCATGAACCCTAAAGAGGGAACAGTGGTATTACTTAGTGTTGTATGGTACTGATGTGAAAGAGAAATTATGAACCCTAAAAAGGGATGATACTACTTAGTGTTGTATGATACTAATATGAAAGCATCATAATTGTTACCATGAATACTAATCATGCAGGGATGATGAGATGAGAAGCATAGCCAGGTATGGGCTATGATGCTTTGTTTATTGAGAATGTTTTATAAGCCTTCATATGCTTTGTGTACTATGTGTCATACATTGTGTGGTAAGAAACATGATGTCTTTGGTCAAATGATATAAAGGTATTAAGTTACCTAACAAGTGGTAATAAGTATCCTATGGTGAGTTATGGGTTCAAATACCCAAATGCTATAATCATGTTTATGAACTTGTTAAGTAGTGGGAATTGTACTTGGTGAGTTGAGGGACTAAGATCCCAACACTTTGTGAAAAGAGTATGGCTACATGCCATGAATCTACAATGACAATACCAGGCTTTAGATATATGATCTAAACCTGAAGAGAGTTAATGATGTGGTAATGATTATGTAGTGAGTAAATGTTATACATGTTCTTCATATTCCTTAAAAGGATAAGTGACATGTTGCTCTATCAATTTATAGCTGCAATGCTTTTGATAAAGATAATGTTCTAATCTGTTAGACATTGAAGTAACTGTTGTCAATCAAATATGATTCCTATGTGCATATTTATCTTCTTAAGCTACAATAATAATGTTACTGGCGGAGAGTTATATCTCTCGCTGGGGCAATTTATAATTGTCTCACCCCCATGGGAATCATATTTTTAGGTGGACGCAGACGAGGAGGCAGGAATCCTTTAGTAGGTGAAGGACAACAACAACAACAGCAGGGACAGCAGTGAAGTCTCAGGTGGAGACACTGGCTGTTATGCCTTGTATAGATGTAGATAGAGTCCTATGTGTCGTCTCTGTACTCTCAGGTCCTCAGAGTATTAGTTAGTGCTTTTGAGATTTTAGTTCAGTGCCTCGAGATTTTATACTACATGTGTTTAGCTTGACATGATAGTTAATGCTTGTAATTCACATGAAGAGATGATACAAGTTATGTACTTTTGAAAAACATAATGTAAATATGTTACTTTTGTACTATGTGAGAAAGTTTTACTTTGATGGATCTCTTGATAAAAATGCTTTAATTATTTAGTGATTTTTGATGATCCGCTGCTTAGTGAACGCTTCCGCATTAGTTAATTATGTTTTCATGAGTTGTATGCCACAATAAGAGTCTGGCTCCTCTCAGATCTTGTATGGTATTGATTTTAACTTAGCAATGGTCAGTGGGAGCATGAGTGGCATACCTCATCTTCTCATGACATAGTAAAAGATATAACACACATGTGTAGCATATTTGCTTAGGGTTAAACATGACTCACATTGGATGACCCTTTGACTTAACTCTTGTCATTATTAGTTGATTTATAATGTGGTAAGAGAAATCAACTATTATACCTGTTCTTCATATTCCTTCTTTAAGTATAAGATGTTCAACTATTAAAGTGTCGACGACTAAATTGCTTAAATAATATTAACTTCTTTATTCATATCATTTAGTTAATTCTTATAAACCTAATAATAATTTTATATTTCCTTCTTAGCTTATCTGTGTTAATAATAGTTGCTGCAGAGAGTTCGCTGGGATGTTGGTCTCACCCCATGTGTAAGATCACTGACCTTGCTTAAAGTGTTGAATATGCTTAATTAGCATAATTGAGTGCTTTGAACCTTAATCTAACCTTTTATATTTTTGGCATCATATTACAAGCTTAAGTTTCAAATTTGGTCCAATTTGGACACAATTTGTGCAAGTTCTACAATTTTATGCACATTTTGGACTTTTATGCAATTTACCCAAATCTGAGGTTTTACTTGTAATTTTTCACATGAATTATGGTCCTTATACGTTTCCTTATCATTATTGATCTTTTTGGACCATGGGGCTCCTAGTTGGACCTTGGTTTGGAGGTGTTTCTTTTTAAGGGTATTTTAGGGTTTACCCCTTTATGGACGAGCTACCTTTAGGAGCTATCAACCAATGGTTTATTTGATTGGCTTTGAAAGCGAACAAATGATGAATAAGCAGGTATCCATGAATGGTGGAGAAGCTTCTTGTCTGGATGCTTGTATATTCATAAAAGTTTAATGCCATGGACACATGGAGAGCTACTAGGACCTCAAGCTTTTCTTTTTCCTTATCCATACGCCTTATATACTTATCCTTTAGCTCAAAAATGGAACCTTTATACTCTTATCTCTTCCCTCTTCTCCAGAAATTCGTATTTCACCTTCTTGGGGGTGAATAGAGTGCCCAAGGTAGAAGAAGATTGAGAACCTTCTTGTTGGAGCATATAGGGTTCAAATCTATCCTTATCTAGGGTTTGCAAAGCTTCCTTTTGGTCATCTTGACCTTAACTAGTAAGTATCTACTTCTCTCCTTCCTTTCTTTTTCTATTATCCTTCTTCCTATCTTCTTCCTATATGGAACCTTGCTATTCCATGGTAAAGTTTGCTCTAAATCTCAAAGAACTTATCTTTCCTGCTCCCTTCACCTAGTGTTTACTCCCTTTCTTGGAAGAAAAGCTTACTTGCCGAACTCAGACCTAAATCTAGGGTTCTTCACCTTCTTTTCTCAAGTTTTCTTTCTTATTGGACTCTTATCTTCTTCCTAGAGGTGATTTTTATAACCCTCTTCACATTTATTGCTTACTACATGCTTGATTACTCATGTTTTTGCTCTAAAATGAAGATCTATGCATATGAGAGCTATTCTTGCTTAGGATTTTGATTTTTATGGTGTTCCTTGGTTAGTTTCCAGTTCTATATGAACCTGAAATCATGTGCATAAACTTCATGAGATAGAGGAAGATCTAGATTAGGTCCACATGTCAAGATATGGTGCTAAACACCTATTAAACGATGGCTTATACTAAGTGTTTTTAGGCTGATATTCAACTTTACACATGAACTGATGGATGACTTTATATTAGAACCAATGCAGATTCCTTTGTGGCAACTGATGGTGATGAAAAATGGTTTCAAATGAATGGTCACACCTTAGGTCAATTATAGACTCTCTTAGAAGCTCAATGATTAGTGGTTTAGTGCCCTAAAGATGGTATGAACCAATGACAATTTTTTTTAGTTTGACATCCGATGGTGTTCAATGATGGTAGTATTGACCCCATCATTTGATGGTTACATAATGTGTCACAATTGATGGTGGTTCAGGTTACCATATGATGGTGTAACTAGGTATCATGAGTTGCTTCAACTAAGCCCTAAACCGATGGTTTCATTGGTTATATGATCCTAGGGTTAAACCTACATATCAACCAATAGTTTTGAAAAGTTAAACCTGATACAATGATTGTGAATGGATGCTTCAACATCCAATGATTGTGAATGTATGATTCAACATCCAATGGTTTAGAATGAAGTCTATAATATAATTTTTTGGTTCTAATGATCAGAACTCGATGGTCAATACCTTTAAATTTGTAGTCTTACCTTTTCCCTCAGGTGGATATAATTGATAATTACCATAATGAGTTAATGGGTAAACCTAATGAAGTATAGATTGTTACACCTAATCCTAATGTATCTAAGTAGTGGTTATTGATTATAAATATCCCCCTTGAATGGATAATAAAATAATGGAATAATTTCTTATGGAGGTTGAAATCCTAGTATATTGTAATTTGATGGTTTCACCTTGAGTTATGCTTGGATCCATACTTGAGGATAGTATGGATTTTGATGGTTATGCTTCACCTTGTGTACCCATGATCCGATGGGGATGCCATGTGTTCGGGTTTGGGTATGAATGTTAATTTGTAGCATCAATGTGACTTATCTTGTTATTCCTAACCCGAATACCATTAGGTGATGGGGATCAAACATGATTAGCGTCCTGTGAATGACTAGTAGAATAATGGAGTATTCTCTTATTATTGTTGAAACCCTGGTATGCTATAAATCTGATGGTTACACCTTGAGTTATTCATGGATCCATACTTGAGGGAGGTGAGGAAGGTTATGGTGATGCTTTATCTTATGCATCAATGATTGTATGGGAATGCCATGAGTTAGAGTCTGTGTATGAGTAATGAACTATAACTTCAATGTAATCTAAATGTTACCCTAATGCAAATGGATGATAGTGGTCAATTATGTTATCCTTTCTTGAATGACCAATAGAATTATGGAATATACTTCCTAATGATTGATTGTAACTCTAATGTGTTAATTGGTGGTCATCATCACTTTATGATTTATTCTTTCATATGCTGAACTTGTATAGTGTAAGTGTGATGATGTCCAGTCATATCTAGCTTCCTTATATATTGATATAATAAAGGAATGCTCTTAATTTCTAAGATAAACCTGCAATGTTATCTTGTGAACATATTTTAGTTCTTTAATGCAATATCATACTCAACCTGTGTATCACATATATGGTGATGTTTATTGAAAGCCTTGTTTTAAGACACAAAAAGATAATGATGATCTTGTAGGGAATGATATGATGGTGTTAATGACCTTTGGGCATGGTTGAGCCCTGAGTGAGGTGTAATCCTCTTATGTTGACAAGGGTTGATACCCTGTGATATGGTGATAAGGAATTATATCCTGTGATAGTGTGATGACAAGTGTAGTCTCATGAATGGCAATGAATAATACCATGTGATGATGAAGTTGTTATACTTATATGCCTTCTAGAAGTGAATTAGGGTTTGTATGTCCACTTGTTTGATGCAACCTTAATTCCCCCAAATGGCATGATTAATCAAATGAAACCCTAATCATGCAGTTGTCCTGTTCCATAGATCCATTCCAGTGTCAGAACTTGCTGGATGGTGAAATGAACAACTCCTAAGAGAAACTCAGAGCACATATTTTTGAGTATGTGGGGAAGCAAGTCGAGAGTATCTCCTTGTGTCCATAATTGTAGGTTATAAAGGATGACCATGCTCATGCCTCAGATATTATGAAGTGTGAAAGGCAACAATATGACTGTAGGATGCCTCTTATAGAACAACCATGTATGAGCATGTTCTCTAGCGTCATGACCTGTACCAAGGCGGGCTAGTTGTTTTTAGCTTGACTATATGTCGTTGTTTCCAGTTGACTGTTATGGCTCTATGTTGTCTCTCGTACTGGCCAAGAGTTGTTGGTGAGATCATGGATTCCCACTCTTCCATAGATCTTTATGGCACTGATTTTAACTTAGCAGTGTTCAGTTGGATTTGGGTGGTACGACTCAAATCCTCAGGCATTTATAAAAGATGTAACACAACCATGTAGCATATCTATTTAGGGTTATACATAATGCTTCAAATTGGATGATAACCCTTATTTGTTCTCTTTACATAGAGATGATGTTTAGTGCATTAAAAGATAGTAGATATGCTTGTGCTGTGGATATGCTCATGTTATAGATGAGTACATGCAATAGCTACATTTAAGTTGATAAATATAATACTATAGTTAGCTATGATTATGACATTAGTTATCACATGTTGTTAGCTATGATTATATTTCTAGATATGCTTCTGTAATTAGAGATGCCTATACTGCTAATCATGCTTATGCAGATAGTTGTTCTTATGCTATTAGCTCTACTTATAATGTAGATCTTCTCAACATGTTAGACATGCTAATGTTGATGGCTATGATTATGCTGCTAGACTTATTCATGATAATACAGATGTTATGCTACTAGACTTGCTTATGATGTTATCTATGCACATGCTACTGAACTGCTTATACTGTTAACAAGGTATATTTTGATAGTCAGGCTAATGATGATAATTGTTATCAACTCCTTTATGTATTTTGTTAATCATCATTACTTCTAAGCATATATGTTATACATGTTTAATTTGCTTAAACTATTTAATTACTTAATATGTTGTAATAAATAAGTAGTACTTGTTGAGAGTTATATCTCTCACTGGGACATGGGTCTCATCCTATGGGTCACCACATCTTTTTATGTGATTGGTAGCAGTGCCAGCAGACTCGTGGCAGCAAGGAGGAGCTGTGGTGATGGACCTTAGAGATGGTTGTTTAATTTTCTAGTGTGCCCTAGAGTCGTTCCTGTACTCTCATGTCTGGGCAAGAAAGTTTGTATATGATGTTTTAACCAAATAAGGATTTTATTATCATGTTGATGCTTGTTTATGTGGCATATATGGATAATGTTCTCCTGTGTATATATATGATGTGCTAAGGCCATGAAACAAATTGTATCAGATTCCTGGCATAGTATGAATGCAAGCAAGATGTTGGGATTCAATGCATATGTTTCTGAGCATGTTGGTGATGTTGAAATCAGTTTTAATTTCCCCCCTTTTCTAATATGTGATAAATTAATGATCTTTCGTGTTTTATGTTTTGAGTAACCTAGTTTAGTGTGATGAGTTCCCTCAAGTTGGTATTAGAGCTTTAGGTTCGATGAGTCTACAGGGACACTGGGACTTAGGAACTAGGATGATGTCTAAGTTAGGAATATGACATGAAAACATGGTGCATACTGCCTGAACTCAGTATTTGGATGCCCTAGCTAGGTATTCAATTATTAAAGAAAAGGTAAGTATGTAACTCTTAGACTGTTATATTTATGATTACTCTGATCAAATAGTCATTTTGAAACAATCTAAAGAGCATAACAAATCAGAAATCATGGTGCAAATATCTCAATATTACCAAAAAGAAGATGAGAATTACATTGTAATCCATCAAAACTTGAATGATTGATAACTTCACGAGAAAGATATGACACCATGAAACCTGAATATGAATACAAATAAGTAAAAGAGGAGTTCTTGAAACTATAATCCAAGAAGACAATGAAGCATAATATAGATAAATTTGTGCTAATAGAATGATTCAAGGTGTAAAACCCATATAAGATGGAGAGAACTCATGTGATAAGTATGATATGAGAAGATGAATAAGAATAATGATAGATGGATAAAGTGGAACCTGAGTTAATATCAAGCATCCTATGTGTGTAAGAAAGTGTTATTGTAAAATCTTCATGACATGTGAAAGAAATTAACGGAGATGATCCCTGTTCAATGAAGAAAAATGTGAAATGTGATGATCTACCTTTTGATAAGTGGTTTAAAAACATAATAAAACAAGAGAACATACATAAGTATGATAAGTAGTTATTAAGGAAGGAGAAATAAGAAACATTAATTATGACGATTTCTATGTGAGGACAAGGAACCAGAGATGAAAAAGGAAAAATAATACAAAAGAAGTTACAACCTGCATACTATATATAGAATTGGTTACCTTTTTGCTAGTGACCCTTGGACAATGTTGTTGTGATGTGGGAAGTGTGTTTCCCTTTGTGTCCTTCCTTTATAGGGCACACATTTCAAGTGGATCTTACACCACTTGGTAGGTGTGGATTCATTGTAATCCTAGGGGTGGATATCCTGTTATAGCATGTAGTTGTTTGGATTATGGTTCTAATATCTTGATGTATGTCATAAACATGCTTGTTGAACCTTCCAATAATTAGGAAGACTCCTCTTATATGCCTTAAGATTTTTTATGTTGGTGAAAATATATGAGATAAGGATGTGAGTTCCTTATAGCATATGAGGTAGATACCAAGGTAATGAATCCTAATATCCAAGATGTATCAACAATATGAGAAGTATGTGAAGGTTGGAGATGTTTATTAGATAAACTTTCCAAGTGTTCCTCTCTCTTAGAGAGAGTGTAAAGAGTGAGATCCCATAAGGGAACCACTCCCTACTAATATAAAAAGGCAACATCCCAAAACAAACACCAACATAATTGTTTTGTCAAACGGATGAAACCAATTTATTCAACATGAATGTATCATAACACCAAAGTATAACAATGGAAGAACATATTTGAATATATTCAATTTATCATAAGATTACAAAAGTACCTCAACATCATCTCCCATAAGGGTTTACATCATAAGGATCTAGTAGAGGAAAATCTAAACCACAACAACTTTGTCTCCAAGCTTTGACTCCTTAAGTTAAGTCTAATTCTTCAAGCCATGTCATCCAAGTCCTTCTCCTAGGGTTGGAAGCATACCACAACAAGAAGAGAAAAATAAATAACATCAGCAAAGGCTAGTATGTGCATACTAAGTAGGAAATTGAGCACTATATAAGGAATAAAGGACATCAAGTATAAAAGGCTTCCCATAGAAAAGTAAGTACTACCCAACCAGGCATAACATAGTATAACCAAAAAAATAATAATGAAGCAAGAAGGTATACAATCAAGGAATCCATGTGTTCCACATGTGACAATAATAGAATAATATATCATGTTGGTAGGAAATACACATCTACCATAAATGTGGGGTGAGTAGGAAACGATACACATATACTCGAATGTGGGGTGAGCAAGAAACAATACACATCTACTCGAGCATGAATTTTAACATCTGCCCCTGTATATAAATATGCAAGAATTTTAACATCTGCACTCACATATGTGGAAATTTTAACATCCACATGAAAAGCACATTCAACATTATACTAGTAGTCACCACATGATGCATAGAAAAAGAATAAGCAAGAATATAAGAGAATAGGAAATCAAGAATATCCAACATGATGTGCTACATATATTTTCACTACCATGGTGGGAAAAGAAGCACATATCAACATATAAACATTATGTGCTACATATACTTTCACTACCATGGTGGGAAAAGAAGCACATATCAACATATAAACATCCACCTCAAAGTGGGTACATATCATCAAATAAGTCCAACATGCACAAAGCATAAGAAAAAGATCCCAAGAGAATATCCATGATCATAAGATTAATATCAAATAAGGTAGTTCACATGAACCATGGTTTTCAAAAGAAAAGACATTGTGTACAGGCTAATGTCCATGGGACCAAGAGAAAGACAAAAATATAGGAGAATTGCTCAACATAGAATAATAGGGGATACAACATACCTCTTTATAGAGTCTACTCTGTCCAAATCCAAGTCTAGGTCCAAGTCTAGGCCTTTGAAGAACCTATTAAGGATATATGTAGATTTTAAGTCAGATTCACATTGATTATTCAAACCTTAAAAACCACCTTTTTCATTACATATGATTTAGGTTAACAAAACCATGAAATATTTTAGATTGCCCTTTTTTGAGTCCAAAACATATTTTATTATATTTTTCTGACATATATATATTTAGTTATGAATTTTACAAATTATTACTCATTTACAATAATCCATTAAAATCACATACTTTCAACGTCAAATTTAAGCAACAAAACCAACACCATTAGAAAGCCCTTATTTTTTTGAATCCAACGACTATTTATTTGTAATTTTTAGATAAGCGAATTAAAAGATACAATTTTTAGAAAACCAACCAATCAGAAAATCCATTTAAGCCACGTAGGCAAACAAGCTGGACGAGAAAGAGAGAGGTGGGACCGGTCCACTGACCTAGCCCAATAGGAAGTGACCACATCAGTGAGTCAACGACACAGTCAAGGTCAGAGAAGTTCGTGTGAAACAAAGGAAATACCAGTGAAAGGAAAAAATGCCCTTAGCAAAAAAAAGAAAAGAAAGGATCGACGAGGGAAAGAATTAGAAATACACATTGTATCATCCCCCTCATCTCACCTGCTCCATGGATGACAACTGAGAAGAAGTAGCTTGAGGCCTGATTTGGGCGAAACCCGTTGTGGCGTCCAAACTTCGACCCGATGATACCAAATCGAAGAACAAGCTCTGGGGAACTCATCTCTGTACAGAATCGATGAACCATGGAGCCTTCTGCCTATGCTAGGCGCCGCAAACCGGTAGGTAGAAGTAGCTTGACGGTAGCACAAGGTGAAACTTGGAGTGAAATTGAAGCAAGGGAAATCTTGCGTAAGGTCCAACATTGCTTTGGGCATGTATATTTATAGGTGCGATCTTGTTCTAGGATTCACATAGTAGTAGCCCCGGGAAGGTATGGGAGGAAGTTTGGGCATTTTATGAATAATGGAAAGTATGGCCCAAATTATGGCTCATCCTATATGGAATCTTCCCACAAATTTGATGCAACAAAAATCACGAGAAAAGGTGGTGAAATGAGTGAGATTCATGGCTGAGAAATTTGGGGTACTGTTCACAAGGAACTTAGTTTCCTACTCAAGGTAGGAGATGACCCACGTCGTCAGATCGGGGATCCAATGGTCCATGTAAAAAGCAAAATCATAGAAGCCGCGTGACAATATGCACTTCCTATTTCAATTTGGAATAAAGTGACATTTAAATTATTTCTCTATTTCTCTCTCTTCATTTAAGGGTGCAAACAAACTTCAAAATTAATGAAATTTGACACCCAACCTATTTTTGACATGAGGAATTCAAATATGCAATTAAATTTTCCTTTTGAGAACTTTTAATCTGTTAATCAAATCAAAACTTATTTTCTCTTTCCTCCTTCATTAATGACATTAGGACTATCCAAATTTGATGAAACTTCACCCACAAGTCATGTTCAATGTGTTGGATACGAATTTGCTATCAATTTTATATATTGGAGTTTTTTGTACAATTATTTAATATTTTGAAGGTTCTACAGACTTTCTCTCTCCTGATTACATCTTTTAATCAAACATTCTCCAAATTGGATGAAAATTCACCCAAAGGCTATATTTATTATGTAAATTACAAATCTAAGATTATTTTCCTCTTTTGGAGTCATTTATTATTTTATTTGATATTTTGAGGAAAACACATATCTTCTCTTTCCAAATCGAATTAAATTAATTATTATTATGTGAATAATGTGAAACTTGACTCCCAAGGTAATTGAGACCCAAGGAGCACAATTTTTAACTTATATTTAACTTTTGGGGTTTTCTTTAATGAGTTATGTCACAATTAATATTTGTGGCCATGATTAACACATTAGGTCATTATTATCTCCATTGCTTATTCCATTATGTTTCATATCTTAATATTATTACCAAAAGAATTATGTGTGATTATTTACACAAATTTTATATTACCTAGGGTGACATTTTTTATGTGTCCATTATTGGTCTAAGATTAATGTGAGAACATTAGATTACATTAAGGTGATTTATAGATGCATTAACACATTAAGATTATACTAAACCTCATCTAGATCTATCCTCAACCTTGTTTGTCTAAGTCTAGAAAGTCAAACTTCCAGGGTAGGGTCCAAGATCCAGTATGTTACAACACTCCACCCCTTAAAAGGGATTTCATGTTTGAAATCTATTGATCTAAACATCAACAACCAATTACTCTCCACCCCTTAAATAGGATTTATCCTAACAAGTCAAAATAAACAACATTTAGGGTTACCCACATATATTTTAGTTGTGAATGTTTTTGTGATTTATGTTATTCATGTATCCAACTAAAAAGTCAGAACAAACTAGGGTTGAGTTTTAGGTCCTCGTGTCTCTAAAATAACAACCCTACATGAACATCCAAAAGTCAAAAGGGTACAAAGGGTAGGTACACTACACCTTTACATCAATCCTAGTCTCAACTCCAAAGTCAAAACTAGGGTTAGCACTAGGTTTAGGGTTTCACTACCAAAACACCTCACTTTATTGTGACTTAGTTTAGGAAAACTTCGATGAAATCCAGAATTTTTTTGTACATATAGTAGTATAATGAATTTTTTTTTGTCGATAAGAAACATTGTGAAGTAAAACCAACAAGTTGGTCAAAATTCAATGTGAAAACCAAGTCACAATATTTCCATATTAGGACTTATTATCCTATTATCTCCTCATAACCTAATTGCATCCTCAATTCAAACCTTATTGCATCAAAATATTCAAATCATAGACAATCTATTTGATAAGGTAAGATCACCTAAAACCTCATAACATTAATAGCATAGATCAATTCTAGGATGAACATCTTAACTAGAGGGAAACTATGCAAGATAAGGGTTCTAATTAGGGAGACAAAATTGAAATAGTCAGATTCTGACTACCATGGGCTCTGATACCATGTTGTAAAGAGTGGGATCCCATAAGGGAACCACTCCCTACTAAAATAAAAAGGCAACATCCCAAAACAAACACCGACATAATTTTTTTGCCAAGGGGTGAAACCAATTTATTCAACATAAATGTATCATAACACCAAAGTATAACAACAAAAGAAAATATTTGACTATATTCAATTTATCATAAGATTACAAAAGTACTTCAACATTATCTCCCGTAAGGGTTTACATCATAAGGATCTAGTAGAGGGAAATCTAAACCACAACAACTTTGTCTCTAAGATTTAACTCCTTAAGTTAAGTCCAATTCTTCATGCCATGTCATCCAAGTCCTTCACCTAGGGTTGGAAGCATACCCCAGCAAGAAGAGAAAAATAAATAACATCAGCAAAGGCTGGTCTGTGCATATTAAGCAGGAAATTGAGCATTATATAAGGAATAAAGGACATCAAGTATAAAAGGCTTCCCATAGAAAAGTAAGTACTACCCAACCAGGCATAACAAAGTATAACCAGCAAAATAATAATGAAGCAAGAGGGTATACAATCAAGGAATCCATGTGTTCCACATGTGACAATACTAGAATAATATATCATGTTGGTAGTAAATACACATCTACCATAAATGTGGGGTGAGTAGGAAACGGTACACATATACTCGAATGTGGGGTGAGCAAGAAACAATACACATCTACTCGAGCATGAATTTTAACATCTGCCCCTGTATATAAATATGCAAGAATTTTAACATCTGCACTCACATATGTGGAAATTTTAACATCCACATGAAAAGCACATTCAACATTATACTAGTAGTCACCACATGATGCATAGCAAAAGAATAAGCAAGAATATAAGAGAATAGGAAATCAAGAATATCCAACATGATGTGCTACATATATTTTCACTACCATGGTGGGAAAAGAAGCACATATCAACATATAAACATCCACTTCAAGTGGGCACATATCATCAAATAAGTCCAACATGCACAACATAAGAAAAAGAGTCCAAGAGAATATCCATGATCATAAGATAAATATCAAATAGGTAGTTCACATGAACCATGCTTTTCAAAAGAAAGACATTGTGTATAGGCTAATGTTCATAGGACCAAGAGAAAGACAAAAATATAGGTTAATTTCTCAACATAGAATAATATGGGATACAACATACCTCTTTACAGAGTCTACTCTATCTAAAGCTAAGTCTAGTTCCAAGCCTAGGCCTCCAAAGAACCTATTAAGGATATATGTAGATTTTAAGTCAATTTCACATTGATTATTCAAACCCTAAAAATCACCTTTTTATTTCATATGATTTAGGTTATTAAAACCATGCCATATTTTAGATTACACTTTTATGAGTCTAAAACATATTTTATTATATTCTTGTGACTTATATACATTTTGTTATGAATTTTACAAACTATTACTTATTTAGATTAATCCATTAAAATCACATACTTTCAACATCAGATTTAGGCAACAAACCAACACCATCAGAAAGCCCTTTTTTTGAATCCAACTACTATTTATTTGTAATTTTTGGATAAGCAAATTAAAAGATATGATTTTTAGAAAATCGAATAATAAGAAAATCCGTTTAAGCCACGTAGGAAAACAAGTTGGGCGAGAAAGAGAGCGGTGGGTCCGGGACATTGACTTGGCTCAATAGGAAGCACCCACATCAAAAAGTCAATGGCTCAGTCAAGGTCAGAGAAGTTCGTATGAAACAAAGGAAATATCGGCTAAAGGACGAAAATGCCCTTAGCAAAAAAGAAAAAGAAAAGAAAGGATCAACGAGGGCTAGAATTGGAAATACATAGGGTATCGTCCTCCGCCTCTCACTCACTCCATGGATGACAACCGAGAAGCAGTAGATTGAGGCTTGATTTGGGCAAAACCCGCTGTGGCATCCAAACTTTGAACCGATGATACCAAATCGAAGAACAAACTCTGGGGAACTCACCTCTATACGGAATCGATGAACCATGAAGCCTACTTCCTATGCTAGTCATCACAAACTGTGGGTAGAAGTAGCTTGACAGCAGAACAAGGTGAAACTTGAAGCGAAATTGAAGCGAGGGAAATCTTACGTAAGGTCCAAAGGTGCTTGGGGTATGTATATTTATAGGCACGATCTTGTTCTAGGCTTCACACAGTAGTAGACATGAGAAGGCATGAAAGGAAGTTTGGGTATTTTATGAATAATGGAAAGTATGGCCCGAATTATGGCTCTTGACGCAACAAAAATCACGAGAAAAGGTGGTGAAACGAGTGAGATTCATGGCTGAGAAATTTAGGGGTACTATTTACAAGGAACTCAATCTCCTACTCAAGGTAGGAGATGACCCACGACTATCAAATTGGGGATCCAACGGTCCACATAAAAAGTGAAATCATAGAAGCTGCGTGACAATATGCACTTCCTATTTCAATTTGGAATAAAGTGACATTTAAATTATTTCTCTACCTCTCTCTCTTTATTTGAGGGTGCAAATGAACTCCAACATTAATGAAATTTGACATCCAGCCTATTTTTGATATGAGGAATCAGAATATGTAATCATATTTGCATTTTGATAACTTTTAATGTATTAAATAAATCAAAAATTATTTTCTCTTTCCTCCTTCATTAATGACATTAGGATTATCCAAATTTGATGAAACCTCACCCACAAGTCATATTCAATGTGTTGGATACGAGTTTGCCATCAATTTTACATGTTGGAGTTGTTTGTATAATTATTTAATATTTTGAAGGTTCTACACACTTTCTCTCTCCCGATTACATCTTTTAATCAAACATTCTCCAAATTGGATGAAAATTCACCCAAAGGCTATATTTATTGTGTAGATTAGGAATCCAATATTATTTTCCTCTTTTGGAGTCATTTATTATTTTATTTGATATTTTGAGAAAAACACATATCTTCTCTTTCCAAATTAAATTAAATTAATTATTATTATGTGAATAATAAGAAACTTTGTCCCCAAGGCAATTGGGATCCAAGGATCATGGTTTTTAACTTATATTTCACTTTTGGGGTTTTCTTTAATGATTTATGTCACAATTAATATTTGTGGCGATTGTTAACACATTAGGTCATTATTATCTCTATTTCTTATTCCATTATGTTTCATATCTTAATATTATTACCAAAAGAATTATGTTGGATTATTTACACAAATTTTATATTACCTCAGGTGACATTTTTTTATGTGTCCATTATTGGCCTAAGATTAATGTGAGAACATTAGATTACATTAAGGTGATTTATACACACATTAACTCATTAAGGTTATACTAATCCTCATCTAGATCTATCCTCAACCTTGTTTGGCTAAGTCTATAAAGTCAAACTTCTAGGGTAGGGTCTAAGATCTGGTATTTTACTGAGAGAGAGAAAGAGAGTTGATGCTGAAGCTCCAAGTGTTGTTGGAAAGAAAAAGGGTGACTCCATGGTGCTGAATATGGGTTTTTGATAGTTGGGCAAGACCACTGCTAGGGGTAGATGATTGGTTTACCAGTCAAAAAATGCTATAGTTTTCTTTAGATAGACATGTGACCAGGATATCAGTGGATAAGAATTAGAATGGATGACATAATTTGCATGGTCATGATGAGTTTAGGGTTATGTCATTTAGACTTCTTGACAATTAGATGATGACCAACTTTTTGATTGAGTTGTTAATCAAAACAACCATCAAAGGAACACAGAGAGATAAGAGATACATGATATTCCATGTTTGGTAAAAGCTATAAAGTATGTCTTTTAAGTAATATTTTGATACAATAAGATAGAATAGTTCAGGATAACAACTGGAGTTCCAAGTTGAAAGATACTACCAGAGTTGTACATGTGGCACAACAAGTTTCCATATTTCATATTGAGGAAGTGTCACCTTGGTACATCTCAAGTGATACAATACTAGAGGTGGAGTTGCATGGGGATTTTTCTTATGTGGAGGTTTCCATGTTGACCAAAGTTGAGATAGGCAGGAGTTGAGGGAGAAGAACATGAATTATATGAGAGTGATATGGCATCATCATGAGATGGAAATAACCACGTGGATGTTTGTGGATTATGTGCATAAGAGATACCCATCTTTGTTTGCCTTGGATTTTGATGGTAAAATACCTGTTAGGGGTTTATGGCTGTAAGACCCATGACCTTGCTTAAAGTGTTGAATATGCTTAATTACCATAATTGAGTGCTTTGAACCTTAATATAATGTTGTTATATGCTTTTCTATCATGTGACAAGCTTAACTTTCAAATTTGGTCCGATTTGGACACTGTTTGTGCAAATCTACAATTTTATGCACATTTTGGACTTTTATGAAATTTACCCAAATATGAGGTTTTACTTGCTATTTGTCACATGAATTATGATCCTTATACGTTTCCTGATCATCTTGATTTTGTTATTCTATGGGGTTACAAGTTGAACCTTGGTTTGGAGGTGTTTCTCTTCAAGGGTATTTTAGGCTTTACCCCTTTATGGATGAGCTACCTTTAGGAGCTATCAACCAATGATTTATTTGATTGGCTTAGAAAGGCAATAAAAGATGTCTAAGATGGTCTCCCTGAACTATGGAGCAACTACTTGTGTGTCTTCTTGTATATCCATAAAATTTTAAGGCCATGGACACATGGAGAGCTACTAGCTACCTCAAGCTTTTCTCTTTCCATATCCATAAGCCTTATATACTTATACTATAGCTAAAAAATGAAACCTTTAGACTCTTATCTCTTCCCACTTATCCAAAAATTCGTCTTTCACCTACTTGGGGGCGAATAGAGTGCCCAAGGTAGAAGAAGATAGCCAACCTTCTTGTTGGAGCATTTGGGGTTCAAATCTACCTTTATCTAGGGTTTGCAAATCTTCCTTTTGGTGATCTTGACCTAAACCAGTAAGTATCTCCTTCTCTCCTTCATTTCATTTGTTGTTAACCTTGCTATTCCATAGTAAAGTTTTCTCTAAAGCTCAAGGAACTTATCTTTCTTGCTCCCTTCACCTAGGGTTTACTCCCTTTCTTGGAAGAGATGCTTACTTGGCTGAATTGAGACCTAAAGCTAGGGTTCTTCACCTTCTTTGCTCGAGTTTTCTTGCTTATTGGACTCTGATCTTCTTCCTATAGGCAATTTTTATAACCCTCTTCTCTTTTATTGCTTACTACAAACTCGATTACTCACATTCTTTCTCTAAAATGAAGATCTATGCAAATAAAAGCAATTTGTGCTTAGGATTTTGATTTTTATGGCATTCCTTGATTTTTTTTCCAGTTCTATATGAACCTAAAATCATGTGTACGACCTTCCTGAGGTATAGGAAGATCTAGATTAGGTCCACATGGCTAGGGCTGTACATATATCGGTCTAGACCGATGGACCGACTTCATTTCAGTCCGGTCCTCGATCTTCTATTTTCTAAGATATCTGTCTTCGGTTCGGTCCGCTCCAAAACTAGTCCAGACCAGTCTGGACCGATTGGACTGAATAGCATAAAACAATATCTTCCTATTATGAATTAAAGATAATAAATGTTTATATTAGTACTAAGGTGTATGAGGAGTTGTTGGGAATGGAGTGCATGGTAAAATATATAAATATTAAGTTATATGTAACTTTTTAGAAATATTATTACTCTAAGATTGGAAGTAAATACTTGTTAAAATATGACATGAGAAAAAGTGACAGAGTTAAGTAGATAATTTAACTTTCAATCACTTTGTTTGATAACTATTGATTAAATTATATGTAAAGCTATTTTCATACACAAATAATTATTAAGAAAATACAATTAGCTACCATAGTGTGCTTATGAATAAATGTATGTTCATATAAAATGAGAACAAAGTTTGCTACATCAAACATATGGAAGTACAAAAGCATCTAAAGATATCTCGTTAGTTGTATTTTGAGTTTTCTTACTAAAAGTAGTGAAAGAAAGTTACTAGTCACATCAATACATGATTCTTTCATATTTTTTAACTAGCAACAATTTTAGTCGGCCTGGTCTTGGTTCGATCTAGGTCCGGTCCTGGTCCGGTCCGGTCCATACAGTTACCGGTATGGTTCTTGTTCAGTCCGGTCCTCAGTCCAAGAATTTTACTTATTCTGTCTCAGTCCAGTCCGGTCCGGTCGGGGTTTGGACCGATGTACAACCCTACACATGGGAACCTATGGTGCTAAGTACCTATCAAATGATGGCTTATACTAAGTGTTTTTAGGCTGATTTTCAACTTTACACATGACTCGATGGATGACTTTATATTAGAACCAATGGAGATTCCTTTGTGGCAACTGATGGTGATGAGAAATGGTGTCAAACAAATGGTCACACCTTAGGTTAGTTATAGACTCTTTTGGAAGATCAATGATTAATTGTTTAGTGCCCTAAAGATGGTATGAACTAATGGAATTTTTTTTAGTTCAACATCCGGTGGTGTTCAATGATGGTAGTATTGACCCCATCAACCGATGGTGACATAATGTGTCACAACCAATGGGGTTCAGGTTACCACACGATGGTGTAATTAGGTATCAAGAGTTGCTTCAATTAAGACTTAAACTGATAGTTTATTTGATTATATGATCCAAGGGTTAAACCTACATATCAACCGATAGTTTTGAAATGTTAAACCTGATCCAATGGTTGTGAATGGATGCTTCAACATCTAATGGTTGTTAATGGATGCTTCAACATCCAATGGTTGTGAATGGATGATTCAACATCCAATGGTTTAGAATGAAATATATAGTATAATGTTTTGGTTCTAATGATGAGAATTTGATGGTCAATACCCCTATATTTGAAGTCTTACCTTTGCCGTCAGGTGGATATAATTGATAATCACCATAATGAGATAATGGGTAAACCTAATTAAGTATAACTTGTTAGACCTAATCCTAATGTGTCTAAGTGATGGTGATTGATTATTGATAGCCCCCTTGAATGGTTAATAAAATAATGGAGTAATCTCTTATGGTGGTTGAAAGCCTAGTATACTATAATTTGATGGTTTCACCTTGAGTTATGCTTGGATCCATACTTGAGGATAGTATGGAATTTGATTGTGACGCTTCACCTTGTGTATCCATGATGTGATGGGGATGCCATGATTTAGGGTTTGGGTATGAATGTTACTTCGTAGCATCAATGTAACTTATCTTGTTATTCCTAACCCTAATACCATCAGGTGATGGTGATTAAACATGATTAGCCTCCCATGAATGACTAGTAGAATAATGGAGTATTCTCTTATTATTGTTGAATGATTAATATAATGATGGAATATCCTTCCGAATGATTTACTATAACTCTAATGTGTTAATTGGTGGTCATCATCGCTTTATGATTTATTCTTTCATATGTTGAACTTGTACACTATAGGTGTGATGTTCAATTATATCTAGCTTCCTTATATGTTGATATAATAAAGGAATTCTCTTAATTTCTAAGATAACCCTACAATGTTATCTTGTGAACATCTTTTAGTTATTTAATGAAATATCATATTGAGCTTGTGTATTACATGTATGGTGATAATTATTGAAAGCCTTATTTTAATACATAGAAAGATAATGATGATCTTATAGGGAATGATATGATGGTGTTAATGACTTTTGGGCATGGTTGAGCCATGATTGAGGTGTAATCCTCTTATGTTGACAAGGGTTGATACCTTGTGATATGGTGATAAGGATTTGTATACTATGATAGTATGATGGCAAGTGTAGTCTCATGAATGACAATGTACCATGTGATGATGAGTTGAGGAACAATGTCCCATACATTTTATATCTTTTGAAGTTGTTATACTTATATGCTTTCTAGAAGTGAATTAGGGTTTGTATGTCCATTTGTTTGATGCAACCTTAATTCACCCAATTGGAATGATTAATCAAGTGAAACCCTAATCATGCAGTTTCCATGTACCATAGATCCATTCCAGTGTCAGAACTTGCTGGATGGTGAAATGAGCAATTCCTAAGGAAAACTCAAAGTGCATATTTTTTAGTATGTGGGGGCGGAAGTTGAGAGTACCTCCTTGTGTCCACAATTGCAGGTTATAGTGGATGACAACAGTCACGCCTCTGATATTGTGTAATGTGAAAGGCAACAATTTGATTATAGGATGACTCTTATAGAGCGGCCATGCGTGAGCCTGTTCTCTAGTATTGTGACATGTGTTCGTAAGGTATGCTCGTAGAGACAATCATATGATGATTGACATGGCATAATTACCTAAAAGGATTTAATAATAACATATATAAAGGCAAGCTTCCAATTCATTTGTTTCACTTAGTTATGAGATAATGAGGATATAGAGTGAATGTTTAGAGAATTATATTACTCAATGACTTATGTTGTCAAGTTCGTATCCTTATGATGAGATCATACATATGTTAAGTGTAACATCCATGACCTGGGTTATGCCTTAACCCTAGGAGTTTTTCTTAAGCAAGTTAATTAGATCCTTAATTTTATCTTGTGAAAAGTAATTAAGGCTCAAGAGGAACTTATGTTTCAATTTTGGTCCTGTTTGAATAATGTTGAAGCAATGTTTGCTTATTTAGGACTAAAGTGCAAATTACCCAAGTTGAGGGGTTAACTTGAAAATGTTACATAAAAATATGTTCCTCTGATATTAAGACATCATAAGAATGAATATAATGTAGTGGAACAGTTTCCACAAGTTTGGGCACCAAGATAAAGCTTGTAGAGCAATGTGTGTGCATTAAAACCTAGTTTTGGTGTAAAGTACAATTTACCCAAAACCTAGGGTTCAATATGAAAATTACCACTTCAATAAGGTCCCTAATGTTTATTGACATCATTTAGAGTAAAGAAAATGAGAGGGGCACCTCATTTGAATTAAGTTGGAGGAGAGAGAATCTTGATATTAAAATAATCAATATTTAAGCCTAATTGAAACCCTAATTCGATTTAATGCAAAAATAAATAAAATAATTTGAAGGACCTTCAACCAAAACTAATATGGTTGGATTCAGATGTGTGTGGACGAGCTTAAGCCTTGCAAAGGCACGAGCATATCCTAAGAAGGTGAAATTCCACTCACCATTATTATAAGAAAAAGAAATCCCACTCAAAAATGGATATTAATATTATAAGGGTTAAGGTGCTAAATTCCTTTTCCCTTTATTCTTGGATAATGGAAGGGAGCTCGGTGGGGGATAGAGATGACTTTGCATACAAGAAACCAAGGGGGAGAAGGTGTCAATAATTTTGGAATTAAAAGACTTTTATAAAACATTTTCTCTCTCATTGCATATCTTATAAAAAGACCCTTTCCTAGCCCAAACAAAGGCTTTTTCGACCCCACTTCTTCTCTTTGCTTGCAAACCGACTAAGGGAACTAGGGAGGACCAGTAGGACGACCCCCAACCTGTTGGTAAGGTTCTTGATCCATTTCACCTTGATTCCATGGTGGAAATCGAAAATAAATTATGGATTTCTTCTTATTTCGATCTCATCTTCAACCCTAGCTAATCTTTTCAACCAAAAGCTTGAGGACGAGCCTAAGGGGAGTTTCAAAATCCACCATTGTTGCCGTGAGCTTGGAGCTTTGGAGCTCAATTGGAGGCGGGTTTTATAACTTGAAACCCTAATTTTGTTATTGCATTCAATTCCCCATCAAATAATGATCATTTCTCTATTTACAATTATTGATTTGGTTGATTGATACAATCTCCATGGAAATCACAGCAGGTTTCGTGGGTCTAGAGCTTGATGATGATGACATCATCATAAGCACACACCTCCCCAAATATCTAGACGAAATGGTTTCAATCAAATGTCCAAACGGTTTGAAACCGTTTGGGATGCTAAAAGAATATGCTAATGTATTTAATTAATCAAGTGAAATCATATCATGTAGAGCCGTGTCCATATAGCCATCAGTGTCAGAACTTTCTAGATGGTGAAACAGGTGCTCCGCGGAAAAACCCAGAACATATATTTTGAATATGTGGGGGTAATGAGCGAATGTATCCTTACGTCCTAATGAGGGAATTGAGGAATGGTAAACATTAAACCTCTCAATCCTTCATTACTTATATCGGGATGATGTATCACAAATCTCTCGATGATTGGGATAGATGAATTACACATCTCCCAATAATTTTAATGCCGTATCGATGGAGATAAATAAGAAATCTCACAATCGTGAAGAGAGTACAACACGCCACTGTAACTCTAATAGCGAAGTTTCCAATATACCCTGGAAAGCTATTTAGCATAGACACAAGATGTCCTGCATTTGATCTCGTACTGACCGAGACAAGGGAGGTCTTGGTATCCGACTCTACCTTTAACCTTGTATGGTACCGATTTCGACTTCACAATGGTCGGTTGGAGTATGAGCGGTATAGCTCATCTCCTCAGGGCATAAATGTGATTGTAAAATGTAATCATCCATATAGCATGTTTGCTTAAGGATTGAATACGGAAATTCATTGGCTGATTTTATATTTCTTTCATGCATCCCTAGTTGATAAATGTTATTCATATCTCTTTACAATCAATGCAAGTAGATATGTGAAATATGAATCTACCATGAGTAGATACAATGCTCTCCTTAGGAAAAGATACTACTTTACTCTGTTTATTCAATGATTAATGTTGCTGTTAATTTATAAGAACTCCTGCTTAGTTTTAATTATAGTAAACTGCTATAACAATGTTTTGGCGGAGAGTTATATCTCCCGCTGGGGAAATTTACAATTGTCTCACCCCCGTGGGATCCAATGTTTTTAGGTAAACGCAGAAGAAGAAGCAGGAACCCTATAGCAAGGGAAATGCTACATCAGTATCAAAGACAGCAGTGATGACTCAGGTGGAGGCACTGGCTGACAAGTTTTGTATAGATAGTAGTCCTATGTGTCGTCTCTGTACTCTCAGGTCCTCGGAGTCAGTGTTTTAAATGAATCAATCTAAGATTTTGGCTTGATGCCTTGATGTTTTATGCTATCTATATATAATGTTATAGGGTAGCTGAAGATGTAATATTCAAGAAGAGATAGTACATGTTGTGTACTAGTGGATCAGAATGTAAATATTATACTTTGGTTAGGATCTCTTTGCAAAAAGTTTTAATTTTTAGTGATTTTCAGTAATCCTCTGCAAATGATTCGCTTCTGCTTAATTAATCTTGTGTTTTATAAGTTGGATTCTACAAGTTAGTGGTATCAGAGCTCTAGGTTCACTGAGTCTACAGAGACATATGGATTTCTTCTTATTTCGATCTCCTCTTCAACCCTAGCTAATCTTTTCAACCAAAAGCTTGAGGACGAGCCTAAGGGGAGTTGCAAAAGCTTCATCCACCATTGTTGTCGTGAGCTTGGAGCTTTGGAGCTCAATTGGAGGCGGATTTTATAACTTGAAACCCTAATTTTGTTATTGCATTCAATTCCCCATCAAATAATGATCATTTCTCTATTTATAATTATTGATTTGGTTGATTGATGCAATCTCCATGGAAATCACAGCAGGTTTCGTGGGTCTAGATCTTGATGATGATGGCATCATCATAAGAACACACCTCCCCAAATATCTAGACCAAACTGTTTCAATCAAATGTCCAAACGGTTTCACAAACCGTTTGGGAGCAAACAGTTTCAAATCGTTTGGAATGAAACAGTTTCACTAAACCGCATAGAAGCAAACAGTTTAAGACCGTTTGGTGATTTTGACCATGGTTTACCATTTGGGGATTTGTTCATAATGATCCAGGTTAATGACCCATCAACTATTATTGATTAACTCCAATTGGGTCATGAGTTGAAGGGCCATCAATCACCTAAACCCTAATTGGGTTGAGTGTTGATTTCATAAGTGATTGAGTTTGGAACTTGGATTTATTGACCCAAATGGTCTCAAGAACATTTGGAGGTCAACCAAGACCGTTTGGAGGTCTAGGTTTGAGTATGGTTAGGTATTTGAAGATTCAAACATATGGTATAAACCCTAATCGGCTAAGTGCTGATTTTGCAATTGAATGAGTTGATGCTTTGGGTTGATTGACCCAATCAGTTTCAAGACCGTTTGGGGATCACCCAAACGGTCTCAAGACCATTTGGGGGTCACCCAAGACCGTTTGGAGGTCTAGGGTTAAGTATGGTCAAGTGTTTGAAGGTCCAAAGAATACCAAATTGAAATACAATTAAGTGCTAATTTGATGACCAATCCTAGGACCCAAACCCTAATTGAATGACATGCTTAATGATGATATGATGGGAAAACGGTCTCAAGACCATTTGGAGGTCATCCAAACGATCTCAAGACCGTTTGGGGTCACCCAAGACCGTTTGGAGATCTAGGGTTGACCATGGTTTGGTGTTTGAAGATCTAAAGGTACTAAGTTGAAGTGCTATCAAATGCTGATTTGGTGATCAATCCAATGATCCAAACTCTAATTGATTGACTTGGATTTTGATGTTGATACGGGAAAACGGTCTCAAGACTGTTTGGAGGTCATCCAAATGACCTCAAGACCGTTTGGGGCCAGGTTATGTCCATTTTGTATGGTGGTCCAATAGTTTCAAAGCAATTAGTTTTGCAATGATCAACATTGAAGGATCATCAATTCCAAACCCTAATCCAATTGATTCAAAACCTAATTGATGATCAATTGAGGGACAATTAAGGGTCAAATCAGTTGAAAGTTGACCTATCTAACTCAATTGAAGAATGGTGATAGGTCCAATTGATGATTGGTTACATAAATTCAATGGTTGAAGGAATCAACATTGGAAACCCTAATTCTATTTGAGTGGTTGAGACCATAATTGGTCCATGCAGTTTTGAGGAGGTTTGGACCAAACAGTCTCAAGACCGTTTGAGTCCAAATGGTCTCAAGACCGTTTGGGACCAAACGATCCCAAACCGGTTGAGTTCATGCGGTTTTAAAACCAACCTTTAGCAAACGGTTTCAAGTGTGCACCTTTGGAAAATGGTTTCAACCTCAACTTTACTAAATGGTTTTGAGTACTCAACCAAGACCATTTGAGGTCTGAATGGTCAAGACCGTTTGAGGTCTAAGTAACCAAGATCATTTGAAAGGTAATTAATCAAATTGTATGAACATTTAAAGTGGTTGAAGGTTAATAGTTTAAGTGAATAATTACATGATGTAAACCAATGGTGTTTATAATAATGGTACCTTTAATGAGGTAGGGTGATCAACACCCTTTAAATAGTTAAGCCTTAATAATCAAGGTGATAATGACATAAACCATGATGTCAATTCTTCTTCAATATTGAGTTGACTTAGCCTTATCAAGGCTGAAGCTTATATCATCTTATAGAAGATGAAAGATAAGACTTCCTACACGAATGATAATCAAGTAGTGGACTTCCATTATGAATGAATGTCTAATTAGGGTATGATCCTTAATAGTGAGATCATGAAACCCTAATTATGAAGGTTAATGAACTATAACCCTAATTGAGAGCATTGGTATGTGAAATCCTAATACATGATGATGATATGATCTTAATTCATAATGATGACATGATAAAACCTAATTTAAGGTATTTTGATGGTCACTCCTAATTGGGATAAATAGTAAACCCTAATCTAGGGTGATGTGATGTAAATAGTAAACCCTAATCTAGGGTGATGTGACGTGAATAGTAAAACCTAATTGAGGGTGATTCCATGTGAAAACCTAATTGAGGGTGAATCCTTATAAACCCTAATTAAGGGTGATTCCATGTGAAAAACCTAATTGAGGGTGAATCCATGATAAATCCTAATTAAGAGTAATATTATGGAAACCCTGAAGAATGATGTGAAGTGACACTTAAATCCAGGATGATGCCATATAATGATATGTGCAACCATAGTCATGGTATATTGGTTAATACACCAAAGTAGGATGTGGTTATTACAATCAAGTAAAATGAGGATGTTATAACCATGAAGGGCAAAGTTGATAAACTATATGAACGATAGTGTTGTTACCCTAATGAATAAGGGTCTAAAGGACAAGATGATGCCTAGATCATTATATATCTAATTTCATGCATGTGTAATAACCCTATGCATCTTACAATGATGAGGGTATGAAACTCTTAGGAGTGATGTATGTAATATTATATAATGGAGTAAATAACATCCTATGAGTTGAAATACCTAAAGTGGTTGATAATGATTTTATTCTATATTAACAATGCCTAACCATTGGATAAGTCCATATCCTTAAAGATAGCTGGACAATTCTAATGTGTAACCTATACACTATATGATGAAAGCGATAAGTTAGTGAATAAAGTATTAAGAGGGAAATACCTTAATATAAGGTTAGTTGATTAATTTAAGTAAGATGGAAATGAGAAGAAAGTGATACATCATGACATGATAGATAACACATTCAGCATTTCAGGATAGACATTCCTCGTTGAACCCCTAATCCAATATTCTTGGATAAGAAACACATGGAGTGCGTAATATGTAATTGTTACAATAAAGATGTAATGAACTCAATGTACCTTTATATATGTTGATTAATAAACCTTGAGAATGGGACTAAGCCAAATCAATGAGTATGGTGTAATCATACCATGACAAGGATGAGAAATGAACTCTTACCTTGATTGATGATCATTAATGATATATGATGAGAATAGTGATCATAAGCAAATACTTATGATATCTTTGAATACTCCTAGAAGTGTGGAGCAATACATTAGGGTTGAACCAATAATATGAGCATGAAACCCTAATTAATGAAAGATGGGAAACCCTAACCCTAATTTTGGGTAAAGGGAATGAAAAGCCCTATTTGACAGATAACCCTAATCCTGATAAAGGATGGTGGTGTTACTGATGTTTCACATGATGTGACAAATGACTTACATGATTGTTATCATGACTATTAATCATGTAGACATCATGAGATGATGAACATAGCCATACCTGAGCTATGACATTCATATAATAAATATGTTGAATGGCCTTATGTGCCTGATGTTGTTGTTGCTTAGCAAGAGTAACAAAAGGTATATGGACCTTATGAGTTCCATGAACAGGTTGTTGCCTAGTGAAAGGTGATAAAATATTTAATAGGCCTCGTGAGCCATGTGAGATACTTGTATATCAAGTATTATGTACACCTCGGTCTGAGGACCTGAAGGTAATAGTTACCTAACAAGTGGTAACAATGATAGTGATGAACTGAGGGTATGAATACCCAGCTTGATAAGTAAAATAATGATGTTGCTGTGAGATGTGAACTTTCAAGTAAGGAGATAAGGGATTAAGATTCCAATGAATTATAAGTTTTAGTATAGCTATACATAAGAGCCTGCATGTTTCTTTGTAGCAATTGTCATAATAATTCCTATTTGAGAACTTGACTGATGCTAAAAGAATATGCTAATGTATTTAATTAATCAAGTGAAATCATATCATGTAGAGCCTTGGCCATATAGTCATCAGTGTCAGAACTTGCTGGATGGTGAAACGGGTGCTCCGCGGCAAAACTCGGAACACATATTTTGAATATGTGGGGGCAATGGGCGAATGTATCCTGACGTCCTAATGAGGGAATTGAGGAATGGTAAACATTAAACCTCTCAATCCTTCATTACTTATACCAGGATGATGTATGACGAATCTCCCGATGATTGGGACAGATGCAGTACACATCTCCCAATAATTTTAATGCCAGATCGATGGAGATAAACAAGAAATCTCACGACTGCGAAGAGAGTACAACACACCATTGTAACTCTAATAGCGAAGTTTCCAGTATACCCTGGAAATCTATTTAGCATAGACACAAGATGTCCTGCATTTGATCTCGTACTGACTGAGACAAGGGAGGTCTTGGTAGCCGGCTCTACCTTTGACCTTGTATGGTACCAATTTCAACTTTGCAATGGTCAGTTGGAGTATGAGCGGTATACCTCATCTCCTCAGGGCATAAATGTGATTGTAAAATGTAATCAGCCGTATAACATGTTTGCTTAAGGATTGAATACGGAAATTCATTGGCTGATGTTATATTTATTTTGTGCATCCCTAGTTGATAAATGTTATTCATATCTCTTTACAATCAATGCAAGTAGATATGTGAAATACGAATCTACCATGAGTAGATACAACGCTCTCCTTAGGAAAAGATACTACTTTACTCTATTTATTCAATGATTAATGTTACTGTTAATTTATAAGAACTCCTACTTAGTTTTAATTATAGTAAACTGCTATAACAATGTTTTGGCGGAGAGTTATATCTCCCGCTGGGGAAATTTACAATTGTCTCACCCCCGTGGGATCCAATGTTTTTAGGTAAATGTAGAAGAAGAAGCAGGAACCCTATAGCAAGGGAAAGGCTACAACAGTATCAAAGACAGCAGTGATGACTCAGGTGGAGGCACTGGCTGCCAAGTTTTGTATAGATAGTAGTCCTATGTGTCATCTCTGTACTATCAGGTCCTCGGAGTCAGTAGTCAGTGTTTTAAATGAATCGATTTGAGATTTTGGCTTGATGCCTTGATGTTTTATGCTATCTGTATATAATGTTATAGGGCATCTGAAGATGTAATCTTCAAGAAGAGATAGTATAGGTTGTGTACTAGTAGATCAGAATGTAAATATTATACTTTGGTTCTTAATGGAAGAGTTTCCTATGTTTGGATCTCTAAGCAAAAAGTTTTAATTTTTAGTGATTTTCAGTAATCCGCTGCAAATGATTCGCTTCCGCTTAATTAAAATTGTGTTTTATAAGTTGGATGCCACATTAAGAGTACATATACATATTATCATTATGTCCATGATAGGTTGTTATTGTGGAAGGTTGATAGACAACAATAACACATAAGATCAAAGTGTGAGTTGGCTGATGACTAAATCTCATTAGTCATGATATGGCAATATCAAATCAAGCACACATATACATGTTGGAAAACAGTGTGTCAGATAGACCCACCTTGAGAGTGACACATGGTTTTGTGGTCACAATTATCTATTATAATGAAGGTGGTGATTGTGATTCTTATACCTAAAATCACTACACTCATCACATGTCGTTGGGTACACATTGACATTGTCAAACACAGTCCTGAAACATGGATTGTTATAACGGTGATGATTGGGTGATTTTAACACATGGGGATAGACTGTGAGTGATAGATATGGGATTTTTCCCTCCTATGGGAGTATGATATTCAGGACACTTGATTAGCGAGACTGAGAAATGCATGTGCATGGACATGTGAATCAATATATGATATTGATGTCACATTATTTCAGACAATCTGCTCTTGGTTCAAGAAACATGGATTGAATGTTGAGAGGATGACCAACCATGCCTCGATTTCATCTTGGATATCAGAGATGTAGGAATTATACAATCACTGCAACACCTTGCACAGATTGTAGGTTGAAGTTGTTCTCCAACTTTCCATTTCACTTGGGTAGCACTGATGTGCAACTAGGTACCACTTTTTGCTTGTGATGTCATAAGCTAGTTATGGACATTCACTGCCAATGTGACACGGGACCTATAGGGACACACACATAGGAACTCGTCTAGAAGAGGAGTTTGATCTTGAATGACAATTGGATTGATTACTAAAGTGTTTAGGTATTCAATTCATGTAACTGATTGCCTGATTGGTTAACCAAGACTACCAAATGACCATCTCACTGTGTGAGGTGGCCGTTTGGGCAGCTAGACGGGCATCTCATGTAGTTGATACGACTATTTGGGGGTCAAGATGATCAAAGTCTGATTTGCCTAAGTTCTACCCTTGAACCGATCGGCTCAACTCAACTCACCAGACGGTCATCTGGGTGAGTGAGACAGGCATCTCACTTTAGTGAGATGGACCGGTTGGGTAAAATGAAGGTTTAGGATGTTTCTTTAATAGTTTTGGTTGTTCTTTACTTGAGGAATAAGGAAATTAATATGATATATTAATTGGATTCGAAATAGACAAATTTGATTCAGATTGGAAACTACCAAATAGCTATTTGGTAGTGCGAGATGACCATCTCACGCACTGGACGACTGTATGGGTGTGTGAAACGACCGTTTTGGCTGTCACAGACTACAAATTATTGCGAAAAGTCAAGATATCTTAGTCCTTTCCACTCCCACTTTTAGTCCCACATTGACCGGGGACTGGGAACCCTGACCCTAACCCCTCATATATATAGAGGGGTACTGGGGGCTTCTCAAGATACAATAACTACACTAATAACATAGAATCAGTTGCTCTGACAAGTGTTGTCCTCTCTGGTTGTGGAAACCAGGAGAGCCCAGGCAAGTCCTACATGACTAGGGAGGGATAGCCATAGGAGAGAAAAACCGAGGGTTGTCATAGAGGGAGAGTAGGTTGGTGACTAGTACACCAATGAGGAGAACAACTCTTTTCTGTCCGTTCTTGGTGAACAACAGGAGTTCTAGTTGGTCCGTGTAGACTACTCTATAGGCAAGAGTCCTTTAGCTGCTGCTCGGAGAGCAAAGTCAAACTGCAGTCTATGGTGAGACCACAAGAGTCGTTACAGAGGTTGCACAAACATTATTCATGGTGAAGACCAGGAGATGCAAAACCACCGTCCAAGAGCAACTTTTCAGAAGTTTCAAAGAAGCAAGTTTTATTGCTCGACTTGCTCCAGGACCAAGTATAACTTGCTAAAACCATCCTTCCTATTTCATAGTAGTTGATGCAATCTTGCTGTATTAGGGAATATAGATAGATAATTTTTAATTTATGCTTCTATACTTTGTGCTCGTATTTCCCTACAGTGGTATCAGAGCCACGTCAATTTACTATGTTTTAGGATAATCAATATGATCAGAATTTGGTTTTATCATTTATTTATTGCATACGATGCAAATATTGAAACTTCTCTCATATGCATATCTGATCAAAGACCACATAATCTCAAACTAATATATATATATATATATATATATATAGAGAGAGAGAGAGAGAGAGGCTAGAATACACTCGAGTGTATTCGAAGTAGAATACACTCAAGTAGTTTTTCATGCTGTAATAATTTTTTCAAAAATCTAATCCATTGATCTTCTTAAACATCATGTGAATAGATCTTGTACAAAATTTGAGCACATGTGGACATTTATAGGTCATGTTATAAAGACGACAAAAAATATGCATTTCAAATTAGTTTCACGCATCGATTTCATTGCCCTCGAATGAGTGACTTACACTCATCCAAATGGGCTAAAAATTTGTATGTAGCCTAGTTATAGTATGACAGTGAAGATTAATGGTTTACATTTTGCAAAAAAAGTAGTCTTGATATGCAAACACACTTGAGTGTATTCGTGCGATCTATACACTCGAGTGTATTCTAGCCTAACTCTCTCTCTCTCTCTCTCTATATATATATATATGTATATACACATATGCAATTTACATGTGTCACCCTTAAAGCAGATTTGATGGTGAAGATGTAGCGTGGTTATGGCCTAAACCCTAAATTTGTGTGTGGTTGGATGGTTTGGTTCTTGTTTATCTCGATCAACGTATCAAGACTCTCCCTCCCTCTCCCCAATGTAAACTTAATGCTTTCCTATCTTTTCTCCCCTCGAATGTGACTCGAGGTTTCCCTTATTCAATGTAATAAAGTAGAAATAGGATACTATCTTTTCATGCAACGATATTGAAGATGTTCATCGCCGATTGAGAGAACCAATCCTTAAGACGAGCTGACTATTTGGAGGATCATGGAGGACAAAGGATGATGGAACCAGACGACCACCTAGTGGGCCCAACCGACTGTCTAGAAGGAGTCCAAACATCAGTTTGATAGGAGGCCAAACGACCATCCCTTGAGGCCCAACCGACCATTTAGAAGGAGTCTAAATATTGGTTGGACAGAAGGACCAACCGACCAACCAAGAGGTGAGATGACCGGTTCAAGGGTTGAACTAATCTACCTAGATTGGCAAGCATAGATCTACATCAACTGTAGGTCCATACATGTGATGCGATGATTGAACTAGGTGGTATTAATTCCTTGTGGCTCCAAGTAATTACAAATAGACACGGCCATAACCATCACCTTTTGTTTTATATTGCATGTTTACGTTGTGGGATATAGCATGTATATGATACATACTATATATGTGGTGATTGGATACAATATATGTATATATATGATATATATGAAATCTATCAATCAAACATACTAAGTCTTAGATGCTTTCCAATAGAAATACACATGAAAAACTTGTTTGACCAAGCGTAGGTTACGCTAAAGCATGGTACACCATCTACCTCGTGGAAGTGTGATCGTAGTAATACAGGTCTCGCCAAAGCAGGGTGCTTTATTATTGTACTGGCTATTGGGTCAGGCTTAACTGGTGGTTCTCAAAGAGTCTGGGCCCAGAAGCATGCAGATGATTATGGCAAAGAGTTGTACATGTCATATATCCAAGAATTGTATATGATGCAATTGTCACAATTTCCTACCTTAATGGTTGATTAGGGACACTAGTGTAGCCTGGGTAATAATCTAATAATTTTGGATCTTGGCTCATTAGAAAATTGTACAGTGTAATTTTCTGAATTGATACTTGAGGGGATGTCAATTTGAACAAAATAATGAGAATGATACTTAATTAAAGACCTAATTGTTATCACCCAATTTTTAATCAAATCAAATCAAAATTGAGTTTTTGATAAAATTGCAAATTCTTTTATAGAATCAAATGGCCACACCAAACAATCACTTTTCTCTACGATCGATCCTTGAGAAGGACAAACTTGTTGGGAACAACTTACACATTTTCTTTAGGGTGTTGAGAATTGTTCTCACATAGGAGCGCAAGATCTATGTCCTGGAAATGCCAGAACCAAAGGAACCACCTCAAAATGCTCCAAGGGATGACAACGATGCTTATAAGAAGCATACTGAGGACGTTGTGGATGTCAAATGTCTGATGCTTTGTTCAATGAACCATGAGTTGCAAAGGTAACATGAGAACATGGGAGTAATTGAGATGGTCACACATCTCAAGAACATGCATGAAGATCAAGCAAGACAAGAGAGATTTGTTGTCTCCAAGGCACTATTCAAATGTCACATGGCTGAAGGAGATCCAGTAGGTCTTCATGTGCTCAAGATGATTGGGTATGTGGAGAACCTAACCAGTCTAGGATTCCCCTTGGGCCAAGAGTTGGCCACTGATGTGATTCTGTAGTCTCTGCCCGAGTCATATAGTCAGTTTATCATGAACTACAACATGAACAACTTTGACAAGTCGTTGACATAGTTGTTGGCCATGTTGTGAATAGCTGAGACACAAATGAAGAAGGACAAGCCCAAGTCTGTGATGATGATCAACAAGACAAAATGGGAAGTCTAAAGGTAAAGGCAAAGCTAAGAAAGGTTCTAAAGCTAGCCAAAAGCCCAAGTCTTTAGATCTCAAGGTAAAAGGTGGAATAAAGAACTAAAGAGGTGATTGTCACCATTGTCACTAGCCTGGACATTGGAAGAGAAATTGACCACTCTGGTTAGAGGAACTGAATAAGAAGAAGGATGGAACTGAGGCCTCCACTTTAGGTATAAACCATATAAGATAAATCCGATTACTTCTTCATTTTGGTATGTGATACCAAATAGATATCTGACATACTAATGTGCATGATCTGACAAGAAGTAAAGGCCTTCATGGAAGGACAAGGATGGATAAGGTTGAGCAAGTATTGCAGAAGCCATAGTCTACATTTAAATTTATCTTAGCCCAATGGGTATGTAATAGAGTTATTAGATCTGCCATTTCATTATGTCATTAGAATATAAAAATTTTCTTTATGCATCTTGTATGGACAAGGATGCTTATCAATGAAGAGTCATTAGTGTTTTTGTTTCAAAGATATGATATTACATGGCATTAGCCCAAAAACATATTGTGATATTTATACAAAACGATCCAAAGATGAAAGTTTATACTAAAAGATTATAATTGATAACTCAAGACTATCATTAGCATTAGTCATCTTATATGAATATGAGAGATTCATGCCTAGAACACATATTGATTTTGATCTACATTCCCTTGGTTATTGAACCTAAGAAAATATGCAAGTCTTATTCATACTAAATATGACATGACATCCTTCACTAAATCTAGTGGGAGGATAAAGCTTTCATTAGACCTTATTCATATGATGCATGAAGATCTTATGGAATGAATGCTATAGAAAATTAATACTTCATTTTCATTTACTGGTAATATGATGATATGTACCAAATGAAATAAAAGCATCAATCTCTTGAAAATGTTCAAGGAGATTGTACATGAAATATACCATTGATGAAATTATTAAGATACTTTGATATGATCAAATATTGAAATACTTTATATCAATATCTTGGATACCTTTAGGAATGAACTGTGATAATGTATCACATGACAATCTGTCTGAACATGATGATGTGTCAGAATGAAGGATTTATACCATGATGAGTCATGATATAATTATCAATTAATATAATCTTCTTACATCCTCATAAATATATATACCTATCACTAAATAATGTACCATCTGAATGGTTTACAAGGATATCATATATGATATGATTTGGGAATGTCCCAATAGGTCTAAAGGATTGAAGCCCACCTTGAGAAAGTAGTTTCTTGAGAAGGTTTATCCATAAACCATGATAATTGAATATTACTATTAGTCCCAATCCAATAACAAAATCATTTCGTTAACAAGATAACTAAATTCTTAAAACATTCAGTGGGAGTAAAAGTAATACTCAAAGTGTTTGAGATCAACAATATGGGTGCAATGCGAAAAATGAGAATCACAAGTTGTTGTGGAATCTCAAGTTCATCATATAACATAGAATAAAATATTCTAGTAGAACACATCTAAGATTGGAGAATTGTGAATCCAACGATTCAGATGGGTTGGTCATACAAGATGATCCAACTACTCAACTAGAAGCTATTTTGAGTAATATGAGATCCATGTAATCTAACAAGGTATAACCTTGATAGTGCCACATAAAGAGGTAACACCTAAAGGGTTCAATAGTATATTATGATCAAGACCTACATGGATAACATTTAAGGACAAATTGGTTGAATTGATCAAGTTCAAGTTGTTGAACATGATAGAAATTCATTTACCAATTGTCATGCTTGTTGTTATAGTTAGAATGGACTATGATAATTTTCATATGAAGATGGAAACCATATTCTATAAGGGAATACATTAGAGGATGTGTAGGTGACACAACCTAAAAGGTTTCATAACTTCATTAATGAAAATTAAGTCCTTGAACTACAAAGTTCAATCTGGGATTGAAACAAGCAACTAAGAAGTGGGATCTTTTAACTCGACAAGATAGTTAAAGAGTTTGACTTAAATCAAGACAAAAGAAGAAATTTGTGTTTACAAAAGATTTAGTGGGAGAATATATGAATATTCCACATATGATGAGGAATAACATCTCAATATTGTGAATATTGAGAACTGGCATGAAAATGACCTTTAGCAATGAAGGATTAAGTGAAACATCTTTTGAGATAAGGATCAAGACCTATGATATAGTTCTTTAAGGTTTCATAATGGAAGTTTAAGCACGTATAATAGTAATGTGTTGAAAGAGTTCAACATGGAAGGATTCAATGAGAGAGAATTCAGATTAGTCTCTCATGAACCTGTATTCCAATTCTTGTGAAGAATGGGAATATCATGAATAAGATTCCATGGGCAGTCCATTAGTGGATCTTTCATGTAAGCTTTTAACAAGCTTATCCCATATAATCTTGTATCTATTAGACATGACAAGATGATATAAATTCCAATAGAGGTTATTGGAAAGTCATTAAAGATATCCATTAGTACTTGAGAAGTGACATGAATGCAAGACTTTTATTAACAATGAATTAAGAAGTTGACTAGAGATTTAGTAGCAAGAAGAACTAATCCTAATATGTGGTACCTTCTAATTTGAGATTTTTGTAAGGAGTTGAAAGATTTCTTTTATTTACCAAAATTCCATTGTGAGTCAAATGACATGGTACATGTATCTAGATGTATTATAAGAAATGGACAAGGGTGATATGATTGTGATGATATGTAATGGATATAATATTATTTAGATAAGTATGATGAAGTTGTTTATCTATATACTTTTAAGAATACATGGGTTGACCTAAGCTAAATGAAATACACTAGAATCATACCATTACATATTTCAATGAGAGAAAATTTTAATTTAATGAGTTAATTTAGAATGATTTATTCTAAGGGTAGTAGTGAATATGAAATGAAAGAAGTTGAGACAAATGAATATGAAATGAAGGGAAAATGATGAAAACTAGTAGATGGATCTAAGAACCTAACTTGAACCCTAAAATGATGACCTACATAATTATGGATAATGATGTCAAGTGAGGGATTACGAAATGCATAGAAGTATAGTTCAAATCAATTACAAGATGAGGTTCAAGGATGTGAATAGATTTACAAGCATGTGTTCTCAGATTGTAATTGTTTGTTAGAATACTTGTACTTTGAGAATGGTCTAACTTGATGGACTTAAAATAAGAATCAAACATGCATAGATTTGTAACCCTAACCAAAGAATGCTAAATAATTGTAGAGGAAAATTAGGTGTGTTATGCACATGTATGCTTGATATTTAATTACATGTATTGAAATTGGATGGAATGAGAATATGATGTGTGATAAACCTAAAATGAGTATGATGGATGACATAATATGTCTATATTCTTATATCCTTGTTAGTTCTAATGTTTATGCGAATACTTAATTAGAATTGTGGCATGGAATGAATTGATAAAAAATATGTGGAGATTTAATTAAAATGCATCGATAACATTTGATAAACTCTACTAAGGGTAAATACTTGATAATGACATGATGTGTAGGGTTGAAAGCCCACTGATTTTCACTTATATAATTGATGTGGAAATGGAAAGAATCATTTGTGTTGAAAACTATAGATTGTTGTGCTTCTTATATGGAACGTTGTCTTTCTTGATAAACCTAATTTGATTCATGTAATTCTAGTTGTGTGGCGATCCACACATATGATAAATAATGTTTTGAATTCTTTAGAAGATGAGTAAAAGGGATTATATAACAAGTAAAATGGTGAATAGATCTATTTAGGTGTCCTAGACACCATGAGTTTTCCTTGAGGTCCATACTGGGGAAATGAAACAAATCTCCTTGTAGTGATCAAAGATTTATGAGAAGGATTACCAGAGTGTGGATCAAGACCTTAAAGGTTAGACTATCACGAGTTATGAGTGATCCATCTAGTGTGACTCTAGCCCTAAATCCTTTTATGTGAAAGTCTATGTCCATGAGGAATAGACTCTAACGAAATGAAAATGTGAAACATGAATGTATGAGAAATGTCGTGATATGTGATATATTTAATGTTTTGTTGGTTCCTATATCATGTACCTGAGATGAGGATGTGAGCCTCTTTAGGCAACCCTGTGGTGGACTAGGGTCTATTATTGATATCTAGGGTGGTAAGATAAACCTTAAGATAGTGATGGTGAGTCTTTGATATGAGAATCAAGTGTGGTGACTTCTACTTGGTGAGGTGCAAGCCAAGTAGTTTCAGGGAAAATGAATAAAAGACGACAAGCCATGATAATACTAGTTGAACATTTTTATTACATGACTTTTACTACTAGATGATAGATCTGACATTGTTCATTATATTTCTTATTGTAGAAATTAACCATTCTTTTATAAAGATAATCATTTTTCTTATTCTTATTTGTCAAGTTGGGAATATGACCTTAGATGTTGACAAGTGGTTGATCATAGGTTTTAATATCTTCTCTAAAAATTATTTGTATATACTTGTTATTTGAATAGTCTTATTTGGTAGACATGTATTATGTGGACTTCAACATTAGGGCTGCAGGATCAGTTCCTGGTCCAGCTGGTGGGGTGTCACAAGGATGATGTTTTATGTTGATTCTAATTGTTTAGATCTTGGATTATTACTCATACTAAAGGGTTGTCATTCTAAAGTAAGTAGTATGCACTGACTTATTCATACACATGCTCTTAAAAGATGCTTTACAGTTGGAATTGGCCTAAGTAAGTAACTTATCTCATTGATCGGATTATTCTCATAAAATGGATGTGCTAAATGCTAGAACTATCTGTTATACTTAGCAATATCTACAAGTTTTTTATAAGATCAACACACTTAATCTAATTCCGATGTGTTCACCTAGGTTGAGTGGGAGTTATCCTCTCACTAGGGTTGTATATGAGTCTTACGAGATTGTTTCAAACAGTTTATAGATATAATTCTATCTAGCTGGGAGGTTGTGATAAAGAAGATGTAAATAGAAGAATAATCTAAATTTATTAAAATATCCCTCTACATTCTTTTCTAATGATGGGAAGTATATTGAGTTTGTTATTTCATGTCCATGTAGCTAATGTAAACTAAACTTCATATGAGTAAAAAGATTTTGATTCTAGTTTTAATGGAGTAGAATATGACTTAGAATGACTAAATATGTCATTTCTGATGTGACATTGGTTACTAATGATATCCAATTTTGTGGATATCTCATGCCTAAATTCCCCCCTAGATTCCTCTCTTTGTGTAGAGTTACCCTAAATTTCTCTTATTTTTCTCACAATTACCAATTATATCTTAATTCGAAGATAACTACTCATTCCTATGCAGATAACTCGCCAAACAATGGTTTTGACCAACTTATAGAATGAACATGAGTTTTCACAACTGATGGTGACCATCCCACAACACCAGGACCTTGGAATTTCTACTAGTGACTATCCCTTCAGATCTACCATCGACATATAGTTAGCCTGAACATCAGTTATTAAAACTAATGGCTAGGTAGGTAGCCAATCAGAATAACCATTGGTTGTGAAAACTGATGGCCCACCTGGATCTAAGTTGGAGCTCAACCGATGACTGGACTGGGAAACTCAACCGATGGCTAGATTGGGTAACTCAATTGATGGCTGGACTGGGTAGCTCAACCAATGGCACACTGATTTACAATCTTCTGCTCTAGAAGGAGAGTTGTACAATCTGATGGTCAGCCTGGACCACAAGTGATGTCTAGGCATACAATGACTTCTCAATGTGACCTGCCTACTAATGGTGCCATTGGATGCATCAATCATTCAAGACCATTAAGCACGTGCCCCAAGGCATATGCTCAGAGGACTTGCATCATAAGTAAATCTCCCTAAACCACCACCTTGAACTCTAGACTGGGAACTATAAATAGAAGAGCCCATGATACATTGCAAGGGTCGTGATGTAAGGGAGACAACAGAGTGCTACCATACAACCACCTAACCATCGATCTTCGGGTGGAACCTTCCACCCATCGGTTCATGATCTCCAAGGATGAGAGTCCAAGGAGTAGAGTGCCTCCACCTCCACAGAGCAGTTCGAGACTTCTTCTTTAGGGGAAATAGGGAGTAGAGCAGTCGTCATTGCCTCCAAAGCCATATTAAGAGTGGAGAGAATATCCATCAACCTTGAATAGTCTATGGTTACTATTGGTGTATCTTTCTCCATATTCTCTGAATTTGTTCACTTTCTTACATTCGCCTTCATTCCATCTCATTTTCCATCTCCATGTCTCACTATATTTGTAATTTTTCCATTCTACTCATCAACATGAATGGCTAGTCATAAAACTTGGGTTGGGGGTAGCCACTAAGGCTCTCCCAACATATAAATACTTATGTGCATTGAAATTATGCTTTTAGAAAAGTTTATCTTCATACTCTTCTTCTTAATACTTCACTTGTATGCTTATCTACCATCTTGTGTTGTTTGATTGTTAATTCCTCAAGAGAGTAGTATTAACCTATATATAAGAGTTATGGAGTTGTATGAATGCATGAAAATGTTGGAACACTTAAGATGATGATCATATGGTTTGACTAGTGATTGTTTGTTTGCCATCTTTAGAGAGAGACAACCTTATAATCTACATCTATCCTAAGCTCAAGAGAGGAGGGAATAGACACTAGTGATGATTGCTTGTAAACTTGCTAAGGGTATGCAATGGGTGTGAGTATTGCATGTTGGTGAGAGACCTTGGATGGTGAAATCAAATCCAAGTTTCCCATCCACACTTGTTACCACATCTTTTGACTTTCTTGGTCCTTTATTTCACTCTTTATCTTGTCTTACTTGTTTGTTTCTTGTCTGTTCAAGAACCATCATTTCATAAGGAACACAAAACTTTATCTTACCTCTTGGTTTGTGTAACTAAGCCAATGCTTTTAATTCTTAACACATACCACCCTTATCTCTGTGGATTGACCCCGATTTACTACATCAGATCCCGTTATCATCATTGTGGGGGCCTAAGTGTTGGGACACAAATTTAGAAGTCTGATTACTCTAGATCCTCTCCTTTTTGGATGTGTTATTTAGTCGGGTCAGTTACAATATTTTATGACAACAAGGGAAAATTTATCTGTGTGTTTGTATATCTTACTCATGTTTGTTGATAATGAAGTGTTTTGTTTCTTAACTGGGGATTATATTTAGGGTTTCTCTCTAATGGTTTGCAATTATGTTAATAAAAAAATAGGTCTTGACAATACCCGTCAAATACACCCAAAAAGACAAAAGTAAGTGAGGACCACCCTCTAAAACGTTGGGGTGTACAATACTTCCCACTCTCTACTACTTTCTTCCACCATAAATCCCTAATACACTAAAGGGCTGAGAAATGGAAAATCTAAAAAGAAAATAAAGGTTCTCTTATGTAATATAATCAATGAAAAAGAAGATAAATAAGACTGCTCCTATGAAGTAGCACTCCCTACACTTTGCAACCCTTTCATCCAAATTTCTAGCTACTGAGATACGCAACAATATTCCTAGCCCCTATCACCATTTTCTATATACATGCATGCCAAGTAGGGTAATAGAGATCTAGGAAAGAATTTTCACAAGTGAACCAATTTTTTGGAATGTCTTAAAGCTTCTCGCTATGACACAATTTTTAGAAGGTCCAAGAATGCCTCGCTTATTACAATTAGGGTTTTGAAACCCCTAGCATAGAATTTATGATTATGTGCAATGAAACAAGCTAGTTTATGAAACCATCTATGGAATCCCATTTTTTTCTTCTTCTGTACATGTAGTATAATAATCAAATAAGCTTAGGGGGAAACTTTGTAATGTAAAACTAAAATTGGCACCAGAATCAATGCAAAGCCAAGTGATCAACTTGAACAACCTTAATAGGATTTTTACAATCACATACTTCCAACAAGAGGGTTTACTTATCCAATAATCTAGAAGAATATGCCAAATATATATAGTTTAGGCATAGGAAAGGTAAGGGTTTCCTATTCCATGATATCAATGACTTATAAGTCCATATACATCACATCAACCACCACAATCACTTCATACTAAAAACCTAAATAGTCATATAAAAGAACATAAAACCTCATCATGGTGAAATATAGAGTCATAAAGACATTTGATCTTAGTTGGAAGAAATTAGGGTTTGCTATTGTTTATGGTTTAGTACCATGGGGTCATTACATGAAAAGGGTGAACTATATGATCTTACACTCTCTTCATACTGTTCACAAGGTTATCTCATCTTTACATGTAATGGGGGATTACACTATGTATATGTGAGAGGCAAATGATGTTCACTAGATATTCTTCTCTGGTCCCCAAATTACACCAAGGTATGTGTGACCTTAAAGCTTATAGTAAAATATATCCATTATATGGGTGCTAAGGCTTAAGAACTATCATGAACTCCATATTGAAGGAAACACCTACCTAACCCTAACAAGTTCATTTCAAGTTAGCACTAGATAAAGGGGTATCATCATCTAACTTTAAAGGTTGTTGCCTATATACACTCAATGCTCACAGTGAAATAGGAGTACACTTAGACAACAAAAAATGAGGATCAAGGGATGATCTAGGATTTAGACCAGCTAATAGTCTAAAGGCATTCACTACTCTATAAAGGCCAGACTTTAAACCCCATTACATCAATAGGTGAGAGTTATCATCAAAGCTCTAGCTATCACTTTAGGGGAAGATTTCCACTACTATAGAGAGGGTAAAGGTAATTAGGGTTACCATAGTTCGACTTAACCTCTAAAAGGGGTTTAGGGTATAGAAAAGACAATTCAAGTAGGGATTGAAGCCCTAATTCATTATGCAAGACTTTAAGTAAAACCCTCAAAAGTCCCTCTAGGGTCAACTAACTACCGATTCAAGGAATATATATAGGAAAATGATAGCATAACTTGAAATAGTCAAATTAGCTGATTGCTTATGAACTAATACCGTATTGTAAAGAGTTTGACCCGAGAGGGGATCCACTCCTTACTTATTTTAGGAAAAAAACCACTCAATCCAAAAATACTAAAAGCATGAAGGAAGGTTGTAAATTTCATTTCTCAAATAGAACAACATACAAAATAAAGTGCTTACATTGTACCGAAAGAAATTATAACTATTACAAAATTTACAACAATATCCATATACATTGTTCCTCACCTATTAAGGATATCATGACATACATGAGAGATGATAATCTTATTTGACACCAAAGGACCAGTTGCTATGGGCAACCTGGCCACCTCAAGTTATCCTTTAATATAAAGCCCCATGTTCAAGTTAATCATCAATCATCCTCCACTATCCTACCTACTTCTGGGTGGGTTGAAGGCAACATCCAGAAGAGGTAAAATCAAAGATGAAGGCAAAGAATAGTATAAACTAAGTATGTGCGTATATTAAACTATTGAACATTATTTTATGAAAAGGGTGAACAATTTAATGAGTTCCAAAGAAGAGTGTACCAATAAATATATAGCCAAAGAGAGTAGTTTCAATAGGAATGAAAGGTCAAGTAGATGAGGCAATAATATAATATGATGAACGTTCCACAAGTGAAGAGCATTGCCTTACTAAATTCCATATATAATATTTCAATCAAAAAAAATTCATGTAAACAAAACATAGACTAATAATGACTTAAGTAGGCCCAAAACACCATAGGATCTCAGCTAAAAAGTGGGTGGAAAAGCACACCATGGGAGAAATAAGCGTGTCCTATAAATATATCAAGTGAAAAAGCACACTCGGGGTGGAAAAATCATGCCCTGTGTATGCTTGTACTCATGTACCACTACTAAAATAGTATTAGTAATACCCATACAAAAAATAGAGAAGGTGATATGGCCTAAATTGTACGTCTAAAAGGAGGTAGGCTCAGAAGGAATCAGACTTTAAATTTATAACCCAAACCTTCAAGGACCCCCACAACTTTTATACGGGGTCAAAGTAGATATACGGGGTTGAACACAGGGACATGAGGACATTTAGGATGCTTAAGATCTCGCTCTTAAGTTAGGTAAGCCAATCTAATAGTTGATAAAGGTATGGAACTAGAACAAGTCTAGAAGATTGTCACAAAATAAAACAAAACAATGCAAAGAAAACAAAATAGAGTCTGTTAGATTCTACTAATCAAAGAGGAGTTTCTGGCTATGTAACCACAAGTTGGGCATCCTATGCACATGTTCTCGGGCGTACACAACCCTCAAGCACCCCAACAAGCAACCTACATCTAAAGATAGTACGTACTGTGATATCTGTTCCTATAGGGTCATCCCACTCACTTTCGCGTAGCATGACTAAAAGCCACCAGTGATATGAAACCTCTCTCGAGTATGACAAATCAACACCCTAGAATATTCTAGATTCCCTCTCAGGTCTAGAATATTCTGAGATTCTAGGAATAGGTGTGATCTGGGCAGAACTAGGTAGTGGGCCTGACAGTGCCGGGCTGGGCCCGATAGTGCCCAGGTCTACAGTTTTGCACATATCACCTTAAATCATCATCCTTTTAGATTCTATTCCAAACTACCTTCTCTTATCTATTCCTACAACAAATCTCTCGATATAGGTAGAAATAGAAGTTCAAGAAAAAAGAGATCAACCAAACTAGAAATCATAACCACAAAGAGAAGATAGAACAAAAAATGTACTAGATCTGAAATAAAATTGCTTGCTTAAAGTAAACGTACATAAACATGATCAAAATGGGCTACATAGCCAAGAAGGAGCTCAATTAGCCATGGACAAGCATAGTTGGCACTGAACAAAGATGGAAGAACATCTTTTGTACAGAAACAAAGGAGAACAATATAAGAAAGGAGAAAAAGAAGAGATTTAGCCCGTAGAGGAGAGGTCACTCTCACTCCTTAGCCTATGTATAGGTCATATCTCATCTTTGGGTCACCCTCCTTGGTCTTCTGGACTCCTTGGCCTCCTTTCTTTGAGGTTCCACCCCAAACAATAGCTTGGCAGGTGTATGGAGGTGGAAGATAGTTGGGAATGGTAGGATACAGGTGAATGGTGGTGGAAAATATGGTGGATGGAAGCAAATTGGAGGAGGGGACATAGGATGAGAACTTCAGCCTTTTTAGACTTCTGAACTCTCCCACAGGGCTCTGGGAACCAAGAATGTGTGGAACCACAAGATGGAACTAGAAAAATCTCTGAACCCTTCTTCAGGTCATGAGGGTGAGTATTTATAGGTGAAGGCGGAGTGTATGTATTGAGTGGTCACCGCACCTGTTTGACCCGACCGTGTCAGGATGGGCATGGTCGTGTCGGGGGTCGTGATCGATGTAGATGTTTTGGTCCAAACAGATCCTACAGTCGAGACAGACCCTGTAGCGGAGGTGGTAGTGTCGCGATCGTGGTCGTGTGCCATGTTCATGCTGGGGTGTCAGTTGTAGCATCTTGGACTCAGCCCGACCGTGTCAAGCTGGGCACAGTTGTGCCGAGTGTCGCGGTCACGGTATTGTCTTCTTGGCTACGGTTGTGGCCCTAATGGAACAAATCCACCCCCATGAGAGGGGGTGGGTGGGGGCTATTACTAGTGGTCAATGGGTCTGCGTCAATGAACCTTCTGATTGGTGAGGATGCATTCTGATAAAGGATTGTCCATCGAAAATAGGGTCCAAGATATCCAAAATTTCTTGGGCCGCTAGTCGGTTCGATAGACCACAGTCTCCTAAGATGGTGCACAAAATGCGACGTTTATGGGGTAGGATCTAGAGAAATGAAATCTTCTTGAGATCGGTGCCTGCGAGTTCCAAAATTGGCTAGTTGAGCAACTCTATCTACAAATTACTAAAAGATAAGGACCTAGGGTTATTTTAGGCATAGTAAAGCTATAATGACACAGAACTATAAATAAATGCTTAGCATAAATGCCTGAATCTGGGTGTTATCATAAGGCACATAGAAACTCAATCCAATATCAATTCATTTCAAGTAGAGCTGATGAGATCATCCTTGCAATTATCAAACTCTAGAGTTTTAGGTCAATGTCTATTGTGGTCATAGCTTCTTGAACATCCTTTTATGTCTTCTATGCAAGTCACCACACATTGTCATGTAGTTCTCTAAATAGTCCATGAGGATGAGGAAAAGAGTCAAGGATAGAGGTCATGTATGCACTGTAAACATGATGATCCAATGGTGTACCATTATTCTTTTGAAAGATGATATCATGGAGGGAAATTATTAAATCATCGATAGAAGACTAAAACATTGTTCTTTTGTACATATAGTATAATAATGAAATAAGTTTAGGAAGAAAATTTGCAATGCAAAACTAAAATTGGAGCTAAAATCAACGCGAAGCCAAGTGACCAACTTGAAAAACCTAACTAGGCTTTTTACCATCACATATTTCCAGCAAGAGGGTCTACTTTTCCAAGAATCTAGAAGAATGTACCAAACATCTCAAATTTAGGCATAGGGTAGGTAACAATTTCCAATTCCATAATATCGAATTCTGATAAATCCTTAGAGGTCATATCAACCACCACAATCATGTCATCCTATAAACCTAAATAATCCTAGGAAAGAACATAGAGCCTCATCATGTTGAAAGCTAAAATCATCAAGAGATTCGATCTTAAGTAGAAGAGATTAGAGTTTACCATTGTTGATGGTTCATTACCATGGGGTCATTACATGACAAGGATGAACTATATAATCTTACATTCTAGTCATATGGTTCACAAGGTTATATCATCTTTACGTGTAATAGGCGATTACACTATGTAGATGTGATAGGAAAAATATATTCATTGATATTCTATCATGATCTTCAAATAACACCAAGGTATGTGGGACCTTAGATATCAGAGTAAAATGTATCCATTATATGTGTGTTAGGGCTTGAGAACTATCATTAAATAACTCCACATTGAAGGTAAGTTCTGCCTAACCCTAATGGGGTTATTTCATGTTAGCACTGGAAAAAAGGGTATCATCATTTAACTTTTAAGGTTTGTTGTATGTACACACTCAATCCTCAAAGAGAAATAAGAGTACACTTTGATAACACAAATATGATGATTAAGGAGTGCTCTACGATTTATATTATTTAAGAGTCTAAATGAATTCACTACTCTATAAAGTTTGGGCTTTAAACACCATTACATCACTAGGTGGGAGTTATCATCAAAGGTCTAGCTATCACTTGAAGGGAAGGTTTCCACTAAGAGATAGAGAGGGTAAATGTAATTAGGGTTACCATAGTTAGACTTCAACATATAAAAGGGGTTTAGGGTGTAGAAAATACAATTCAAGTAGGGGCTAAAACCCTAATTGGTTGTCTAAGACTTCAATTAAAACCCTCAAAAGTCCATCTAGGGTCAACAAACTACCTATTCAAAGCATAGATATAGGAAAATGATAGGATAAGTTGAAATACTTATATTTACCAAATGCTTATTTCTTGATACCATCTTGTAAAGAGTGGGACCCAAGAGGGTATCCACTCTTTACTTATTTGAGGAAACAAATCAACTCAACCTAAACATACTAAAAGCACGAAGGAAGGCGGTAAATTTATTTTCTGAAATAAAATAATATACAAAACAAAGTACTTTCATAGAAACATAAGAGATCATAAATTTTACAAATTTCACAAGAGTATCCAAATAGATTGTTCCTCACCCATTAAGGATGATATGACATACATGAGATACTATAATCTTATCTGACACCATAGGACCAGTAGTAGTGGACAACCTAGCCATCTCAAGTTATCATGTGGAATTAATCTCCAAGTTCAGGTTCATCATGAGTCATCCTCCACTGGCCAACCTACTCCTAGGTCGGTTGAAGGCAACACCCATAAGAGGTAAAATCAAAGAAAAAGGGGAAGGTCAATATAAATTGAGAATGTGCAGATATTTTGACTATTGGACAATATTTTATGAAAACAGTGAATAATTTACATAGTTAAAAATAAGAGTGTCCCAATAAATAAGATAGCCAAAGAGAGTAGTTTCAATTGCAATAACATGTCAAGTAGATGGGGTAATTTTACACTATGACGAATGTTTCACAAATGAAGAACCTTGCCTTATTAAATTCCCTAAACAAGATTTAAATCAAATACTTGTGCATGAAAAGCAAACATAGATGAATGATTATTTAGGTAGGTTTGAAACACCATAGGATCTCAGCCAAAAAGTTGTTGGAAAAGTGCCCACCGGGCTGAATAAGTGTGCTCTATATATGCATTGGGTGGAAACACACACTCTGGGCAGAAAAAGCATGCCCTATGTATGGTTGTACTCATGTATTGCTACTAAAATAATATTAATCTAGCCATGCACAAAATAGAGAAGGTAAGTACAAGTTTAATCAAAACAATTTACTTCTAATAGATACGATAAGATCATACTTAGAATTATCAATCTTGGGAAAGAGGACCCTCAAAATTGTGTTATCATATCATGAATACTAACTCAAGAAGATATTCATAAAAGAGAAGTCCTTTCAAGAGATGATCAAGATATTGAAAGAGTATCTAGAATTCAATTATTCCTCATATGGGGGAAAGCAGGTTTAGTCAATAATAATGCCCAATTCAATAGGATAGAAGCACATACCTTAGTTGAAAGTCTAAATATGCAATATACCACAACATCAGGGTTAGGGCTACAAAAAACATATATTCATTATTTATTAAGTGAGTTAGGATCTCAATATTTCATTAAATTATTTTTGTACATATGATTAACTAAATTTTTAATGAATTCAAACTAAAGGCAAGAGAATACTGACTTGTTGCCTTGGGGATGAAGGCATCCAGTCTCTAACAAGTTGGGTAAGAACTAGCTTAATCCAATTAGACTCTTGATCTTCTTGAGCTGCAATCAAAATTAACTCAGACCCTTGTATTCTTAAACTTTGTCGATGAAGAAGACATAACTATGGATCATTAGTTGGCTTGAAACTTTGATGAAAGCAAAAGGGATCAAGGAAGGATGAGGGTTTGGTTCTAGATAGTGATGTCCATAAACCCAAGTTGTCTATAAATGTAGAAACTCTTGGAGTTGTAGGTCAATGGCTATGGTGGTCAAATATTCTTGCACACCACTTATGTCTTTTTCACAAGTCACCACTCATTGTCATGGAGTTCTATGAGGAAAAGAATCAAGGAAAAAGGTCCTTTTTGCATTGTAAACATGATGCTCTGATGATGTTCCATGCTTATTTGGAAAGAGGGTATCATGGAGGTAGGTGGCATTGCTTAGTGGTCATGGTGGGGGGTGTCCATGTTGTTTGATATGGTGGAGCTCAGAAGGGTTGTCTTGCAGGAGGCATGGTGGCTAGGTAGCAGTTGAGATGGGGTATTTCCCTGCTACCATGGCAATCAGGCATCGTAGAGAGGGAGGCTAGGGTTTTTGGCACAAAGGCGAGGAAGAAGAAGGAGAAAGAGATGAATAATAAGGAATATGATGGCGGAGACGTCAATAAAAGCTAAGAGGAAAGGTACCGATTGCAATGGAAGATCGCAACATATTCTAGGGTAGATGATGACCAAGGACAAGAAGGCGGTAGTCTACTATTGTTATAGAAACATGGCACAAGGAGAGATCAAGGTAAGGTAGATAGGAATTAGGGTGAGGGAGAGGGCAAAGGAATAGAATAACAAGTTGAATAGGAAGACATAGGTTGTTGGATGAGGGATTGTCCCTCTGTATCATCACCATGGCCTTTGTTGGTTTGCAACTATTATAGATGCTACTTCTGACATTAGGTGAGAGAAATACTAATGGCTAGGGTATGGGATGCTTCTCATAAAAGGAAGAGGTAGCATGAGAGAGAGAGAGAGGAGGAGAAGAAAAGAAGGGAAAGAGGAGGAGAGAAAGAAGCGTGCGATCACAATTTTGCAAGCACATAATTCAAGTGGTGCATCTTAGGAAGGGGTAACACGAGCAGTACAGGGGGGAAGGATTAGGGTCTGTGGCATTTAAATGTAAATATAGTATGTTTAATGTGCATACAAAAGTTAGGATTTCCAATCCATTAAATTAATTGTCATAGGCTGTCTGATAGACATGAAAATTGATCCTTAGGATAATTAAAGCATGTAGACTCCATGTGTCAATTTACTTTCCACTTTTAGGAACATCGAATAAACCATTTCATTTATTCGAGTTATTTTAGCATTATTTTGGTTAAAGTAATTTAGCAAATTTGTCAATTAAACTAATTAACCAATAAGGAATCTGAATTTGGCACTAATTTCATAAATTGATATCACTCTAGTGGATTATTTAATAGCTAAGAATGTTTTTCCATTATATAAATAAAAGCCATTATAATGTAGATTTTGTTACTATGTTTGGTATTTATGATTCTTTTAGGGATTAACTATTCATGGGAAAAGTATACCCTATCCTACATTTCCTTTAATTACTCAACATCACACCAAAAATCCTTATACCTTTTTATTTATAATTTCTTCAAAAAGTAACAACTTCATTTTCCAACTTTTTTCAGAAATATTAAAATGACCTTCTAAACACAACTAAGAAGGGGAAGTTCGAATTTTCTTTCTACTTTCCACTTATCATGATGCTTAGACATTTTTCATATCTTGTGCCCCAAGTTTGAAACTACTCTTCTTTAAGAATTTTAAGAGTCACACTTTGTGTTTACTTCTCTAAATATCAAAATCTAGTAAAATTCTAGAGTCCTTGTTCAAGTCTAATATATCAATTTGTGAATTTGCATTCTAACCCCTAATGTACTCAAGATTGTTTAAGTCATACTGAAACCGTCTCACCAAAACCACCAAATATTTAACATTTAACTTACAAATTTGATCCATAAGAACCTAATGTACTCTTTATCCCCCTAAGTCAGGGGAAGTTGGGTTAGAACCGATTAAAAAAGATAAATGTATAAGAAAAATGGTGTTAGAATTATACTTAGGTTTTGGTATGTTACATCTTTAATGTTAGGGTGATGATGGGGCTATTTTTTGGATCTCCATTTGTGTTCATTTTGATTATGTCAAGAGATATAGGTCATACGATCTTTCCCAGGGTGTTCTTTACTTGTTTGCGTAGGTACTAGTGCTCTAGTTGAGGAGAGGGGTGATGAATGATGATTTGGAGTCTTCACCAACTCATGGTGAGGGCTAGAGTTCATCAAACCAACAATGGATGTTCATTGTAGTTCATGGGTGAATTGGATGCAAAGGATGCCAAGAATTCCATGAGAAGTACCACATGCAATGCTACAAACCCTAAAATGATCATGGTGCCTCAGAATGGCTGTTATGAAGTTGTCAAGAAAATCAAGTGTTCAAAATGGTTTTAGTCCTATACCATGATTGTTCTACACCATCGTGGTCTTGGTGAAAACTCATTTATACTTCCAATATTTCCCTATGTCTGAGTTACAAAATGCTAAAGAGTTAAACCGTATTGAAGTAGATTTAATAAAACCACCACTATTGTTCTTCCACATCATGGTCATGGTGAGCATTGGCCAAAATGACCATTCTACTCCTCTTTTTTCAAACTTTCACCTTGTTCATTACAAATCACCACTCCTATTCTAGCTACCTTGCACAATGGATGTGGTGGCTTGAGAATTTTTGTGGTAGGATCCCCATAATGAATTTTTACATTTGACCTATCAAGAATGTCATAAACTAATTGTAATGCCTATACCTAGTATATAGGCATGGAGTGGTGGATGGACAAAAATACACACCTTCAGCCATTTCCACCCACCCAATCCCTATATCTCCCCCTTGTCCCATAATCTCCTTCATTCACTTCCACCTTCGAAAATACCTAACCCTATCCATAAACACTCACCTTCCACCTTTATAACCCATTCCCCATCCATCTAAGGAGGAGATCTCGTCGTATCCATCAAGGTGGGAAGCTGGAGCAAAGAAGGAGGTTATCATTTCCATCAACATTTGTGGCTACTTCTTCATTCTCTCTCTCATTTTTTGTTTCTTCTATGATCATGAGTAGCTAATCACCTTTGTGGATTGGCTTGGGATACTATGGGATTGGATAACATGTTTATCGTGTTTGATTATGCAAATAGTATATATTATTGGTTAACAATATTATCATCTTATATCTATGTTCCTCTATCTTTTTCTTTGTTGTTTGATTGTCATTAACCACCTAAGGTATTGAGAATGGAGATGTTGGGTGATAATTTTAGGAAAATAACCAAGATGCCTTATAGTAACTTGGCTAGTTTCCTTTCTAGATCATTATATTTATATTTCACCAACCCTCAATTAGGTATCTAAAATTCTATATGTGGTTTTTTTACTTATCATTACTAACATCATATTAAAAGGATATACATGAGGTATGAAGGGTGAAAACATCCTCCTACCCCATAGACCTTCCCTTGATACCAGGTGGGGGGAAGTACCATAGAAAGATGCCTAGATTAGAATTGTGTGCTTGATTGAATCATACATGCCTTGTGAATTGAGCCTCTTAAGGTTGGATAGTGATTTAGTAGATTCTAAACTCTATAATATCTATGTCACTCATGGCTAACAAGTAGGTTAGGGATTTTATTTAGCATATTTTCTTATTCTTTGGGTTGCTAGAATTATCAACAGGATATGTCAGTGATTAATCCAAATTTGCATCATTTTCATCACATAAACCTCCAAATTCCCCACTACTTACCATATTTGATCAAAACCCTAATGTGTAGATTTTTATGTAATTGTGCCCTCTATATTAACTCTACTTACTTAATGGAATTGGTTATTTCAGTGTACTAGGTGTAATAATATAATTGTGGGTTGCCTTGATGTGGTAATTGGATATTATATGTTTTATATTAATCCTAATTATAATCATAACTTAGTTAATATTCACTTTTATGATCTCTAGTGCAATTCAAAAGAAACCAAAGTTTTGTCCTAAAAACCATATCACTTACTTCTGGAACCTAGTTAAACTAACTGCTTAGGTCCATAAAGGTTTCTATGTATTTGACATGACTTATTTATTTTCCTACATACCAAGATCTCACTTTTGGATCTATTGTATTAGAAAGTGCATTTGTGTACATGTTGTAATCCCTTGACTTTGTGCATCATAAGGGTTTTGAAAAGATCTTTGACCCAAAATATCCAACTTTGCCTTGAAGTCCACCTTGATTCTCCTCCTAGGGTGATTTTTCATGAGAGGTGGTTTGATGGAGCATAACAGAGCTATGTGCATTCTAGATTCAATAGGGATCAACATCGGTCATACATATATAACACCCAGATTTTTTAAGATCTTATTTTGTTATACATTAGGAACCTAAGTATCTTGATTGTGATAACCTAGATTTTCTCTCATTAAATTTATGTAAAACTTGACTCATTAGGCTCTCTATTGAGCTCAATAACCATCCTCACCATCAATTTTATGACTTTGAGTCTCTTTTTACTCAATTGATGGGTTAGATTAGGTAAGTATCACCTTGTACTTATGTATGACCTTAACTTGAATTCTGAACTAAGTAGCATGCCCATTATATATCACCAATTTTCAATGAAAATTTAAGTGTCTAAATGAACTTTACTTTGTGTTAAATGTATCTCAAGTTGTAAAGGATCCAATTACAAATCCAACGGCACAAAAATTGCCTCAATCAGACCATCATAACCTAAGATATGGCCTTTTAAACTTTGATAATTTAATCCTTGTTTTAACCCTGATTTTAGCTTGTTTCGACCCTAATTGGGCCCAGATGGGAGCATGACGCAACTTGGGGAGGCACCCTCCCTTGCTTGGCCAAGTCAGCAATCCGGCCTTGTGCTTCTTTTTTACCAATCATGGTCATTGCATGCGGTTTCCAAAGATTTACCCCTGCTCAGACGGATATTAGCTCATCTCTTTTCTCTGTACACTACAAAGGGTGATGTGCGGGCAACCACCATTGAGCCCCAACCAATTATCGGCAATCCTCCATCTTTTTGCAAAATCAAGTCCCGAATCATATTTTTCTCATCACACTAGCTCTTTTCCCTATGTTTCCTAAGCGAGTCTTTCCCTAATTCACTCCTCTCCCATGCCGCCTCTCCTGGCTGTACCATGACAGCCACCTTGGCCTGCCTTTTGGGATTTTGTGCCCTAGATGTCGTCGAATCGATTCAACAATAGCTCCAAGCTCACTACGACATTTCGATCATGGGAGACACTTTCTCTTGTGTGATTCATACTTCCCCCATGCCTCTTTTCTTGCTCTGACGAGAGCCTGTCCAGTCGACCTTTGCAGTTTGCACGAGTAGGCCGCCTGGGGACGATGGCCTTTGACCATCAGATAGGAGATCATGCGACCGTGAGCATGGGTGTTGTTCCCCTCTCACTCAATCGCTCTTCCACACTGAGCAGTCAATCAAACATGGTCGACCAATGGTGTGAAGCCACACAGGAGCATCCCCACAAAGTTCAACGAGGCGAGGCGGTGTCCGGCGATCGCAAACATCGCACAACCGCATGGAGGCGGTGGTGAGCAACCATGGGAGTTAGATGACCGCACCTTTGCGGTGAAACAAGAGCGCGAGAAGTCACGAAATGCCAGGTAAGGCTCAAGGCGCGAGACACAGGATGAAGGATTGAGGGTTGTAATCAATTTGATGATTAATGGTTCACCCATAACTCTTTTTCCTATATTTTGGACCCAAAAGTCAATATATTGCGCATATGTTGGCCAAATAGGACATATAATACAATATTTTAGGCCCTCTCAATGTGATCTATCCAATAAGACTAATTGCAATTCCTAATTATTCTTATAGCTCCTATTTGGATAAAAATGGTATCTTTTGACCTCTTCTCACATGATTAATGGTGCATAGTGTGCTAACATAATATTTTATGACCCAAAACATGATGATACCTCTTGACCTGTAACCTTAATCTACTTTGGACCTATTTGATGCCTCAGATCATCTTGATTTACTTATAATGTCTACCTTGACCTAAAAATGGGCCCTTTATGTGTAATAATGATGTAACTTGATAGAGTTTGGAATGTTTGATTAATTGTCATCATCTAACCTTTTTAAACTCGAAATCATTAGACCTTATGATGTTTTGGTGCCATGCATGACTATGTTTTGCACCTCTTTATCTTGAGTAGTTCAAATAACCTAAAAGCACACTTGTGCACTTGTGCCTTAAAAGATGTCTATATGCTTTTATGTTTGAATCCTTAGAGACTTATGCAAAGTTGATCCTTGACTGTTCAAACCTATATCATCACCTCCAAATCAGACCCTATAATGTCTTGTGACACAAAATCCCATGTAACCCCATCATATGCTTTTGTAACATACTTATAACACCTAACATGTTCTAAATTCACATGTCAATTGTTGGGCTCTAACCTTGCTAGACCATACTTCATTGTTAGATATGCTATCTTAATGACTTCGAATCAGTATAATTGTCATTATGTATCGCTAAATCCTACTTGATGTATTTAGTACTTCTATGATTTGTAAACGTAACTATGATGCATGATTTGACCTAATATGACTAGTTATGATCTTGCATGTTTAAACAATGATGATAATCTAAATCTCATGCTCCCCTTACTCCTAATCAGACTTTATCTTTATTTAGCTTTACTCATAATGTGGATGGTTCACTTAGATTTAGGGCTAAATGTTGATCCTTGAACTATGTTGGTTAATGGCATGCATGATTGGAAGTTTGGAACTATGTTTGAATCTAATTGAAGCCTAGGACTAGGGGAGCATCCACATGACTCGTATGATACTTATCATATCAAACCCTAGTGAACTATGACTCTATCCTGTATCTTTTACACCTTAGGTCCAATTTGCCTAGACCAACTCTAGAGATATTATCATAACTTGCACTCTACTCTTAAGGTACATTTTTCTCTTGACCGTACTATGATATTGGCTTATTTGTATGTATGCTCGTATGAATGCTTGGTTACTTACTTGGTTGATATATTGTTCCTACAAATACTACTTTAATGTTTGGTTATCATATGTTGACAAACCTTGAACATGATATAAAGAAATCCATTTTAATGTAATGGATAAAGAAACCTAAAAGATGCTTTGTATAAGAGAATGTCATCAAGTTTCCTAGCCTTGTTTCTTGTTCTTGCTTAGTAGTCAATTTTGCCAAGTACTGTTTATATATGCTTAAATTGTGGATACATGTTTTTTATTGTGTACTTAATTCTTTAGCATTAATATGTTTTGTTTATCGATTTTTTAGTTGCCAAACATCTGTTGCACTCTGGACTCAAATGAAACACCAATGGGTTTTGCTTGAAAATAGAAATGGGTACATGTTTCTCCATCCCCTACTAGTATCTTGTTATATCTTATTGTTATTGGTTATACATATATACTGCCTGTGTGAAATACCTGTGATCCATTCTAGGGACGGACGCCCAGGTCCACTCACCTTTGGTTGTATAACCATTAGGAGTCTGGACTTAGGGTAATAAACAGATCCATGACAAATGGTACCATAGCCAAACACACAAGCCTCTAAACATGTACGACATAATACATCTTCCCCTAAAGCTTAGAGAGTCTTCTAGCATCTCAACTCTTTTTTAAGGACTACCTAAGCCACCCAAGTAGATGATGAATAGTTAGTATTCTCATCTACTCATGTGATTCTTCTCTCATGACTATTAATCACATGATTTTTCTATTATGGACAACTTATGCATGGGAAAGTAAAATTGATTTTAACCCATGAAAGTCGATCTGGATGACAATGCCATGATCAAATCTTAAATGAAAGACCCCATTTGATAAATGAAAGTACTCATAAAAGTAATGTATGCATGTGTAAATTCTATGCATACTTCTTGTTACCATTTGGATATAAGTGATTTCCATGTTTGAGGTAAATCCTTGATGTTAGTGATATAAGATGGAACTTATGTCCTATACCCCATGTTTGATAGAGTCTCTATTGATTAAACCTATGTTGTCCCTATTTTGATCAAACCTCAAACATATCTCAACAAAACTCACCCTATTCATATGTATCACGTCACAGACTCTGATATGACTAAGCCTTTGGAACCCTAGATTATAATGTGGAAAGACTAGTTACAAGAGGAAACTCCTCTATTGACTATTATTCCTCTTTGTAGACTCAATTTGAATAACATGATGGACCTAGATCTCAAGTGTGCACTATTATACTCAAACTCTTAAGTTCTCAATTTGACTTCTCGATTTACAAAATATACCCTTACCTTAATCTTGAAAGGAAGGAAATGAAATTATGACTTTGATCTTGCAAAATCTTTAAGTATGGTTGCCCTATTATGCTCTTGACGTTTGACTCATCCTTGTGAAATACGATTTGATAGTTGATACTCACCCTATTTGGATATGCTTGATAACTCATTACCAATGTAAACTAGTGTGCTAGGTTAGGGTGGTAGTTGACTTGTGACTCCCCTAAGCTAGGTCACACCCCCATTGTGACTACCTCTAAATTGTCATCTTTTAGATTATTTGGAGATTGCAAAGGTCACCCAGAGGACAAGCCCATGAGGGAAGGCCAACATGAAGACCAAGCCCAAAAGGGAAGGTCACCCAGAGGCCAAGCCCATGAGGGAAGGCCAACATAAAGACCAAGCCAAGGAGAGAAGGTCACCCAGAGGTCAAGCCCAGGAGGGAAAGACAACATAGAGACCAAGACTAGGAGGGAAGGTCACCTAGAGGCCAAGCCTAGGAGGGAAGGCCAACATAAAGACCAAGCTCAGGAGGGAATGTCACCAAGAGGACAAGCCCAGGAGGGAAGGCCAAGCCCAAGAGGGAAGGTCACCCAGAGGCCAAGCCCAGGAGGGAAGACCAACATGAAGACCAAGCCCAGGAGGGGAGGTCGTCGAGAGGTCAAGCCTAGGAGGGAAGGCCAACATGAAGACCTAGGCTGAGAGCGAAGGTACCGAGAAGACCAAGCCCAGGAGGGAAGGTTGCCTTGAGCCCAATGTCGGGACATAAAGTAAATGATGTGCACCCTAAGAGATGGAGAGATCTGTGTTAAAGAATTACACAAAAAATAATGCCTCGAATGTTGTTGGAGAAACCTTAAGAAAAATAAGAATGACATCTCAATAAAAACCTTAGGAGGGGTAGAGCCCTAAGTCATCCCTAAGGTCTAAAATAAGAATCTAAACCCAAATTTTGAAATGTTTAGATTGTGACTTTGATGTCCAAACTTGACTCTAGATCTTGATTATGAAAACTTGACTCATGATTAATGATCTTAATTTGACTCCCATGATCACCCTATTTGGATCTTGATATCACCCTCGATATATGACTGACGACTTTCATGTTCCAATCTCAAAAATATTGAAATGACCATTTTGTTGACTTGCTCGATTTATGACTTAGGGTTAAGCTCCATGTGGACTAGGGTGGGCCCTTCCATTGATTTAGAGCATGGAAACACTATGTTAAGATATTATATTTGTCTAGAATGGTTGAAATATGAAATCTAAAACATGGATGTATAACCCCACCTAGCCCATGTAGAATCTAGAACCCAAAATGTTGGGAATGGAAGTCATGCTTTACTATTGATTCAAAGAACTCTATTCCTTGACTTAAAATGTGATCTCTCCAAATTTGGTGATATATAGGATAATCTCTCTAAATTTATGACTCATGTGATGATACCTCCAATTTGATGATCAATGTGACTATGATTTGATCTTGATACTCGATTGATCAATTCTGCAACGAGAATGATATAAAAAGTGATTATGATATCTTATTGAAATCCTATGATGATTGTGATTCAACATGTGAAACCCCCAATCTCAATTGAAGAGTGGTGTTAATTTTGGGGAATTTTTTTTTAATGGTGGGTATGATGTGATAGCCTGAATTTTCTCTCACTCAATTGATGTGCATATTGACTCATTAGGTGCTTTGTTGAGGTCAATAACGATCCTCACCCTCAATTTGATGACTTTGAATCTGTTTTTACTCAATTGATTGGTTAGATTAGGTTAAGTATCACCTTGTACTTATATATGGCCTTAACTTGAGTTCTGAACTAAGTATCATGTCCATTATATATCACCAACTTGCAATCAAAATTGAAGTGTTTCAATAAACTTTACTTGCTATGAAAAGTATCTCATGTTGTAAAGGATCTAATTAAAAATCCAACGGCACAAAAATTACCTCAATCAGACCATCATAGCCTAAGATATGGCCTTTTGAACTTTGACAATTTAATCCTTATTTTAACCCTGATTTTAGCTTGTTTCGATCCTAATTGGTCCCGGATGAGAGCGCGGCCCAACTTGAGGAGGCGCCCTCCCTTGCTTGTCCAAGTCAGAAATCCGATCTTGTGTTTCTTTTGACCAATCATAGTCATCGGATGCTGCTGCCAAAGATTTACCGCCGATCGGACGGCTATTAGCTCATATCCTTTCTCCGTACACTGCTCTAGTGCAAAGGGTGCTGCGCGGCCAACTAACACCGAGTGCCAACCAATCATCGGCATTCCTCCATCTTTTTGCAAAATCAAGACCCAAATCATGTTGTTCTCATCACACTAGCTCTTTTCCCTATGTTTCCTAAGTGAGTCTTGCCCTAACTCGCTCCTCTCGCATGCCGCCTGGCCCGCCTCTCATGGTTGTGCCATGGCGGCCGCCCTGTCCTGCCTTTTGGGCTTTTGCACCCTAAACACTGTCAAATGGAGTCAACAGTAGTTCCAGGCTCGTGACGACGTTCCGATCATGGGCGGCACTTTCTCTAGTGCGATTCGTACTTCCCCCATGCCTCTTTTCTTGCTCCAACGAGAGCCTGCTAGCCTACCTTCGCGGCTTGCACGAGTAGGCCGCCTGGGGATAATGTCCTTTGACCGTCAGACAGGAGATCGTGTGGCCGTGAGCATGGGTGCTGTTCCCCTCTCCCACAACCTGTCTTCTACGCGAAGCAGTCAATTGAACAGGTCGACCAATGGCGAGCGGGCCCACAAAGTCCAGCGAGGCGAGGCGGTGGCTGGCGACTGCGAATATCACACAACCGCGTGGAGGCAGTAGCGAGCGACCGTGGGAGTCAGATGACTGTACCTTTGTGGGGAAACAAGAGCGTGAGCGGCTGGGAAACGTCAGGTTAGGCTCAAGGCGCGAGATGCAGGATTAAGGATCGAGGCCCGTAATCACTTTGATGATTAATGGTTCACCCATAACTCTTTTTCCTATAGTTTGGACCCAAATATTCAAAAATCATTATATTGCACATTTATTGGACAAATAGGACATATAATATATAATTTTTGATCCTCTCAACAAGATCTATCCAATGAGCCTAATTTCAAGGCCTAATTCTTCTTATAGCTCCAGTTATGATAAAAATGGCATCTTTTGACATCTTCTCACATGATTAATGGTGCATAGTGTTCTAACATAATCTTTCATGACCCAAAACGTAGCAATACCTCTTGAACAGTAACTCCTTAATCTACTTTGGGCCTATTTGATGCCTTGTATTATCTTGATTTACTTATAATATCCACCTTGACCTAAAAATGGCCCCTCTATGTGTATTAATGATGTAACTTGATCAAGTTTGGAATGTTAGCTTAATTGTCATCATCTAACCTTTTTAAACTCGAAATAAGTAGACCTTATGATGTTTTGGTTCCACGCATGACTATGTTTTGCACCTCTTTATCTTGAGTAGTTCATATAACCTAAAAGCACGCTTGTGCACTAAAAGATTTCTATATGCTTTTATGTTTGAATCCTGAGAGACTTATGCAAAGTTGATCCTTGACTGTTCAAACCTATATCATCACCTCCAAATCAGACCCTATAATGTCTTGTGTTACAAACTCCCATGTAACCCCATCATATGCTTTTGTAACATACTTATAACACCTAACATGTTCTAAATGCACTTGTCAATTGTTGGTTTCTAACCTTGCTAGACCATACTCCAGTGTTTTTTTTTTATAATGGGGAACCCCTCCCGGGATCGGCCGCTATTGGACCCCACCCAGCCAAAGGTAAACCCCAGAATCATCCGCGTACATGGGGGGATCGTGGCACACTCAGTAACGTGAGGCCTTTATTGCACCCCCAGGATTTTTGCCTAGAGTCGAACCCGGGTCCCTTCATTAGAGATTGCCAAGTCGCACCACTTGGGCAACTCCCTCACCCCCAACCATACTCCAGTGTTAGATATGCTATCTTAATGACTTCAAATCAGTATAATTTTCATTCCATATCTCTAAATCCTATTTGATCTACTTAATACTTCTATGGCTTGGAAACATAACTATGATGCACAATTTGACCTAATATGACTAGTTATGATCTTGCATGTTTAAACAATGACTATAATTGTAAGGACCCTGACCTTCATTTTGGGCTTATCCTGTTTGCTTTGCCTAAACCTTGTGTTTAGTTGCTTGCTAATCACCTTTAGTGGTGATTAGGGTTTGCTTGTGCTTTGTTGATAGTGGAGGTGCAACTTGCATATAACCTAAGTTTAGGGTTGATGAGAAAGTTTGTCACCTTGAGAGATGTTTTCTCTCTTTTTGCTTCCTCAAGAGTTGCGAGGAAGGTTTGGGCTCGTTGCTTGAGTTTCCTTGGGCTTTGTTGAGCTTTGTTGGGCTTCATTTTGCCTTGTTTGGGCCTTGCTTTGCCTTGTTGGACCCTGTATTAATTGGGCAGGAGTATCTTGTGTCGACCATGGGTGTGTCGCCCATGGGGCTATATCGGGCAAGGGAGTGAGTGTGTCGGCCATGGACCATCTTTGACTCTTAGCTTTGTTTGTGTCACCACTCTAGTGGACACTTGGTGCATGATGATTGCATGTGGCAATTGCCTTAGACGTGTGTATGAGATGGGATGAGAAGGTGGCATTGCCCATGGACAAGTGTCCCAAGGTGGGCGACACATTGCCTTGTTTTCTCCTCCACCCTCTTCTATATATGTATCTCCTTTCTCTTGCTAAGTATCCCTTTAGTTCCTTAGTTTCCCCTCTTCCTTAGTGAACGACACCTCTCCTTTGCAACCTTGGTGGCCGATACCCTTGGAGGAGCTAAGCTTGGTGGTCGATCCTTCTCTTTGGAGTCTTCTTCTTCTTCCTCTAGTGGTGGCTGAAGGTGTTGCTTGGTGCTAGGAGCTTGGAGGTTGCTTAAGGCGAGTTACATAACTCCTAACCTTATCTATACTACTCCCCTTTCTTGTTGCATAATATGTTTCATCTTAATTGGCCATACTCCTTGGTAGATATGTTCCTTGCTCTAGTTTGCACCTTTGATCTTGTTGGATATATGATCTTGTTGCTATAGTGGATGTGTTGGATGTGCTTTGATCTTGGTGGCCGAACCCTATGTGTAGAGTTTCTTGGGCAATACCCCTTTTATGTCCTTTGGTCTTGAGAAGTGAGTTTGGATCTAGTGATATAGGCAACACCCCTCTCACTTGGTTGTTGAGAGGTGAGTCTATACTCTAGTTGCTTGAGCAACACTCTTCTCTCACCATGGATTTGAGAGGTGAGCCTTGGTTGAGCCTTAGGCCGATATGGAAATGATCCATCATGTTGCCCGATTGGTGATGGAGGTTGTGCAAAACCCCTCTCTCTTGGTTGTTGAGAGGTGAGCCAATTCTCTTGATCTTTTAGGGTTTTGATGATGGTGATCTTGAGGTTGATGATGACCATGTCGGGATGAGCTTGGTGCCTTACACGATACACCTTGTAGTAGTGCTGCCCGACACCCCTTACCTTGGGTGTAGCTTTGTTCGTTATGGTCACTTTGAGTGTTGTTGGCTTGATGCCCGATATGGCCCTCTTGACCTTGATGGTGAGCTTGGGCGATATGCCTTGGTCTAGATGATCCTTTGACCTAATAGATGTTTCCCCTTGGACGACAGAGTGCCTAAGTAGATATCCCTGGTTGGAGTCTTGGGAGATACAAGTTGGGTTGGTTTCTTGCCCGACATGGGTTGAGTGATGGACCCTATGGTGACCGATATGGTATGCTTGACTTAGTTGAATGATAGGGTAGTTGTCGCCCGACATAACCCTAACCCTAAAGTAAGTGAGTCAATAGGGCTTTTCCCGATTCAATGGATGCCCGTCACCTTGGGTGCACGATATGCCCCATGAACCCAGCTGCATGATAGCACCTTTGCTCTCTAGTTGCACGACACACCATGAAGTGGTTTCCCAATATGCTTTGCCCTTGGATCGACCGTTATGTGGTTGTCCATTGTGCTTGGCCGACAGGCTTGGGTGAGGGTAGTTACCCTGCCCGATACCGCCTATGGTGAGGGTTGTCCTACTCATCACACTTCTAGTGAGGGTAGCGGGCACCTTTGGTGAGGGTCATGACCAAGGAATGAAATATCGACGATATCGCCGGTATACCGGTCGAAATATCGATACCGACGCCATCGGGTATCGATATGAGAAAGTCTACCGCTGGTACCGCAAATATCGGTATACCGGTGGACTTACCGCCACTTATCGCTGAAAACCGAGGGTTATCGCTGCAAAAAGCCCAACTTGCGGGCGATATCGGCGGTATGCCGCCCGGCATGCCGATATTTACGAACCTGTTGCTTGCTGCTGCTGTTTGAGTGGAGTTTCTTGGAGATTAGAGGCAATTTCCTTCCTTGGAGCCCGAATCATCCCCGATCAAGGTATGTTTTCTTAATTTATTTCATTTCTCATCTTCTCTAACCCCTCCCCTCTCTATTTTCTTCTATTTTCACCATAGAACTTCTCCAAATTCTCTAAATACACCCAAAATCTAGATCTACTCCTAAAAACTTAGGATTAATGCTATTTAACAATAGATCTATGATTAATTTATGTAGATATACTAATGTATCACTAGATCTACTACTATTAATTAATATTATCACATAATTTCACTAATTAATATAAAATTCGTAATAATACAATAAGTACTATTAATATTAGGTATCTAACTTAGGTTTAGTAGAAAAAGTTGTACCAAATACTAATATGAACAAATACAAACAAAAATATACTACAAATAAATATATTTTTCGTTTTTTCATTTATAAAAAATGCTAAAAATTTAAAAAAAATGCATTTTTTTGTTTTTTTTTTGTTTTTTCTACAGATTTATGTGTGTTAGTGTAATATAAGATGGAATGAGTAATTTGTAACACATCACTTTCCTTAATACTAGATAAATGACAGATTTTTTATTTTTTAAAATAATTTCAAACTTTTTTTAATTTATTTAACCCTTTTTTCTTGTTAATAAAAATCTTAAAAAATATTGTTTTTGCTTCTATAGATACATGTAACATTTATATAGTTAAAGTATTGTTTTTGTTTTATAATACATAAAATAGAATAATTTCTTCATTTCTTGCAACTTAATGGGTTATTAATTTCATACACCTAATTTTTGTTTGTCTTTGTCTTTTTGCAGTGTTGACTTTTGATTTGAGAAGATGTCTTCAAGCGACAGTGAGGGTGTTGGGGCCGGTAATGTTGGAGCTAAGGATGTGGATTTCGCATGGAATCACTGCACACCTGCTGAGGGGAGAAAGATAATTTGCAATTACTGCAAGAAGACACTTGGTGGAGGGGGGATTACTAGATTTAAACGTCACATTACTGGTGGTGACAAAAATGTGGCAATGTGCCAAAGGTGTCCCCAAAGTGTTAGAGATGATTTCAAGAAACTGATGGGCGCAAAGAAAGAAAAACAACATAAGATGAAGGAGGTTGAAAGGGCTTATACAAATACATTATTTGATGTTAGGCCCACAGGTTCTTCTGCTGAATTTGATGATGATATTGGATATCCTCCTGAATGTGATACAACTTATTCACGTCGTATGTATAGACGTGCTATTAGAGATTCTCGTAGAAGTGAGTGGGAAAGGGAGGAGGCAGCTCGAATTACAAGGAGGTATGGGCCATCTGGTGCAGGTGGAGGCAGTGGGACTGCACGTATTCCTGTTGTTGACCTAGATGACGACGATGAAGACCGAGCTGGTTATGGTAAAAGGAAGAAAGGAGGCATTGATACACTTTTCCGTTCTACAAGTGTGAGATTGAGGAATGTTGATGAACCAGGGGTTAGGAAGCCTGAGGCTAGGCAAAAAGGCCTCAAAGCAATGTTTACTGGTGCAAAAGAAAAGGTTGGTAAGGCAGTGGGTAAGTTCTTCTTTGCTCATGGTATACCTGCACATGTTGCAACTGAACCCTATCTGCAGCATATGGTAGATGTGATAGGGGAGTCTGGTAGGGGCATCAAGGCCCCCAGTTCATATGAATTAATGAACAAGTATCTTCCACTAGAGAAGAAGGATCTACAAGCATGGATTTCAGACCAAAAACACATGTGGGCTGAATATGGCGTCACGCTTATGTGTGATGGGTGGACTAGTGGAAATAGAAGACAAATTATCAACTTTCTTGCATGTTGTCGTGGATCCACAGTTTTTCTAGATTCTGTTGATGCTTCAGGTGAGGTCAGGAATCACAGATACCTAAAGAAATTAATGACGACATACATGAAGCAAATTGGTGTAGAGAATGTGGTGCAGATTGTTACTGATAATGCTACTGCCTTTAAGAAGGCCGGTGAGAGTTTAATGAAGAAATATCCGGTCTACTGGACACCATGTGCTGCCCACTGCATAGATCTCATTCTGAAGGACATGGGATCAATTAATTTCACCAAATCTGTTGTCATTGATGGTAGGTTGATAACGGGATTCATCTACAACCATTCTTTTCTACTAAATGCCATGAGGCGACCTGAGTACTGTGGTGGTGATCTTATTAGAACAGGGGCAACTAGATTTGCAACAAATTTTCTTGCCTTACAATCGTTAAAGTCCAAAAAGGATGGACTTAGGAGGCTCTTCAATGGAGTGGAGTGGACCTCCATGAAGGAGCACAACACCCCTGTTGGCAGAAGAATTGAGGAGTTGATTGCCAGCCGACCTTTTTGGGATAAGGTTACTAGAGTGCTGAAAATAATGGAACCCATTGTCAAAGTATTGAGGCTTGTAGATGGTGACAAAACTGCAACAATGCCTTTCCTTTATGATGCAATGACCTCAATGGTGGACAATATCAAAGAAGCAGCTCCTAGGTCCAATGAGCAATACATAAAAATTTATGAGAATCGTTGGACAAATATGCTTTTGCATCCATTGCATAAAGCAGGTATATGATTCTCTCAATGACTCAATTATATTCGAACTTCTAAGTTATTGGTCTAATTCATACTTGTCTACAATAAAATGTCATTCTAATTTCCTTATTTATATTTGTGACAACTTACTATTTGAATCCGAGGTTTCAATACTCACGAACACTAGGCTTGAATGCGACTCTAATGAATGCAGTGAGAGAAGTCACTAACAGGTTCATTACCTCTCCAGAAGAGCGATTGCTAGTACTGGAAGAGGTATATAACTATATGACTTAGTTACATTCTTTATTTCTCATTATTCTTTCCTTTGATTTCATCATCTTAATATCGTATATATTATTTTTGCAGTTGCGCCAGTTTCGTGAAAGCACTGGATGCTTTGGCCATCCAAATGCGGTTGCTGACCGCGATGCAGGTGATCCTTGTGAGTGGTGGGTTTGGAATGGAACAGGTGCCACTCATTTAAGAAAAGTGGCTATTCGCATCCTTTCTCAAACAACATCTGCAGGGGGTTGTGAAAGAAACTGGAGCACTTTCAATCTGATACACTCCAAGAGAAGGAACAGACTTGGTGCAAACAGGTTGAGGGATCTTGTATACGTTCATTACAACATGCGGTTGAGGGCTAGAGCAATACGTGATTCCAACTACAAGGAAGTGGATTTTGCTGTTGTCCATGATCCCATTGACACCGCATATACTTTTAATACTGAAAGACGTAGAGGACTGGAGGATGATTCAGAAAATCCTTTAGAGGAATGGATGAATGAGATAGGCCGTCCTGTTCTTGATAGTTTAGATGGACGTCCAGATCCATATATAGAAGAGCAATTTGATGCAAATAATGGTGATGATATTATTATTGATGCCCCGCCTGAAAGACTTGATCCTGAAGCTGCACATGTTGATACTGATATGGAAATCAATAGAGAAGTGGAAGAACAATTAGGTAGCTCAGATTCTTCTTCTACATCTGGTTCTAAATCTAAGTCTGATGATGGTGGCAATGATGGTGATAATCGCAGCCAACACTCTCCAGAATATCCTCCAGCTGTTGATCCTCAAAATGATGACCGGCCTTATGTTAGTCATGCTGCACCTCCACAAGAATAGGGAAATCCCATGGCTGAAAAAAGATTTCAAAGAAGAAAAACTCGAACTGGGAAAGATTACAGCGGTGCATATCATAGCCAAAGTGATCATCATTCTGATCTTGCTGATTCAATGGATAACATGAGCATATCTGACTCTCAATCTCAACAATCATTCAGAGATATGTTATTTGGGCAGACACTTCCATACCCATCTCAGCCCCAACATGGGTATCCTGGATATCATGTTGAACCACCACCAAGATTACAATTAGAACTTGGACCTGGTATGGGATATCACGAAGCATACTCTGTCCGTAGCCCTTATGGATGCTTTCGGGTGAACACCGAAGCATACTCTGGTGATGGAGGTCAAACATGGAGTGGTGGGAATACTACAATTTATCCTATTGCCGGTTATCCATTACAACCTCAAGCTCCTCAAACATGGGCTCCTCCTGCTTCTACAGCTACTCAACCTCAAGCTCCTCGAGCAAGGGCACCTCCACCTGCTTCTACTCAACCTCCCTCCATTTCAGCAACAAAGGAAAAATATCTAAAAGATTTGGAAGAACATTTTCCGAAGTTTGGGATGATGCAGTTTGCCAATCCTGAAGTGTATGAGGAACATGTTGTTTCATACAACAAGTCTTACAGAAGTTACATGACATGGGAGCAATATGTGGAGCATATAAACAACATATTGTATCGAGAACCAGCGCTCCACTCAACATACAACTGATGTGAGTTAGTAATTTACTATGTTGTTATATGTTTGTTGTAAATTGAATATTATTGCATAGATGTGTTAACATGAGTTTATAGATTGTGCTAGTAAAATTTTAGATCTTAATTCTTGCATTTTGTCATCGATATCTTTCATCGAAATCTCCAAAAAACAGGACATATTCCTTAACTCACACATGATTGACCCCCCCACATACCCAATATAGAATTTTATTGCATAAAACGTTGCATCTAGGTGTTGAGACCACGCCTGTAAAATTTCATGATTTAATTCGTTCATTTAGGCGTCGGTATGGCCAGGATTGCATCTGTCGATATTTCCGTCGGTATACCTGTAAATATCTATACCCAAGCTGTCGAAACGGCGTCGGTATCGGTCATTTAATTCCTTGGTCATGACCAACCCATAAACCTTAGCTAGTAGTTCTTTATCATGTTTTCACACCTTTGATGATTATGGGTTATGGATGAAGGTTTGTAAACCAATGCTATGTTTAATGCATGAAGATGATGCCTATTAAGAAGATGCTAGTTTATAAGCTCAAATGGATGTCATGATTTGATAGCAATAATGTAATTGATACAATATGCCACACATAGTCTTGATCATGACATGTGTAACTACAAACCCTAATGGCATGATAATCATTAAAGCTCTATGTTTGGTGATTTTAAGTTATCTCTCTTGTTGCGTATACTAACCATACATGTGTATAAGATGAATTCATAGCCATGTAGGAGCTATGAGGCATATGTGTTTGAATATCACTGTATCATGATGATAACTCTTGTTGATGAAATAACATGCATCACCAGTATAAGAAGATAGGTCTAAGAACCTAATGAAGGCTGAGTGCCTAGTGAGGTGTTATCCTCTTGATGATGAGATAAGGGATTGTTATCCCCGGTGATGATGTAAGATGGTGATGATGCCTTGAGAGGCAGTGGCCTTCTGTGATAAGGGATTGAGATCCCATGACAAGGTGATGATGACAATAATAATATAACTCACTGCTTGTGTGTTTTACAACTTGGTTGCCTCAACAATCCACTTCAAATATATTAATTAATTACAGTGGAATATATCATATAGTTTGCCCTGGCCATAGATCCATCATCGTCAGTAGCTGGTGATGGTGAAACGGGTTCTCCTGTGAGTTAACCCGGAGCACATATTATTGAATATGCGGGGTTTATCCTAACCGAAAATAGAAGGCTTAGAGTACAACTGTGGTTGTAGACTCTGTATGGTAAAGAACATGGTGAACAGACCCATGACTCAATGAGTTAGAGCATGAATGCGTTCATGGCTCAAGAGCACGGTGATCAGGCCTGTGGATTATAAAGTATACTAGCACCTGTGTGAAGGTGAGCTAGAGATATGTGTAGCTTGCAGAGCTGACCCTGTGGCTGAGGCCATATAAGCATGAGACTGTGGTCCTGCTTTGGTTTTCGTGCACTGACCACGAGGAGGTGAGGTCATGGAGTCTGGCTTTCCCATTGACCTTGTATGGCACCGGTTTTTGGGTTTCGCATCCAAAGGTTGGATTTGAGCAGGGACAACTCACTTCATCAGGGCATAAAAATATGTAATCCAACCGAATAGTATTTACTGCTTAGAGAAAAACACAGAACATTGGTTGAGGCCTTGCTTGTGTGGGTAATCTTGTTATACTTTGCAGTTACTTGTATGTTCCTTATGATTTGTGATAAGATCATATAAATCTCATATTGTCAATCATGTTCCATAAATAAAAACAAGTTATATGCCTCCCGGATATTTTGGTAAGTTGGATAATACAATACGTTCTGCTCAGTATGCTGCTCATATTATCTGCTTTACCTGCTTTAGCTTTCTGGAGTTTTATAGTTTTGGCGGGGAGTTATGTTTCTCGCTGGGACTGGGTGTCTCACCCCGTTGGTTTACAACCTTTTTAGGTGATCGTGCTAGACATGGTGGTGGTCACGAGGTTGAGGCTGAGTAGCAAGAGGAAGAGCAGTAGAAGGCAAGAGATGGACATGCTGCATGTTTTGGTGTTTTGTAGTAGAGTCCTAGACTCATCCATGTATTCTCAGGTCCTCAGAGGTGTTTTGACGACGTTTCACGGTGACTAGCTGTTGTAATTTTGTATATCCTATTGTTGGCCTTATGTGGCCTGATATGTACATATAAATAGGTGATGAACTCTGGTGCTGATAGTACAGTTGGTTCTGATAAGCTGTGGACATATATCAAGGCTTGTAATATTTATATAACATATTTCTCTACAAGATTTGGATGCAAAAGTTCTCTTATGTATACTTTCCGAAATCAGTTTTAATTAACCCGTATTTTCAGTAATATGTGGTTCCACACATTTTCGTGTGTCACCTTGCTGTTTATGTGATGGCGGAGTGTCACATTTGGTTTGGTATCAAAGTTCTAGGTTCGCTGAGTCTACAAGGATCTAGGACTAGGCTTGTGTCTGTTCTTGTGAGTTTACCAGATTTTCTTACAATAATCTTCTACCCTTAGCGGAAGAAAAAGCTTAAAGATGTCTGGAAACCATGAAGAACATGCTACCGAGAGTAGTGAGGCTGTATCAGTTGATGGAGCTAGAGTGCAAGCACATGAAGATCAGGTGCCTGAGGTCCCCCCAACTTGACCCAACCATTCTTGAAAACCCTGCCTATCAGCACCTTATGGGGCAGTTGATGGCTACAATGAATCACATGGTAGAAAGAGTGCCAGTGCCTCCGCGAAGAGCACAGGATCCCTATGGTGAATCATCAGGTATTGGGAAGACCTTTGAGAAGCTTCGCCGAGTCGTAGCTTTAGATTATGCTGGAACGACTGATCCAAAGAATGCAGATCTGTGGCTGACAGGTCTTGAGAAGGCATTCCAGATCCTCAACATCCCCGAAGCAGACAAAGTCAAGCAAGTTGTCTACATTTTGAAAGGAAGTGATGGCCACTGGTGTGCCATTGAGGAAGAGAATCGGCCTGGTGAGGTGATCTGTTGGGAGGTTTTTCGGTGAGAGTTCGTCAACAGATACTTTGCGAAGATGTATCTGGATGAGAAAATCAACCAGTTCGAGCGTCTGTGCCAAAGAACGATGAACATCACCGAGTATGAAGACAAATTCATGGACATGCTGATGTTTTGTCCTCACATGGCAGCAACAGATGATGAGAGAATCAGGCGGTATTTGAAAGGTTTGAGTGCCGAACTGTCGACGCCTGTTGCTGCCTTGGAGAATCGGGAGTGGTTTGCCACATTCGTGGAGTCCGTCTGCAGGATTCAACGGTCTGTCAGGGAGAAAAGGGAGTCCATGACCAAGAAAAGGCCCGCTCAGTTCCAGGACAGAGATCTGGTGGCTTCAAGAAGCCAAGGTTTTTAACACCTTCCATGATGAGAGGTTCCAGTACATCGTCACAATGGTCCCCGAGTTAGGGAAGATGTTATGTTTCTTCGCCGTCGAAGGCGCATAGTACAACTTCAGTGGCAGTGACAGGGCCATCAAGGCCGCAGTTTGATGGTAAGGCATGCTATCTTTGTGGAATGACCAGACATTGAAATGCAATTTGCCCAGTGAGGGATGTTGAAGTAACACAACAGCTGAGGCAGAATCAGTAAGGGTCAAACAGACAACAACCCAGTGGTAGCAGAGGGCGAGGATGCAGTCAAGTGTCACAAGCGGGATCGTCTGCTCAAGGAAGCAGAGGACGAGGACGACATCAAGCAATGACTCACTTTTATTCTATAAGTCAGCCGGAGGCGATGGTCAACCCACGAGTGGTGGCAGGTCAGATGGAGTTATTTCATTCTGATTTGTCTTCTTCTTGCTTTATATCTATTCTGGTTGACCCAGGTGCTACACACTCTTTTATCGCATGAACTATGCTTGAAAACTATCTTTTACCTATTAGTTGTAAGAAAGATAGCCTGTTGTTAGAAACTCCCTTGATGGTTCCTCGATGCTTTAAGAAGAGTGTCCATCTGGTGTCTTATCTTTTTCAGGACACAGTATACAAGTGGATCTTATACCACTTGATATAAATGGATTCGATGTGATCCTTGGGATGGATACCTTAGAGAAGTATAAGGTTGTGTTGGATTGTGGTTCCAAGCAAGCAATGTTTGATGAAGGTGGAGAGAAGTGGATCTTCTAAGGAGATTGGAAGATTCTCCCGACATGTTTGGTGTCAGCTATGGTGGCAAAAAAGATGTTGCGGTAAGGATGTAAGGCATTCTTAGCTCACATTGTGGATATCAAGGTGAAAGGTCCTAGCCTTGAGGAGGTGTCGGTTGTCTGAAAGTTTGCAGACGTGTTTCTATATGAGTTTCCCGGTGCTCCCCCACCTCGAGAGATTGATTTTGAGATCAATCTGGTACCAGGAACACAACCAGTTGCACAAACACCGTACAGGATGGCTCCAGCTGAGATGGCAGAACTGAAGAAGCAGTTACAGGAGTTGCTGGATAAAGGTTTCATCAGGCCGAGCACATCGTTGTGGGGTACTCCGGTCCTGTTCATAAAGAAGAAGGATGGATCGATGCGGTTGTGCATAGATTACTGACAGTTGAACAAAGTTACGATCAAGAACAAGTACCCGCTGCCGAGGATAGACGATCTGTTTGATCAGTTGTGTGGTGCTACATTGTTCTCAAAGATTGATCTACGGTCTGGATATCATCAATTGTGAATTAAGGATGGTGACATACCAAAGTCAGCGTTAAGGACGAGGTATGGTCACTTTGAGTTTGTGGTTATGTGGTGCGATTCCGCTAGTGGTGCTAACACACTACTCGATTGAATAGATGCGCCCCACGAGGTCGGAATGCACGGTGGATGGGGGTTTGCTTTCAAAATTTATAAACCTAACCGGCTACCTACGTCTACTAAAACACTACACCCGCAAGCGCACGGGGTCGTGTCGTAGTATAGGAAGGTGGCAAGTATAGGGTCGATCCACAGGGAAAAGAGGGGGCGCTAGAGCTAGGTTAGTTTAGCTAGGTTCCTACCACGGAGACTAGGGTTAGGGTTTAAAGGTGGTTTTGATTGTTAACTAAGGATAAACAAGCAATTTAAAGGCAATAATGAAATCTATGTTAACCCTAGACTGAATTAAGACTAAGCAAGCAAGGAAAGACTAAGCTAGGTATGAAAAGGCAAGTTACACTAAGGCAAGCAAGAGAGAAGCAAAAGAACAATTACAGAACTAAACTAGCATAAACAAGGCAAGAGCAAAGCAAGAAGCTAACTAAGCAAGAAAAGAACTAACTAAGCTAAGCAAGCACAAAACTAGGGTTTTAAGCAGTAAAGAGATGTGTGGGCTGTTTAGGGGTATGAACTTATCACTTAAGTTGGGGGGTGACATATGAACATTATGATTCCATTTAGATTATCCAAACCAAACAACAAGTTAGAGTCTAATGGATTAACCTAAGCTGCTAACTGGCCATGGATATGCTAGGTTGTGTATAGGGGAACTAGTCCCTAACACCCCCTACTACCCTTACGAGGCTCAATTGGGTTAGGGGTTAGGTTTAATCCAATTAGAGTCTAATCAAGTCTAGGTTTCTAGATTAGACATTCCTAGGGCAATTAGGGGCTGAGGGTAGTAATGGGGGGGGGTGAAATTAGGGTTTTGGGCCCCCAATTCCCCCACATTCTAGCCTTGAGAAGGCTCCATGCTAATTGCACTAGAATTATCCAATCTAGCTACTTAGATCTCTCACTTAGGCTTAGGGAGATTGATTAAGATGTAGGAAGATGGGAGGCAGCCTAGGGATCCAAGAATTGGACCTAGGGGCAAATCCCAAAATTCACACATATAAGCAATTTGCCTAAATTCCTAAGTGATTTCACACACAAACCAACAAGCAATCCATGGAGAATGAGATGCAAATAGAACATAATCATTAACAAATGGAATTACAAATTTTACATGTCATTTTCCCCCAACATGGTATCAAAGTAACATATTTGACCCCAAACAACCCACCCAAAGAGCCTAGCTACTCATATACATGGAAAATACAAAAAGGGAGAAGAAGAAGATAGAGGTAGCCATGGAGCTCAAAGTAGCAGTTGTCAATCCTCCCTCCAGTAGCAGCAGGTCGTCCTCCTTCTTCTTCTTGGATGGAATGGAGTGGGATGATGGTGGGAAGTGGATGGAAGGCTTAGATATGGGGGGTTATGTGGTGGAAATGGTGAAATGGAGTGGATTTTAGGTGGATTTGGAGTGGAATGGAGTGGGTGGCGATTTGGGGAGCTAGGATGGGATAGAAGGTAGCTAGCCCCGTGCCCCAGCTGCCACCTAGGTATATATAGGAGTCTAGGGGGTCTAGGGTTAAGTTAGGGGCAAAATGGGGAAAGCAGTGAAAACTGGGTGGATTTTGTGAGTAGCACGGCCGTGGTGGGTCACCACGGTCATGGTGGGTAGGGTAGACCACGGTCGTGGTGGATGGGCATGGTCGTGGGTTTATTAGAATGTAGAGATCACAAGGAGGTGTGCATGGATGGCCACGACCGTGGGGGGTCACCACGGTCGTGGTGGACACCTATGGCCACGGGCATGTTGAAAACCACTGTCGTTTTGGCCATTTTCATCAATTTCTGGGAGTTTTACTGATTTTTTGTACTTGGGGCATGTCCACCACGGCCGTGGGGGCTCACCACGGTCGTGGTAGTGTCTCTCCCATGCATTTGAGCCTTAAACTCGATCATCCATGGAGGGTATTGCTTCAAAACTTTCTTTGACCACTTGGGGTAGGTTGGAAGTGGTTTTGGCCTCATTTTGAGCTCCTCCAAGCCTGAGGAAACCCTAGACTGGACCATACTCTTTCCATGCCATCAATTAGTGGAAAAAGTACCTATAAAACATGCAAAAAGCCTCCATAAGTGCATTTGATATGAATAAGCATATTGGGGGAAATAACATGTAATCTAACAGGTATAGATGTGATTGAAGAGCAAAATAACACAAGATGAAGCCTAAAATAGGGCTGCATCATTATGCTATTTGGGCTCTAAACAACATGCCTAGTGCTTTCATGGATCTGATGAATAGGGTGTTCCGTCTGTTTCTAGATCAGTTTGTTGTGGTTTTTATAGATGACATTTTGATCTATAGCTGGGACAGCCAAGAGCATGAACAACATCTTTGACAAGCATTGACTCTTCTTCACCAACATCAGTTGTATGCCAAGTTTAGTAAGTGTAAGTTTTGGTTGAGAGAAGTGACTTTCTTGGGTCACATGATATCTGTAGAAGGAGTCAGAGTGGACCCTAAGAAGGTGGAGACAGTTGTAGATTGGGAGCAACCAAAGACACCAATAGAAGTTTGTAGTTTTCTGGGTCTAGCAGGATACTGCCGGAGGTATATAAAGGACTTCAGCGTGATCGCATTGCTGTTGACAAAGTTGAATAGGAAGGATGTACCCTTTGTTTGGGATGATCATTGTCAGTAAGCTTTCTAAAGTTTGAAGGAGATGCTGACTAGTGCTCCAGTGTTGGTGCTGCCAGAGCCTGGGAAAGGCTATGTTGTTTTTTACGATGCTTCCAAGAAAGACTTAGGATGTGTGTTGATGCAGGAAGATCATGTGGTTTCTTTTGCTTCGCGATAGCTTAAGAAACATGAGGAGAATTATTCGACACATGATTTGGAGCTGGAAGCGGTGGTTCATGCGTTGAAGATTTGGAGACACTATCTTTATGGGGAAGTGTGTCAGATCTTTACAGATCATAAGAACTTGAAGTACATCTTCTCATAGAGTGAGATGAACATGTGACAACATCGCTGGATGGAGCTGATCAATGATTATGATTGCACCATTGAGTATCATCTTGGTAAGGTGAATATGGTAGCTGATGTGCTTAGCAGAAAGTTTTCTTCTCTTCCCACGAAGAAGGCACAGTCGAGTTCCTTGGTATGCCATAGGTGGGATATGTTTGTTTCTTTGCGGCAGATGAATGTACAGTTAGAAGTTTCCTTGTTGGAAGGACTGTTGGCATAGATGAAAGTAAATCCTACATTGAGATAGTAGATCAAAGATGCACATCAGGCAGATGCTTCAGTTCAGTTGATAAGATCAGAGTTTGGCAGCGAAAAGCGTGATGGGTTCAATGAGTCTGAGGATGGACTAGTTTGCTATCATGGTAGGATGGAGGTCCCTGATGTTGTTGATATGAGAAAACTAGTACTTGAGGAAGCACACACATCGATGTATGCTATGCATCCAGGAGTCACCAAGATGTATCATAATCTGAAGGATCTGTATTGGTGGTCTGGATTGAAGAGAGATGTAGCTAAGTTTGTGGCTAGGTGTGCGGTATGCCAGCAAGTCAAGGCTGAGAATTAGAAGCTGGTAGGTACATTGCAACCCATGCTAATACCGCAGTGGAAATGGGATCATATAACCATGGATTTTGTAGTCGGTCTGCCAAGGACAACTAGGAATTATGATTCCATTTGGGTGATAGTGGACAGATTGACAAAGTATGCACACTTCATACCGGTAAAGACAACATATACAGCTGAGAAGCTTGCTCAGGTGTATGTAGATGAGATAGTGCATTTGCATAGTGTACCAGCAATGATAGTTTCCGACAGAGGTCCTCAGTTCATGAGTCGTTTCTGGGAACAGTTGCATAAAGCATTGGGAACGCAGTTGAGGTTCAGTACTGCTTTCCACCCGTAGACAGATGGGCAGTCTGAAAGGACTATTCATACTTTAGGCCTGCATTTAGCACGGGACCGAAACCCGGTTTCGTGCTGTCTTTTAGTGCCAACCCTGCCAAACATCTGCCGGTTCAAGGCTGGTTCGCGTTTGGTTCAAAATCCCGAAATTCCTCCGTTATGGGATAACGGAACCCCCAAATCGGGGTTGTCCCAGTCCCACGAGGGGCGAGATTCCGGTTCACAACCCGGTTTACGCGATCCTCTCCTCCCCTCGCCCGACACCCATCCCGACATTCGTCTTCTTTCCCCTCTACCTCCTATCTTCTGCTCTGTGCCTATCCTGTCTTCCCTCCCGATACCTCCTCTCCCGAGACCTCGAGACGAGCTGTCTGTCCTCGCCATTACTATTCTCTCCAGCAATAAAGCTGAGCCATCGTTTCATCGGTCGTTCCAGCGGCAGCCATGGCAGGTGACTGGCGTGCCCTAAGCCCTGCCCAATGGAGTAGGCAGAGTAGCAAGTCAATCAAGCGGCAAAGCTGTGGTGGCTCATCTGCAAGCTCGTCTGCAAACGCCGAGCTACTCCCGAGTTGTCTACTCGCATCAAAGCGCCGTGCAGTAAACCCTAGGAAGGACAACCAGTGTCCCGCCTGCTATATACTTGTGCATTTCATCATCGATCTGGTCGCATTTCACCTTCGAAGCCTCCATACACTCTTCTGTTCCGCCGCTGCCGCCGCTGCCGAGCCGCTGTTGTGGGAAGTCGCCAAGCTGCTTGCAAGGTAGGTATCCGCCGCCCCTTTTCATCGATCTTGTCAGTAACATTGCAAGGTTTTCAGTAACATTGCAAGGTTTTCAGTATAAAAATGGTATGATCTTGCTATTATCCGCCGCCCCTTTCCAATGCTAGCTTGAGCCACAAGTGCTTGGTGGTTGATAGGAAACAAGTTATTGATCGCGGTAATCATGTGATGCCCATTTTCTCAATGTTATAATCATCACTTCAATGTGTTTATTCCTAGATCTTATTGCTGGATGGAATGCCCAGTACTTGCTCGATAGAATGTAGGAGAAAGAAATGTATTAGCCACATCCTTATTGCTCTTTTGAAATGTGTTTTGTACTATGGGCATTATCTATAGATTGTATTAAGTTGTGTCTTCTAACTACTTGTTAGTTGCTGATGATTGTGTAACACTGATTTTAGTAACGATGTTGATTGAATCTGATCTGATCTTGAATCTGATCTGATTGAGTTATTATGTTCTTTATCATCATTCACTAGTTTTACAGTACAATGTGGTTGCTTGTTCACCACAACAAGTTACCTTCTGATATATAGATAAAAGTAACCATAGTTTGAAAGTTGACACCATGACTATAAATTCCAAAGTTACTGGTTAACACCCAATATACATATGCAATCATAACCAATTGAATGGAAGTATGGCTGGCAATGATACCAGGGAATTCCAGAGCATGGCTGGTGTGTGTCCAGTCCACTGATGTTCAACGAAGAGCAGACCATCAGTAAAACCTTCTGCTCTTGTCTTATGTTTCACTTTTAAACCTACTTTCTCAAGGTGAAAGATGGTGGCATTTCGTATATATACTTTAATTTCTAAGCAGCCCAGATTTTTCCTTTTTTTTGTTCTTTATTGAGTGGGGCTGTAGTATGGCTGCTTAACATGTGATAATGGGGATTTATAATATTTTAAATCCTAAAGAAAGTTATGAAAGATTAAATAACATATTATTGAAGAAATGTCCCATAATAAGAGACAAATGTAAAATATTATTAGATATCCGTTCATGTATCTAAATGAGAAGCCCCTGAAACTTTCTCAATAAGTATTATGACCTGATGAACCACCAAACAACTACTCAAAATAAAATACAACAAAATCAAACTACTCAACTCATTTTTTCCCTTTTCAGAATTGTTACACACATAATTTTTGCTTTACAATGATGATCTTCTACCCATGAGGGAAATGACTAGCTTTCAACATTTTTAGAAATACTACATGATATTGTTGCTCCTCAAGTTATTTGAAAAGTTCATTATTTCTTGGTATTGAAGTACTATGTATGTATCTTATTATTTATTGTTAAACCATACTAAAAGCATGATTTGGACATCCTTCACTTGGTAGACATGTAGAATTATGAATCATATTTGACTCATAAATCCTCTTTATTGAATAAGCATTACATTGTTACATTGTCAATGATCTTATATTTAGCAACAATGTGTAAGTTAGTTTTAGTATTCAATAGTTACATTGATGAAATCCTATATATTATTAAGCATTCCTCTAAATTTATACATCCCTAAAAATTAAATGTTTGCCTAGTAAAAATGGTCCTTGAGATAAAGAAAATGTATTTTTGATGTGGGTGTAATACTTTCCTTATAGTAAATTGTGCCAGAATTTATTCCCATTGAGTAGGATGTCATATCACTTGCAATTTACTATTATATCGTGTGCCTTTATAGAAGTAATCCATGTACCTTAGTACCCTATAAGCAATAAATAGTGCCTCAGACAAGTTTAGAGGTATCAGAAATAACATACTTGACTTGGAACTTTTGTTGTTCTGGTTTGCAACCATGGATTGGGATAAAGTAATTGTCTATCACCTAATATGCTTCATATTCTTCAGGTTTGTAGAAACACAATAAACTTAAACATCATTATGTTAGTTAAAGGTGGCACTCATCTACCTTGTGGGGAAGTTCATTTGTTATGTGTTGATCATGTTGTTTATATTACTTGTCCCCATTTAATGATTGAATCATAATACCAAAGCAAGCATCTGGCATCTGCTTGCCTAGAAAACTTTGTTACTTAAATAGCCACATATTAGATTATTACTGAAATAAAAAACTGTTGTATAGTGGAATGTGTATTTCTAGCTACCCACCATATGATGGATATGCCACACTTGCTACTACTGACTCTTTCATTTCCCACTCCACTGTCATCTTGTCAAAGTGGTCAACTAAATGGGCTGACAAATGTGGTTGTATCCCTCTTTCTCCCACTTGAAACTAGTCTATATCCATCATGTTTATATTTTTCCCTTCTTGCTTATTTTAGGAAGCTTCAAGCAGCCATATTAGCTGCAACAACTCTGTATATAAGCTGAATATAACCCTAAACTAATGAAAATTTTCTACTGAAATACAAAATTATCTACTACTGCTATTTAAGCACTGCTATCCTTAATCCCTTACTTAAGTCCAAAACTGCTATGTAGTGGATTAGAGAATTTATATAAATCTGTTGATTTTGTCTTCTGCCTTCTATACAACCATTGCATATTCTTCTGTCTACCACCTATACAGTAAACAAATGGTTGGGAGGTTAAAAGTTCCATTTGTTAAAAGTAAAGAATAAGGTTTTGATAGAAAAATACAAACTGAAATATGATTCATCTTCTTGATCTGAGACATGTTTGGAAACATTAATTTGATACTTCAAATAACTTCTAAGTCTGTCCCTGTATTATTGAAATGTGACAGTGATACATGCTTATGGGGGCATAAAACTTAAAGCAAATATATAAATTTAATAAATTATTGGTTGATAATGTAAAATTGGTTAATTCAATATTTTAATTCTAAATTCTAATTGATATAAACTAAAATAGTTAATTTTTAAATATATCTACAGTTGAATTTCTTTTCTTAATTCTATCTTACTAGTTTTATTGTTTCATTAATAAAATGAATTTTTATTTTGTTCATTTGAAAGTTTCTGAGCTAAATTCAGAATTCCTCTGAATGAAGAAAACTATACAAATGATCAAGATTAAACATTGACAAGAAGTCTTTGGATTAAGAAAAGATTTGACTCAATGAAAAGCTCGGTTAATTGCTATTAAAAGACCATACAACTGCAGTAAGGATTCTCTTGAATTGTTGAGAAATGATTTACAATCTTGTGGTACTCCATATCCTAGTTTAGATTATAATGATAACACACAATAACCATGTGATGATTATAAATATTCAGTAGAAGATGGTAGCACACAGTCAAGTTCTATGGTATTGTTTACTGATTAACACATTTTCTATTTGGTTTATTGATTATGCTCCCTATTGCTTGTTTTTATTGAATTTTTATGTTCAGTGATGTATAGGAGAAATATGAATTCATATATAGAGAAGAGTGTAAACTTGAATAAATTGAAAAGGTTGTTGACATGGACCTAAAATTGAAGGACAATCTGTTAAATTTTTCAAAAAGTTGTTGACATGGACCTAAAATTGAGACAATGTATTACAATTTCAAAAACAGCCTCCAAAACTGCTGCTGTATAGTGGGTTACAGAATTTATATAAATCTGTTTTGTATATTAGTGGAACCTCAAAAACCCATTATTGCCACATTTACATCTATGCATACAAGTATAACTTTCAAAATTATGCATATTCCCTTTTCAGAATTGTTACACACATAATTTTTGCTTTACAATGATGATCTTCTACCCATGAGGGAAATGACTAGCTTTCAACATTTTTAGAAATACTACATGATATTGTTGCTCCTCAAGTTATTTGAAAAGTTCATTATTTCTTGGTATTGAAGTACTATGTATGTATCTTATTATTTATTGTTAAACCATACTAAAAGCATGATTTGGACATCCTTCACTTGGTAGACATGTAGAATTCTGAATCATATTTGACTCATAAATCCTCTTTATTCAATAAGCATTACATTGTTACATTATCAATGATCTTATATTTAGCAACAATGTGTAAGTTAGTTTTAGTATTCAATAGTTACATTGATGAAATCCTATATATTATTAAGCATTCCTCTAAATTTATACCAAAGCAAGCATCTGGCATCTGCTTGCCTAAACAACTTTGTTACTTAAATAGCCACATATTAGATTATTACTGAAATAAAAAACTGTTGTATAGTGGAATGTGGATTTCTAGCTACCCAACATATGATGGATATGCCACACTTGCTACTACTGACTCTTTCATTTCCCACTCCACTATCATCTTGTCAAAGTGGTCAACTAAATGGGCTGACAAATGTGGTTGTATCCCTCTTTCTCCCACTTGAAACTATTCTCTATCCATCATGTTTATATTTTTCCCTTCTTGCTTATTTTAGGAAGCTTCAAGCAGCCATATTAGCTGCAACAACTCTGTATATAAGCTGAATATAACCCTAAACTAATGAAAATTATCTACTGAAATAAAAAATTATCTACTGCTGCTATTTAAGCACTGCTATCCTTAATCCCTTACTTAAGTCCAAAACTGCTGTATAGTGGATTACAGAATTTATATAAATCTATTTTGTATATTAGTGGAACATCAAATACCCATTATTGCCACATTTACATCTATGCATACAAGTATAACTTTCAAAATTATGTATATAACTTTCATTATTGCCACATTTACGTCTATGCCACATGTACATCTGCTGATTATATTGCAAATAATATCACTATTTCGGCTAATCTATGTTCCCTCTGAATTTCTTGTATGTACCGTCCCTGACCTTGTCGCTGGCCGTGCAACTCTCTTCAACCTTCACTTGGGCTTACCAGGTATATCTCATGAGCAATACGAACACGTTGAATGTGAATGCCATGCTGAATGCTTGCTATTTATGTAGTTTTCCTGTAATGAACCTATTTGATGATGTGTTTGCTACAACCATTTCAAATTTAACTACAATTTAAAATTTGTTGTACATATTTTGGATCTTATGACTGGTCCGGGTAATGGATCTTGTCTTATCCTACTTCAATACAAGTTATTGCTTTCAACTGCGTAGTCTCATACTAGGTTTGTATGACGGTTTCGTTTAAACACCCACACTAAATTGATATATCGCAGTGTCATTGCTACTATGGCTGCACCCGACCCGAGGTTCCGTATTGTATGGTCGAAAGAGTTGGATGAGGCTCTGGTTGCGGCATTGAGGAGATAATATGACATGGGTAGGTGCGTCGATGGAATATTTACTAGGGACGCGTGGAGGGAGACGCTACGCGATTGGCATATCAGGATGGGGAGGAACGAGGGTACATTGGATCAGTTAAAAACTCGGTGGAAGAACCTCAGGAGAGACTATGCAAAGATAAAACTGGTCACCAACAAAAGTGGTGTTGGATGGGATGACAACAGGCACAAGCCAATATTGCCTGACACCCCGGAGTGGAGGGAGGCACTTGCGGTATGTCTAATAATATATACTCCCCTGACTATTATATATTAAATTAAACTTGTTACTTTTGACCTAATCAGTAGTTGTCCCCTATTTTAGGCAAACAGGGAACTAGCGAGACTGATCAACAGACCATTCTACCACTACCACGACGTCGAGCTGATGGGGGGGAGGAACATAGCTAGGGGCCATCATGCAATGTCCTCAACCGAAAGACAACCTCCTTCTGATGTTGCATCTGAAGATGATGTTGTTGTTGACCTAGATGCATCTGATTCATTTGTCAGCCCAGAACCAACCGGTCCAGCCGGTTTCACTGAAGACGTGGTTAATTCTGGGACACAAAGTGAGGATACCAATGGCGGATCGCACAACCAAGGTGCTGCTGCAACGACTCCCACCACGATCAGACGTAGGAAGCGAGCATCAAGCTCACAGGACAGTTGTGTCCTGTCTAATGATGTTGTGTCTGAATTCACAAAGGTGTTTTCCAAGGTACATGAGATGGGCAGCGGAATTGCTGCTAGGTGTAATGATAAAGACGAATACCAAACCATTTTGCACCACTTTCATGCAACCTACCCTGACGCCCCGGTCCTAGTTTTTACCACTCTTGTGCATGCCATAAAAGATCCATCTAACCGTAATATTTACCTAAGCCTTATGGACACCCCACACAAAATTACCATTTGGTAGCAAGACTTGTGGGAAATGAAGAACACAGCTTCTGCATCACAATCACCCTTCACGCCACAATCTACATCGTACTTTTGAGGTTGACTAATTTAATAAGTAAATCAGTATCCTGCCTTTTATTTGATGAACTTTATCAGAAGTTGTTGTTGTACTATTTTATTCAGTTGTTGTTGTACTATTTTATTCTGTTGGGAACAAGCTCTGAACTATAGTACTATGTAATGGTTTTAATGGAACAAGCCATAATTTCATATCTGCAATATCTCGATATTTCCCTGATGCAGATAATTGCTTTTAATTATAGACGTTATGGCTGGTATGCATCAATATGAAACAACTGATGACATTCTGCAACTACTGCATGTTATGTCTGCTCTGGCTTATGACATTGGTAACGCAATATCCTACCAAATAGCCGACCAAATTTCCCACAATATCATGGGAAATTCAGACGCCTCAACCACACACCAACCAATACCGAGATCGGTTAGTATTAGGAGCGGCCATCAAAAGGTTTTAGAAATAATAACCGGCCATGAAAGGAGGGCGTACGATCTGTATCGTATGCTACCCAACACGGTTTTAGCATTTGTTGACAAACTTGAGGGCCGAGGTTTGTTGAAAAGTACAAGAGGTGTGTCATCAGTGGAGGCAGTTTGCTACTTCCTTCAGATGGTTGGCCATGGCCATACCAACCGTGTTCTTGCTGAGGACTACATTCACAGTGGTGAGACCATAAGTAGAAAGTTTAACGAGGTGTTGGATGCAGTGTGTGCTTTGTGCAGTGAATATATTGTCATGCCAACTGCATCCACAACTCCGCACCGCCGCATCGGGGAGAGTCCAAGATTTTACCCTTACTTCAAGGTATGACCATCACTTAGTTGACCATTGTCCATTCCATTGTTAATATAACCACTATCGTCATTGTTGAGTTTGGTATTTACTTGCGTTTTTCTTATATACTTGTCTTAGGATGCCATTGGGGCAATTGATGGGACACACATCCCCATTTTGGTGAAGCGCGAAAAGCAGATCCGATATAGAAATAGAAAAGGGAATGTTTCCATGAATGTCATGGATGCAGTCGACTTCTCAATGGAGTTTACATATATCATCACTGGTTGGGAGGGATCTGCTGCTGACCAAAGGGTACTTCAGGCAGCTACAACCACAGGCGGGTTCAAAGTACTCGCTGGGAAGTACTTTCTTGTTGATGCAGGGTACGCCAACACCAGGCAATTTCTTGCACCATATCGAAACGTTGCTTACCATATAGCAGAGTATCGAGGTAACAGAGGCTCATACACAAGCAAAAAGGAAATGTTCAACCACCGACATGCTCAACTACGTAACATTGTCGAGCGAGCCTTTGGTGTGTTGAAGAAGAGGTTTTCGTACTTTCATAAAGGAGCAACTTTTCCCGTGCAGTCTCAGTCTCGGATTGTAATGGCTTGTTGTATCATTCACAATTTTATCCGACACCAAAATGATGGCGATCCTATGATGGACGAAAACTTGGATGACCCTCATACTACCACTGATATCTCGAATGAATTGAGTTCTCTGCAACAAACAAGCCAGGTCGATGCTAGAGAGGGAGATGTCTTGCGCGAAACTGTTGCCAATTCTATGTGGGCAAATCAGTGATTTATACATTTCTTTTGTAACTTGCATACATTGAAACATGTTGTACAACATGTTTCACTTACTCCCTTATCTGTGTAACCTAACGACCAACTTTTGTTCTCAAACTGTATTGTTCACCGTTTTATTTGCCTACTTATAAACAATGTGAAATTATGTCTCATTAGGTTTTCTGTCTAAAAATGGACAAAGACATGTCGTCGTGCCCATGTGGTCTGCAGTGCACCGTACGAGTGTACATGGATGCCACAGATGCGGCAAATGGACGGTTTGAAGACAACAATCCCCACAGGCCATATTTTACATGTGGTAGGGGTCTTGTACAAACCAGATGCCATATGAGGTTGCCCGCGCAGCAAGTACCACCTACAGTGGCTACGCTGACTGCAACTAGGGATGCAATGGTATCACAACTCGCATATGCACGTAGCGAACGTAAGTTCTGGTCAGAACATTGTGCCTTTGTCTGTTCAACCAGAGCAGACGCATATAGGTTACAAGAAGAAATTTCAAGTATGCGGGAGAGGTGCCGATATCTTCGCCACCGACTTCAAATTACGAGCGATAATGACTCTTCATCAGAAGAAGATGGATACAATACGTCATAGATATACTATATTATGATATGTCTAAATGAACTCCACTTTTCTGTTGCAACAATTAGCTACTCGGTCTTCATATTATCTTTGAAAACTATGTCATCAACCCGATATTTTTCTATTAATCGTCAATTCTGTTTTATTAGATGTCGATGATTCCATCTGAGGTTCCGAGGTGTGATTGTGGGCTAAATGCAGCCTTACGGCTTAACACAGAGGATGCAGGGTTATATGACTTTGCCATTTTGAGTCAAAGGCCGGGCGAAATGTATTACATATGCCCTACTCGTGAGGTGTGATAGTACATCAATAAATAATATACTATCCTTGTCGAGGCTCCACATTCTTTGCCATTAACTTGTACCTCGTACTACATTTTAGGGAAAAGACCGATGCAGATACTTCCATTGGGCAGTCGATCTCCCCCCAACAATTGATTCATTGAAAGCGGAGATTATGTTACTAACTGTTGAGTGCAAGTCAGTGTGGGGTCAGGCGATGAACATGAAGGACTTTGTTGAAATTCATTACAACTATGATGAATTATACACTACGAAAAAGTATGAGCATGAGGTTTTAGAACGCAACGTTTCCAGTCTTGAGGAAGATTGTCGTATGCTTCTCGACATCCCTTCACCTCAAATGACTCGATGACGTTGAATGGCAAATGCATTTACATTGTTTTCTCTGTTTAGAATGACTATCAATGGATGTTATGAACATCATACACTTGTTTAATTTATGCACTTTTATAAACGTCATATTACATTTTCAGCGGTATGAAATTTTTCTTCATGTTGATGAGTGTTTTAGTAATGATGTATATTATTATTCGAATTTTTTCTTCACGTTAGCTCTAACCAAATAATACAATTAATTGTGATATACACCCTTACTTTTTGAAAAATATATTACTTACAGAATCTGTGATATGGCTGGCCAACCGCCGACACCGTCTTTTATCTGGTCGCACGAGCTTGATATGGTTCTCAGGGGTTTGATGAGAACCCAATATCACGTGGGTAGATGTGTGAATGGAGTATACTCTACACAGGCTTGGATGGAGGCATGGCACCAGTTCATATACATAACTGAAAGCCCTTACATTTCATTGCCTGAGTTGCAAATGCGATGGCAATACATCAAGAGAGAGTTTGTAAGAGACAATATGTTCATATTGGCAGATTTATTGCCTCCCCCCACATTGGCCGCGCAATAAGGCATTGAACGCAACTTCTTGACGACGCGTCGCATTTACCCACCAGAGATTTTTTTTAGCACTGACAATTGAAATAAACAAATGAACTTGTAACATTTGTGCTAAATGTAGTTGTGTTTTTGCATCGAAACAATTTACATTGTCTACTTATGTGTTGCATTATTATATGTTGCTACCATAATGCGATCAAATTTCCTACTTCATTATTATCTTATTGCCACAGTTACTTTACGAATTATGTTATTTGTTCATACCTTTGTTTTTATTAATTATAGATGTCGACATCGCGTGCAAAGGCAAAGGCAACGAAAAAATTTGAAAAACTTTTGAAGTCACCAGAAAAAATTCATAAATATGTTGAAGATAACCTTTTATGCAAAAAACCATGTTGCAATCACATAAACGAGGAGGGCAAAATTTGGACCGATGATCAAGTCAAGGGTAAAGTCGTCAAGGGTAATGTCAGTCAGCATGTTCCTCATTTGCCATTGTTGTTTGATTGGCCAAAAGATGACATCAAACAACAAAACAAGCAGCCGGTGCAGGAACCATGCCCAGTGTCATGGGACGAGTACGATGAGGCCATAACGTTGGCCCAATGTGCCTTGTCAAAATCTTAGCTTTGGTTTGCATGTTTATTGCTTCCCTTTTTTGTCCTTCTCCCCTGAGGAATATTATCCGTAAACAATTATGTTAATATCAGTGATCGTTTATGTTTCACTAATGACGACAATATGATTATTATCAGTTGCTTTTACCGACGATAATGTACTTTGTTTATGTTATGAACAAAATATATTAGGCCAATTTCATATTTCATGTAGCTTGACTGCCAATTTCATATTTCATGTAGCTTGACTATTACTGACGATCATGTAATTCGTCACACTCATGACGACAATTAACTAGGTTCAACATTACATATATACCACATGCAAAAGTCATTCCAGACGACAGTAACGTTTCATTACTTTTTCATCACTACGTTAATATTAGAATTATCATATCTTAGTTGCACTATTTTAAATATACAAAATAACACCCACACAACACAAATAAAATATATTTTTAATATATTCTAAACTTAGGTTGAAGTGACATCACAAACACACATTCTCCGTACTTGTTCAAATAGTGATGCACGAACATGACAGTCAGTTGTTAATCACTACGTTAAAATTAGAATTATCATCTCTTATTTGCACAATTTTAAATATACAAAATAACACCCACACAACACAAATAAAATATATTTTTAATATATTCTAAACTTAGGTTGAAGTGACATCACAAACACACATTCTGCGTACTTGTTCAAACAGTGATGCAAGAACATGACAGTTAGTTGTAAATCACTACGTAAAAATTAGAATTATCATATCTTATTTGCACTATTATAAATATACAAAATAACACCCACACAATACAATAAAAATATATTTTTAATTTATTATAAACTTAGGTTGAAATGACATCACAAATACACATTCAACGTACTTGTTCAAACAGTGATACAAGAACATGACAGTTAATTTGTAATCACTACGTAAAAAATTAGAATCATCATATCTTATTTGCACTATTATAAATATACAAAATAACACCCACACAACACAAATAAAATATATTTTTAATATATTCTAAACTTAGGTTGAAGCGACATCACAAATACACATTCTACGTATTTGTTCAAACAGTTATGCAAGAACATGACAGAATAAGCTGATACTGACTACGCTGCCAAACAAAATCAGACTTTCAGCCAAACAGATTCAGACTGCAGTCAGACTGAAATCAGACCAACTGACTAGAATCAGACTGCGTTGCCAAACAAAATCAGACTGCAACCTGACTGCCCCAGCACCGGAATCCTGACTAACCCTGACTAACCCAGTCTAGATTCCAGAATCCCAGTCCTGTGCCAAACGCAGGCTAGAGGATCTTCTCCGAGCTTGTGTTTTGCAGTTCTTAGGAAGTTGGGATGTATATCTCAGTTTGATAGAGTTCACCTATAATAACAGTTACCAGCGGAACATCGACATGGCTCCTTATGAGGCTCTATATGGCAGGAAGTGCATATCTCCTCTATGTTGGTATGAGTCTGGTGAGTATCAACTTTTGGGTCTCGAGTTAGTGCAACAGACAACAGAGAAGATCAGAGTGATACAACAAAAGTTGAAAGTGGCATAGGACAGACATAAGTCGTACGCAGATCATCACCGATGACCTTTAGAGTTCCAAGTGGGAGACAAAGTGTATCTCCAAGTCTCACCTTGGAAAGGCGTGTTGAGGTTTGGCTGGAAAGGCAAACTGGCACCCAGGTATATGGGGCCATATCCGGTGATAGCACGTGTTGGCAAGGTAGCTTACAAGTTAGAGCTGCCGCCAGAGTTGCATAGGTTACATCCAGTGTTTCATGTCAGCATGCTAAAGAAAATTCATCCAGACACGGGAACAGTGATACAACCAGTTGAGGTTGAGTTTGATGAAGATGTGACCTATGAAGAAGGTCTAGTGATGATCCTTGATAGGAGAGTAAAAAGGTTGAAGAGGAAGGACCTGGTTCTTGTGAAGGTTCTTTGTCATCATCGTGGCGTTGAGAAAGCCACGTGGGAGCTTGAGCAAGAGATGAGGAGGAAGTATCCCTCACTTTTCTCTTCAAATTTTGGGGGCGAAATCCCTTTGTAGAGGTTTATGGCTTGTAAGGACCCTGATCTTCATTTAGTGGGTGACACATTGCCGTGTTTTCTCCTCCACCCTCTTCTATATATGTATCTCCTTTCTCTTGCTAAGTATCCCTTTAGTTCCTTAGTCTCCCCTCTTCCTTGGTGAACGACACCTCTCCTTTGCAACCTTGGTGGCCGATACCCTTGGAGGAGCTAAGCTTGGTGGTCGATCCTTCTCTTTGGAGTCTTCTTCTTCTTCCTCTTGTGGTGGTCGAAGGTGTTTCTTGGTGCTAGGAGCTTGGAGCTTTCTTAAGACGGGTTACATAACTCCTAACCTTATCTATACTACTCCCCTTTCTTGTTGCATAATATGTTTCATCTTGATTGGTCATACTCCTTGCTAGATATGTTCCTTTCTCTAGTTTGCACCTTTGATCTTATTGGATATATGATCTTGTTGCTATAATGGATGTGTTGGATGTGCTTTGATCTTGGTGGTCGAACCCTATGTATAGAGTTTCTTGGGCAATACCCCTTTTCTCTCCTTTGGTCTTGAGAAGTGAGTTAAGCTCTAGTGATATAGGAAACACCCCTTTCACTTAGTTTTTGAGAGGTGAGTCTATACTCTAGTTTCTTGAGCAACACTCTTCTCTCACCATGGATTTGAGAGGTGAGCCTTGGTTGAGCCTTAGGCCGATAGGGAAATGATCCATCATGTTGCTCGATTGGTGATGGATGTTGTGCAAAACCCCTCTCTCTTGGTTGTTGAGAGGTGAGCCAATTCTCTTGATCTTTTAGGGTTTTGATGATGGTGATCTTGAGGTTGATGATGACCATGTCAGGATGAGCTTGGTGCCTTACACGATACACCTTATAGTAGTACTGCCCGACACCTCTTACCTTGGGTGTAGCTTTGGTCATTATGGTCACTTTGAGTGTTGTTGGCTTGATGCCCGATATGGCCCTCTTGACCGTGATGGTGAGCTTGGGCAATATGCCTTGGTCTAGATGATCCTTTGACCTAATAGATGTTGCCCCTTGGCCGACAGAGTGCCTAAGTAGATAGCCCTGGTTGGAGTCTTGGGCGATACAAGTTGGGTTGGTTTCTTGCCCGACATGGGTTGAGTGATGGACCCTATGGTGACCGATATGGTGTGCTTGACTTAGTTGAACGATAGGGTAGTTGTCGCCCGACATAACCCTAACCCTAAAGTAAGTGAGCCGATAGGGCTTTTCCCGATTCAGTGGATGCCCGTCACCTTGGGTGCAAGATATGCCCCATGAGCCCAGCTACACGATAGCACCTTTTCTCTCTAGTTGCACGACACACCATGAAGTGGTTGCCCGATATGCTTTGCCCTTGGATCGGCCATTATGTGGTTGTCTGTTGTGCTTGGCCGACAGGCTTGGGTGAGGGTAGTTACCCTGCCCGATACCACCTATGGTGAGGGTTGTCCTACCCATCACACTTCTAGTGAGGGTAGTGGGCACCTTTGGTGAGGGTCCTGACCAACTCGGAAACCTTAGCTAGTGGTTCTTTATCATGTTTTCACACCTTTGATGATTATGGGTTATGGATGATGGTTTGTAAACCAATGCTATGTTTAATGCATGAAGATGATGCCTATTAAGAAGATAAGATGCTAGTTTATAAGATCAAATGGATGCCATGATTTGATAGCAGTAATGTAATTGATACAGTATGCCACACATAGTCTTGATCATGACATGTGTAACTGCAAACCCTAATGACATGATAATTAGTAAAGCTCTATGTCTGGTGATTTTAAGTTATCTCTCTTTCTGTGTATACTAACCATGCAGGTGTATAAGATGAATTCATATCTAGGTAGGAGATATGAGGCATATGTGTTTGAATAACACTGTATCATGATGATAACTCTTGTTGATGAAATACCATGCATCACCAGTATAAGAAGATAGGTCTAAGAACCTAATGAAGGCTGAGTGCCTAGTGAGGTGTTATCCTCTTGATGATGAGATAAGTGATTGTTATCCTCGATGATGATGTAAGATGGTGATGATGCCTTGAGAGGCAGTGGCCTTCTGTGATAAGGGATTGAGATCCCAGGATAAGGTGATGACGACATTAATAATATAACTCACTGTTTGTGTGTTTTACAACTTGGTTGCCTCAACAATCCACTTAAAATATACTAATTAATTACAATGGAATATATCATGTAGTTTTCCCTAGCCGTAGATCCATCATCGTCAGTACCTGGTGATGGTGAAACAGGTTCTCCTGAGAGTTAAGTCAGAGTGCATATTGTTGAATATGTGGGGGTTCTCCTAGTCGAAAATAGGAGGATTAGAGTACAACTGCGGTTGTAGACTCCGTATGGTAAAGAGCATGGTGAACAGGCCCATGACTCAATGAGTTAGAGTATGAATGCGTTCATGGCTCAAGAGCACGATGATTAGGCCCGTGGCTCAAAAATTATACTAGCACCTGTGTCATGGTGAGCTAGAGATATGGGTAGCTTGCAGAGCTGACCCTGTGGCTGAGGCCATATAAGTATGAGACTGCGGTCCTGCTTTGGTTTTCATACACTCACCACGAGGAGGTGAGGTCATGGAGTCTGGCTTTCCCATTGACCATGTATGGCACCGGTTTTTGGGCTGCGCAGCCAAAGGTTGGATTTGAGCAGGGACAACTCACTTCCTCAAGGCATAAAAATACGTAATCCAGCCGAATAGTGTTTACTGCTTAGAGAAAAACACAGAACATTGGTTGAGGCCTTGTTTGTGTGGGTAATCTTGTTATACTTTGCAGTTACTTGTATGTTCCTTATGATTTGTGATAAGATCATATAAATCTCATCTTGTCAATCATGTTCCATAAATAAAAACAAGTTATATGCCTCCCGAATATTTTGATAAGTTGGATAATACAATAAGTTCTGCTCAGTGTGCTACTCATATTATCTGCTTTACCTACTTTAGCTTTCTGGAGTTTTATAGTTTTGGCGGGGAGTTATGTTTCTCGTTGGGACTGGGTGTCTCACCCCGTTGGTTTGCAACCTTTTTAGGTGATCATGCTAGACGTGGTGGTGGTCGTGAGGTTGAGGCTGAGTAGCAAGAGGAAGAGCAGTAGAAGGTAAGAGACGGACATGTTGCATGTTTTGGTGTTTTGTAGTAGAGTCCTAGAGTCATCCCTATACTCACAGGTCCTCGGAGGTGTTTTGACGACGTTTCACGATGACTAGCTGTTGTAATTTTATATATCCTGTTGTTGGCCTTACGTGGCCTGATATGTACATATAATTAGGTGATGAACTTCGGTGCTGACAGTATAGCTGGTTCCGATGCGCTGTGGACATATATCAATGCTTGTAATATTTATATAACATGTTTCTCTACAAGATTTGGATGCAAAAGTTCTCGTATGTATACTTTTTGAAATCAGTTTTAATTAACCCGTGTTTTTAGTAATATGTGGTTCTGCATGTTTTCGCGTGTCTCCTTGCTGTCTATGTGATGGTGGGGTGTCACAATAATCTAAATCTCATGCTTCCCTTACTCCCACTCAGACTTTATCTTTATTTAGCTTTATTCATAATGTGGATGGTTCACCTAGACTTAGGGATAAATGTTGATCCTTGAACTATGTTGGTTAATGACATGCATGATTTGATGTTTGGAACTATGTCTGAATCTAATTGAAGTCTAGGACTAGGGGAGCATCCATATGACTCATATGATTCTTACCTTTTCAAACCCTAGTGAACTAAGGCTCCATCATGTATCTTTTGCACCTTAGGTCCACTTGGACTGGACCATATCTAGATATCTCATCATAACTTGCAATCTATCGCAAGGTACATTTTTCTCTTGACCCTACTATGATATCGGCTTGCTTGTATGCATGTTCGTATGAATGCTTGGATACTTACTTACTTGGTTGAGCTATTGTTCATGTGAATACTACTTTCATGTTTGGTTATCATATGTTGACAAACCTTGAACATGATATAAAGAAATCCAGTTTAATGTAATGGATAAAGAAACCTAAAAGATGCTTTGTGTAAGAGAATGTCGTCAAGTTTCCTCACCATGTTTGCTTAGTAATCAATTTAGTCAAGTATTGTTTATATATTCTTAAACTGTAGTTACATGTTTTTCATAGCATACTTAATGCTTTAGCATTAATATGTTTTGTTTATTGATTTTATAGTTTCCAAAGATTCGCTGCACTCTAGACTCAAATGAAACACCATTGGGTTATGTTTGAAAAATAGAAATGGGTACATGTTTCTATATCCCCTACTAGTATCTTGTTATATCTTATTTGAAAATGCTTTTACATATATACTGCCTATGTGAAATACTTGTGATCCATTCTAGGGAAGAACGCCCAGGTCTACTCGCCTTTGGTTGTGTAACCATTAGGAGTATGGACTTAGAGCAATAAACAGATCTGTGACATTGACCTTCAGGGTCGACGAGGGCTGCATTGATCAATGAATTCAGTCAAAGCAGAGAATTCAAGTATGGGACTTACAAGTTGGTTTGACCTTTGGGTATGAATTCTTAACAAGCCAACCTGACTTAACGTTCCTTCAATCAATACCGTTGCTTCAACCTCCAAGATCGATCCGACCTTTGCTAAAGTCTGACAAATAGTGGTTTCAACTTTGGAAAATTAATTCTAAACCTCAAAGAATCCACATGAAGAATACTAGACCATGGTTTAATTTCCAAATAACATATTGTATTCATTATCTCTATGTTATCATATTTATCATCTTTAGAAATAGTTGTGGGTATTTTTAACACCCTTCCTCTTATGATCATCATATCAACTTAATGTTCTAAATTGTCATCTACCACTCAAGTTCAAGGATTAGTCAACCAGATTGGAGCATTACATTGCATTATCTTTTCATGAAAATTATCAACATCAATCACATAGGAACATTCAAGTAGGTTTATCAATCATAGTTACTTATGTACAAGATTTTATCAATTTTGTTTTTTATTACCTTAATCCATTCATACATGTTCTACTATGAAATTAGGGTTTCAACATTAACTAAGATGAGAAGAAGATTATATGATGCTTATGGAATCCAATCTAGGGTTGGGTTTAATCTTGGAACATGTTGCTACATTTACAACATGTGGTATAGAGGGATGCAAATATTTGAGTTCATTTTCTCTCAACATTGTATCTAAAAATTTACCCAAGAGAATTTTGTGGGTGAGGTTCACATTGAAGTACCTTTAATACAATACTTAGTGGATTTTATGATTTAAGGGGTTCTTGAGGGATCAACTATTCTATATCAATAGACATACATTATATCTAACAATTATTGTCCACCAATATACTAGAAACATTATAGAAGGTGCATGATGTTTACATGATCACACTGGTTGTCTACTTTGCATTTTTTCAATACTCGAGAACAAATAAAGACCTCAAAACTATGTCAAATGTGAGTATATATTGTAGAGAAATACGACATCAGGTAGGCATTGGAAACAAAATTTTTACTGATATATTTCCCATTAACTAGTAGATCGCGTCAATAACTATGCAATGGGAAGGATGGTTTCACAAAGATATACCTGGTCCTGGAGCAAGTCTAGTGACAATCCTCATCGATGTAGATGCGCACTCTATCTTGGACGGTGGTTGTGTAACTCCTAGTCGCACTAAGACTCGTTTGAATGCTCCTCCATGGACAATAAACTCAGACAACTACTGTAGTGGCTCCTCAGATATTACCACGGATTGTGAGTTGATGTTGGCCTTCTAGCAGCAGCCAATAGACTCCTACCTCTAGAGTAGTCCACACGGACCAACTAGGACTCCTGTCATAGTGCAGGAATAGATAGGAATTTTCCATCCCGTTGGCGTACTAGTCACCAACATGCTCTCCCACAACAATGATCTTCAGTTGTTTCTCTCTAGTTGGCTATCCCTCCCTAGTCGGGTAGGACTTGCCTGGGCACTCATGGTTGCCACAATTAAAGAGGACAACACTTGTCAGAGCAACTGATTCTCAATTGTCTGTGTCGTAGTTGTACTCTGGAAAGCCCCCAATACCCTTTTATATATAGGAGGGGTTAGGGTCGGGGTTCCCAATCCCCGGCCAATGCAGGACTAAAGCCAAAGGGGAAAGGACAAGTAGATCTTGAATTTTTGCAACTTTTCTAATATTTTCACAACCTACGTGTGACAAAACAGTCATATCACGCGTGAGACGGTCATTTTGCTAAGCAAAACAACCGTTTCTCACCTTCCAGTTCTGCACATATGTTGGCAATTCAATTCCAATAAGTACTCAACTTGACATACCCTTGAAACAGGAGTTTGGTGCAACTAAGATGGGCATCTCGCACCAAACCAAATGGCCGTTTGGTGCAAGTGAGATGGGCGTCTTGCACCAAGCCAAATGGACATTTCGCACAAGCGAGATGGGCATCTCCAGCCTAGGTTAGGCAAAATTCCAACCAATGTACAATGCAATCATCCTGACACTCCAAACAACAGTCTCAACACTTAAACTGATCGTTTGGCAGTCTAGTCGGCTGATGTGTTGCATGAATTGAAATACCTAAACACTTTAGTAATCAATTCAATTATCATTCAAGATCAAACTCCTCTTCAAGATGAGTTCCTATGTGTGTGACCCTATAGGTCCCATATCACATTGGCAATGAATGTCCATAACTAGCTTATGACATCACAAGCAATGAGTGGTGCCTAGTCACACATCATTGCTACCCAAGTGAATGACATGCTGGGGAGCAACTTCAACCTACAATCTATGTATGGTGTTACAGTATTTGTATAGTTCCTTTCTCACTAATATCCAGATTGAACTAGAGGAATGGAGCAGTCATCCTCACTATTATTCAATCTTATTTCTTGAACCAGAGCATACTGTATGAGATATATGTGAGCTCAATATATTGACTCACATGCATATGGTCATACTTTTCTCAGTCTCTCTAATCAAGAGGCCTAGGATATCATACTCCATATAGGAGGGGAAAACCACATATCTATCACTCACAATCAATCCCCATGTGTCAAAGTCACCCAATCATCACCATTATAACAACTCATGTTTCAGGACTGCGTTTGATGATGTCAAAGTGTACCCAATGACATGTGATGAGTGCAGTAATTTCAGGTCTAAGAACCACAACCACCACCATCACTGTGAGAGCCGACTATGACTTCCATGATGATGGCTTCCATATGTCAGTCTCACCGTGGGTCTGTCTGATACACTATTCTCTGACATGTATTTGTGTGATTGGTTTGATATCGCCATATCATGACCAACGAGACTCCATCATCAACAAACTCACACTTTAATCTTATGTGTTATTGTTGTCTATCAACCTTCCACAATAACAACCAATCAGGGAAATAATGAGAATATATATATATATATATATATATATATATATATATATATATATATATATATATATATATATATATATGATCTCATTTCTTAGGTCCTCAACATGAAGACATATGTCATTGAGTAATATATTTTCTAGACATTTATAGTGTTCCATCATTATCTCATAACTTAATGAAACATAATAAATTGGAAGCTTGCCTTTTGTGATTAATTATCAAATCATGTATCTATTGCCTCATCCCAATCATCATTTGATTGGCTCTTTGGGCACACATACCAACAAACTCCCACTTGCACTTAGAGCCAATCAGCCACATATCTCATCCCGGGTGACCTAACATGACCTTCATGCTTCTGCTGCGCAAGTGCTTTTATAGAGGGTTTAGCAACGTTTGCTTTAAGTCGGTATTTTGCAATTTTCACATCTCTTCTCTGTACGACTACTCATATGAGATGGAAGTGCCGTAGTATACTATCTGAGATTCCCAACCTAACTAGTAGCTCCATCATTGTCATCAGTATTTCTACTGTGTGATCATTGATTTGGAACCTTACATAAGTTCACCCATATGAACTTCTTGATCCATACAATATCCTCTACTATTTTCATAACACAGAGATACTTGGCTTATTTTTTAGACTAGGAAAACTATCATTAGCTAAGAACCCTTTTGAGATTACAATTCTCATTTAATGTCAAACATAAGTTTAGATTGCGATTATTTTGGCAGTTTGGAAGCTTGCATGGGTGTAACCCTTTACATCCAACTCTTCCTTATTACCATAAACAAGGAACCAATCCTTTAAGTGATTCAAAAGCATCTAAGGATGTTCTTTATGGTAGTCCAGTGACTCTCACTGGTATCTGACATATACCCTCTTATCATGTCTAATACATACAAGATTTCTAGGTAGGTATATATGTGTCAACTCATCATATCAATACATATGAGATGACTGGATATCCTCTCATCATGTCCAATACATATGAGATGACTAGATATCTTCTCTTCATGTCCAATACATACAAGATAACAAGATAAGTACATAACATTGCATTCAAGATAGATCCGATTGCTAATGCATATGACATCTATCCATGTGTTCCTATTCTCCATAAGAATTGGGACACTAGGATCCTGAGAGACTAACTCCATGGAACATAGACAAGTTTTCTCTCATTGATCCTTGCATGATGAACCCTTCAACATCTTACCAATGTATGTTCTTTTACTTAGGTCAAGAAGCTTTCCAGATCTATCTCTATAGACCTTGATCCCTATCACATAGGATGCTTCACCTAAACCCTTCATGTTGATGGTTTTTTCCTCGCCAAGTTTTAACATTTATAGGATAAGTATGTTATTCTGTATCATTATGTGGAATATCAATATGCTCCCACTAAATCTTTTGTAATAATAGATTCCATCTTCATTTTGACTCAAGTCAAACCCTTTGACTGTCTTGTCAAATCGAAGATTCCAACTCTGAGATGCTTGCTTCAATCCTCAGATTGACCTTTGTAGCTTATAGACTTTATTTGAATTAACGGATTTATAAAAACCTTTAGGTTGTGTCATGTACACGTCCTCTTAATTATTCCAATTAAGGAATGCAGTTTTAACATCCATATGCCAAATCTCACAATCATAATAAGCTGCAATAGCAAGCATGATCCATATGGATTTAACCATGGTAACTAGCGAAAGGCTTCATCATGTTCAACAACTGAACTTGTTTGAAGCTCTTTGAAACCAATCTACACTTCCATGTTAGTCTTCTTTGTGACCTAAATGCACCCTATGGGTTTTATCCCTTCAGGTGGATCCACCAAGGTCATACCTTGTTGGTTACATGGAGTCCATCATTGATCTTATGGCCTCAAGCCATTTCTCAGATTTTGATCTCTCAGTAGCTTTGTTGACACATCTCTATGATCAACTTTTCGCCCTTTCGATTTATAAGATATGATAATCTTTCAAACTCAAGGCGTGTTCTACTCTTGTCATATTGTACAACAAATAAGACATGATGTCTCTATTGGTTCAATAACCAAAAGAGTCTAGATAACCATCATATGGATTCTAGAAATGCATTTCTCATTTATGCACTCTAGATGATAGTTCTATAGGTATTCATTGTTTGAGTTAGCAAGTTATTCAATATATGTGTCATGCACATTTGGATTTACAACTATCAAGTATAGTTTATGAGACATAGGGCATCGCCATAAAAGATCATAATGTTCTTGTCATACAAAACATATGATGTTTGGCAAGTACACAATAGCAATTCACTAATTCTATTGCGTGCCTATGAATGACAACCTTTAACTATAGTGGTAGCAACCCTTGTTGTAAGGAGTAGGATCCCAGAGGGGAACCACTCCGTACTAAAATATAAAACAACATCCCAAACCAAACACCAACATAATTTTTTTGCCAAAGGGATGAAACCAATTTATTCAACATGAATGTAGCATAACACCAAAGTTTAGCAGCGAAATAAAAATATTGACTATATTCAATTTATTTTAAGATTACAAAAGTACCTCAACATCATCTCCCATAAGCGTTTACATAAAAGGTACATCATAAGGATCTATGTAGAGGGAAATCTAAACCATAACAACTTTGTTTCCAAGATTTAACTCCTTAGCTAAGTCCAAGAATTCATGTCATATCATCCATGACCTTCACCTAGGGTTGGAAGCATACCCTAGAAAGAAGAAAAAAATAGAAGACATCAGCAAAGGCCAGTATGGGCATACTAAATAGGAAATTGAGCAATTTAAAAGAATAAAGGACATCTAGTATAAAAGGCTTCCCATAGAAAAATAAAGTGCTACCCAATCAAGAATAAAAGAATATGAACAACAAAATAAGAATGAAGCAAGAAAGTATATAAACAAAGCATCCATGTGTTTCACCTGTGAAAATACTAGATAATATAAACATGTAGGTAGGAAATACAAATCTACCAAAAATATGAGGTGAGTGGAAACTATATACATCCACTCTAAATATGGAGTGGGTAGGAACTATATACATCCACCCGAGAAGGATAGGATACACATCTTCTCAAATATACTTTCATGTATAGGAATTATCACCTCTGCACTCATATGTGGGAATGTTCACATCTACATAAAATAACATGTAAAATTATACTAGCAGTCACCACATGATGTAGAACAAAAGAATAAGGAAGTATAAATAAATAAGGAGGATAAGAACATCCATCATCACATGATGTGCCATGTACACATCCACTACCATGGTGGGAAAAGAAGCACATATAATCAAAAAGATCCAACACACACAAAGCATAAGAGAGAGTCCAAAAGAATATCCATGATCACAAGATCAATATCAAATAAGGTAGTTCACATGAACCATGATTTTCAAAGGAAAAGACATTGTGTATAGGCTAATGTCCATAGGACCAAGAGAAAGTGAATATAGGTGAATTTCTCAACATAGAATAATAGGATATGCAAAACATACCTTAAACATGTGTCCTAGAAACACTCTTCACCAATCTAGTTGTTTCTAAGATCAACATTGCCTAATTACAAATTATTCACATGTATTAGGGTTTGAGATTCATATAACATAATGAAACCCTAATTCTAGACCTTTTTTTTAGTAAAATTAGGATTATGGACTCAAAAACTAGACCAAACAATTCCTTATGTTCTTCTGATCAAGAAAACATATTTATTTGTTATATTTGGAGTTAAGATGAATTAGTTATCAATTTTAGGGCTTTTTATATAAATTAATTAGATCCTTGTTAATCCATTGTTGAAAACATAGAAATCAGGCTTTGATACTATTTTTATTGTAAAGATCATATTTTTTCTGATTCCAAAACATATTTTTACTTAATTGTTGGACAAGTGGATCAAAAGATATGTTTTTTGCAAAATCGGCCAATCAGGAAAAGCCACATCATTAAATACTTCATGAGAGAGGGAGAGAGTCGGGCCCAATAGACATGGACAACCCACACACAAACATGTCCATGGTCAAAGATCGGGTGGACTTGCTTAAAATAAAAGAAACAAGGGGGTAAAAAGACTAGAATGCCCTTAGGTGGTAAAACAATAAAAGAAGAAAAGCGAATGGGTGAAACGGGAAAACGACCAGGGGTTATCCCCTTCCTTGCCTCACACGCCATGCCTACAAGGCAGAGAAGCTGCTACTCAGGTCGAATGAGGGAAAACTACAATACGTGACGAAACACTAAAATAGTGGTAGGAAAAGGGAGAACAGGGTCTCACAAACTCACCAAGCTAGTAGATTGCGACGCTAGTGTTGTCTAGGCCTCAGTGGATGCACCACAAGCCAAAACTCAAGAAGGTGACCATGATGGATAAACCAGTGTTGTTCGAAGAAATTGAGAGAGGTAAAAGATCACATTGGTTGTGGGGGAACCGGAGGCAAGGTCTCCTTTTATACATTTCTATCCTAATGCTTCTGTGCCTAGGAGCTTCAAGAAGCATGGGGGGTCAAATTGGGTGAATTGTGTATACTCCATAAGAGAATGCGAGTAATGGCTCATTAGGTTCAGAACTTTCTCACAAATTCGTAGCACAAAAAATCTCAAGGAATGATCAAATATGTTGTGAGTAAATCACCTTCAAAATTTGGTTGAAACCAATGTCTGTTTCCCATTTGGTCGCAAGGTAGAAGATGGACGCGAGCCGTTGGATTTAGGATCTAATGATCCTACTCCCGCACGCCCAATAAAACCCGCGTGACATTGAATTAAAACAAAAACCTTATCCAAATTGAAATCTAATTAAAGTAATGCATTAATTTATTTCTCTTTTTCTCTCTCCTCATTTGAGAGTGCAAACATGCTCCAAACTAAATAAAATTGACTCCCAACCTGATTTGGACATGAGGAATCTAAATATAAAAATTGATTTGCCTTTTGAGAATTTTTGATGTGTTAAATAAAACAAATCATATTTTTTCTTTCCTCATGCATCGATGATTATAAGATTCTCCAAATTTGATGAAACTTCACCCACAAGTCATATTTAATGTGTTGGATACAAATTCTCCATCAAATTTACATGTTGGAGTTGTTTGTATAATTATTTAATATTTTGAAGGTTCTACACTCTTTCTCTCTCCTGAGTTCATCTTTTAATCAAACATCTTCCAAATTGGATGAAAATTCACCCAAAGGCTATATTTGTTATGTAGATTATGAATCCAAGATTTCCTCTTTTGGGGTTATTTATTATTTTATTTGATATTTTGGGGAAATCATATATCTTCTCTATCCAAAATATATTAAATTAATCATTATTATGTAAATAATGTGAAACTTGACTCCCAAGGTAACTGGGACCCAAGGAACACAATTTTTAACTTAGATTTCACTTTTAGAGTTTCCATTAATGATTTATGACACAAATAATATTTTTGGCTATTAATATCACATTATTACTGAGGTTATCATATTATTTCACTATTATCATTATTTCTCATCCATTTATGTCCCATAGCTTAATATTATCACCAAAAGAATTATTTGTGATTATTTGCACAAAATTTTATATAATTCATTATTATCTCATGTGACATATTTTATGTTTCTATTATTGATTTAAGACTAATGTGAGAACATTAGGTTACATTAAGGTGATTTATACATGCATTAATACATTAAGATTATACTAAACCTCATCTAGATCTATCATCAACCTTGATTGTCTATGCCCAAAGGTCAAAGCTATAGGGTAGGGTCCAATATCCGCTATGTTACACTTGCTCCATATAGTTCTAGCTGACTTCTTCTCAGGTCCTTTCCAATGTCCAAACAAGTGACAACGGTGACACTTTATTTTCTTTATCCTTTAAGTGAAAAGGACATATTCCTTTTACACTTACCCTTCTTCGTATATTGAGGGTAGAAGACTTGGGCTTTAGCTTAGCCTCAGAACACTTCCTGGCCTTGCTTTTTCCCTAGGACTCACTTCCGCTGATCACCATCACATATTTGTCCTTCTTCTTTCTTGATTTGGCATCAACATGCCAAACATTTGATAAGCTGACTATATGATTCATGTAACACTTGCATAATCATATTCATGGTCAAATCTTGACCTAAGAGAAATCCCAATCATTCCACATGTCCAATCACATTGAGCACATGGGGTTTTACTAGACCTCCCTTTGTCAGTTTGCACTCAATTAGCACTTTAGAGCATTATACCTTCTTTGCTTTACATGATTCTTGAGATGTGTTACCATCTCAAGAATGTCCATGTATTTGTGTTGTTCATGCAACTCATAGTTCATACAACATACCACTAGGTATTCAAAATGTCTATGGCATCATTGACATGCTTCCAATAAGCATCCATTTACCCTTAGGCGTATTTGGAGCGAGTTCCTCTGGCATTGGTCCATCAAGGACATAGAGCTTTCACTCATTGATGAGAACATTTCTCAAAGTCCTTAACCAATTTTGGAACTTTATCCCATTTTGTCCTTCTTGAGGACTGATCGCAATTTGAACGTGTTTTGTGTTTGGCATTTAATCCTACAAAGAAATATTGCAACTTTTCAAAACATTTTTGATTTGGTTTGATTTGATAATTTGATGATATTAATCATGTCTTTAATTAACTACCGCTCCCACTATTTCATTCAAATTGATAGCCCTCAATATCAATTCAGAATATTGCAACATACAATATTCTAGTGGGCCAAGATCCTAATTTCATCAAATCATGAGCCAGCTAGGGCTGTCACCCACAACTTGATTCTATCAGGTAGGCAATCATGCCAATTGCATCACATGCAACTCTCAGATAGATGATATGCGCAACTCCTTGCCATGATCATCTGCATGCCTTTAGGTGCTTAATCCAATTAAGGTCACCTAGTTAATCCTGACCCAAAAGTCCACACGATATATATGCACCCTGCTAGGGCAAACCCACATATATACCATCACACTTCTACGAGATAGATGGCACACCACGCTAGGGTGTGCCGACACTTATTTGATCAGGCTTTTTATGTGTGCTGCTTATGGAAAGCATCTAAGACTTAATATTTGAATGAGGGAGTTTGTTTGTATAAATACATATACTTTATCTAATCACCACATGTATAGTACGTATCATATTCATGCTATAACCACAAATGAGAACATGCAATAAATAAAACACACAAGCGATGGCTATGGCCATACTAATGTAAAATCCTGCTGCCACAAGGAATTACAACCACCATGGTCCACATCATATGCAAATTGTTGTTTGTGATGATCTGTATTCAAACCAATATGTGTTGACCGATTCAACTCTTGAACTGATCGACTCGCCTCTTGGTTGCTCAGTTGGGCTCTTCTGAAATAGTCATCTGGTTCTCAGGCCCAAGCAGTGTCTGGACACCTTCAGCCGGTCGGTTGGACCACCATTCGATTGGTTCGTCCTCCTGTTATCTGGCCTCCTCAGTCCTCCAGTTGACCGGGTCGTCTCACGAGCCGATCATTTCACCTTGTGCAGATCGTCATCTCACATTGAAACATAAATTAAAACTATCATATTTCTTATTACATTGTAAATGGGAAAACCTTGAATTACATTTGAGGGAAAATAGGAAGAAGAGCATTAATTTACATGTGGAAAGAAGAGAGAGGCTCGATATGTAGACTGATTAACAATAGGAACAAAAACCACAACCATGCACACACAGATCTGGGGTTTTGGTCATAACCATGCTTTACATCCACCATCAAAACCGATTTTATGGCGACACATGTATATTGCATATATATCATATATATATATTTGTTTAAGGTTCTTATGTGGTGATTTAGACAGACGTGCACATCAACCTGTTTATATATTTGCATTGCATGCAATAAATAAACACGGTAAAACAAAAATCCGATTATATCGATTATCACAAAATATAATTAATTGATGTGGATTTAATACCACTATAGGAATATACAACATCAGGTAGGCAGCTGAAATAAAATTTTTACTAACATATTTCCCATTAACCAGTATATTGTGCCAATAACTATGCAAGGGAAGGATGGTTTCATGAAAATATATCTGGTCCTGGAGTAAGTCCAACGACAATCCTTGTCGATGTAGATGCACACTCTTTCTTGGATGGTGGTTGTACAACGCCAAGTCACACTCAAACTCGTCTAACTGCTCCTCTGTAGACAACAGACTCAGACAACTGCTGCAGCGGCTCCTCAGATCTTGCCACAAACTGCAAGTTGACGTTGTCCTCCTAGCTGCAGCCAATAGACTCCTGCCTCTACATTAGTCCACACGGACCAACTAGCACTCTTGTCATCCTGTAGGAATGGACAGGAAGGAGTTGTCCCTCCCGTTGGTGTACTAGTCACCAACATGCTCTCCCATAACAATAATCATCAATTATTTCTCTCTCGTTGGCTATCCCTCGCTAGTCGGGTAGGACTTTCCTGGGCTCTTGTGGTTACCACAACTGGAGAAGACAACACTTGTTAGAGCAACTGATTCTCAATTATTTGTGTCATAATTGTACTCTGAGAAGCCCCCAGTACCCCTCTATATATAGGAGGGGTTAGGGTCAGGGTTCCCAGTCCCCAGCTAATGCGAGACTAAAGCGAGAGTGTAAAGGACAAGTAAATCTTGAATTTTTGTAACTTTTCTAGAAGTTTGACAACCTGCGTGCGATGAAATGGTCATCTCTCCCAGTGAGATGGTCATTTCTCTAAGCGAAATGACCGTTTCACACCTTTCAGTTCTACACATATGTTGGCAATTCAATTCCAATTAGTACTCAAATTGACGTACCCCCAAAATGGGCATTTGGTGCAACTGAGATGGGCGTCTCACACCAAACCAAATGGCCATTTGGTGCAAGTGAGACGGGTGTCTTGCACCCAGTGAAATGGCCATTTTGGACAAGCGAGACGGGAGTATCGCAGCCCAGGTCAGGCATAATTCCAACCAATGTACAATATAATCAGCCTGACACTCCAAACAACAGTCTCAACACTTGAACTGATCATTTAGTAGTCTAGTCAGCTGATCCGTTGTGTGAATCGAAATACCTAAACATTTTAGCAATCAATTCAATTATCATTCAAGATCAAACTCCTCTTCTAGATGAGTTCCTATGTGTGTGATCCTATATGTTCCATATCACGTTGGCAGTGAATGTCCATAACTAGCTTATGACATCATAAGCAAGGAGTGGTTCCTAGTCACATATCATTGCTACCCAAGTGAATGGAAAGTTGGGGAGAAACTTCAACCTACAATCTGTGTATGGTGTTATAGTGTTTGTATAGTTCCTTTGTCACTGATATCCAGATTGAACTAGAGGCATGGAGCAGTCATCCTCATTATTATTCAATCTTGTTTCTTGAACCAGAGCAGACTGCATGAGATATATGTGAGCTCAACATATTGACTCACATGTGTATGGCCATACTTTTCTCAGTCTCTCTAATCAAGAGGCCTAGGATATCATACTCCATATAAGAGGGGAAAATCTCATATCTATCACTCACAGTCAATCCGCATGTGTCAAAGTCACCCAATCATCACCGTTATAACAACCCATGTTTCAAGATTGCGTTTGATGATGTCAAAGTGTACCCAATGACATGTGATGAGTACAGTGATTTCAGGTCTAAGAACCACAACCACCACCATCACTGTGAGAGCTGACTATGACTTCCATGATGATGGCTGATTCAGCCCTATTTTAGGGCTTCATCTTGTGTCATTTTGCATTTCAGCCACATCTATACTTGTTAGATTACATGTTATTTCCCCCAATATGCTTATTTCTATCAAATGCACTTATGGAGGCTTTTTTCATGTTTTATAGGTACTTTGTCCACTACTTGATGGCATGGAAAGAGGATGGTCCAATCTAGGGTTTCCGCAGGCTTGGAGGAGCCCAAAATGAAGCCAAAACCACTTCCAACCTACCCCAAGTGGTCAAAGAAAGTTTTGAAGCAATACCCTCCATGGATGATCAAGTTCAAGGCTCAAAAGCATGGGAGAGACACCACCACGACCGTGGTACACTCCCCACGGTCGTGGTGGACATGCCCCAAGCACAAAAAATGGCTAAAACCCCCAGAAATTGATGAAAATGGCCAAAACGACCGTGGTTTTCAACACGACCGTGGCCAAAGGTCCCCACCACGACCGTGGTGACTTCCCCACGGCCGTGGCCATCCATGAACCTATCCCTGTGATATCCACAATCTAATAAACCCACGACCGTGCCCATCCACCACGGCCGTGGTCTACCCTACCCACCACGACCGTGGTGACCTACCACGGCCGTGTTACTCACAAAATCCACCAATTTTTCACTACTTTACCTATTTTGCCCCTAACTTAACCCTAGACCCCCTAGATCCCTATATATGCCCTAGTGGTGGCCGAGGGTCGAGGGTCGGCTGCTTAGAACTCCATTTTCGCCCCTTTGTCACCTCCACTCCATTCCCCTTCACCTCTACCTCAAATCCACTCCATTTCACCATTTCCACCACATAACCCCCCATATCTAAGCCTTCCATCCACTTCCTTTCATCATTCCACATCCCTTGCACCTTGGAGGAGGGAGGAGGTCGACCTGCAGCTGCTGGAGAGGAGGATTGCTTCATCTACACCGAGCTCTATGGCCACTTCCACCTCTTTCTCCTTTCTTTTTGTATTTTCCATGTATATGAGTAGCTAGGCTCTTTGGGTGGGCTGTTTGGGGGCAAATATGTTACTTTGATACCATGTTGGGGGAAAATGACATGTAAACTTTGTAATTCCATTTGTTAATGATTATATTCTATTTGCATCTCTTTCTCCATGAATTTCTTGTTGGTTTGTGTGTGAAATCACTTAGGAATTTAGGAAAATTGGTTATATGTGTGAATTTTGGGATTTGCCCCTAGGTCCAATTCTTGGATCCCTAGGTTGCCTCCCATCTTCCCACATCCTAATCAATCTCCCTAAACCTAAGTGAGAGATCTAAGTAGCTAGATTGGATAATTCTAGTGCAATTAGCATGGAGCCTTCTCAAGGCTAGAATGTGGGGGAATTGGGGTCCAAAGCCCTAATTTAACCTCCCCATTACTACCCTCGGCCCCTAATTGCCCTAGGAATGCCTAGTCTAGAAACCTAGACTTGATTAGACTCTAATTGAATTGAACCTAACCCCTAACCCAATTGAGCCTCGTAAGGGTAGTGGGTTGTGTTAGAGACTAGTTCCTCTATACACAACCTAGCATATCCATGGCCAGTTAGTAGCTTAGGTTAATTCATTAGACTCTAACTTGTTGTTTGGTTTGGATAATCTAAATGGAATCATAATGTTCATATGTCACCCCCAACTTGATTGATAAGTTCATACCCCTAAACAGCCCACACATCTCTTTACTGCTTAAAACCCTAGTTTTGTGCTTGCTTAGCTTAGTTAGCTCTTTTCCTTGCTTAGTTAGCTTCTTGCCTTGCTTTTGTCTTGTTCATGCTAGTGTAGTTCCTTAATTGCTCTTTTGCTTTTCTCTTGCTTGCCTTAGTGTAATTTGCACTTTCATATCTAGTTTAGTCCTTTCTTGCTTTCTTAGTCTTAATCTAACCTAGGGTTAACGTAGATTCCATTTCTTGCCTTTAGCTGCTTGTTTGTACATAGTAGTTAACAATCAAAATCAACCTTTAAACCCTTAACCCTAGTCTCCGCAGTAGGAACCTAGCAAACCTAACCTAGCTCTAGTGCCCCCTCTTTTCCCTGTGGATCGACCCTATACTTGCCACCTTCCTATACTACGACACGACCCCGTGCGCTTGCGGGTGTAGTGTTTTAGTAAAAGTAGGTGTTAAGTTAGGTTTATAAATTTCGAAAGCACAAGATTCCATCCACCGTGCATTCTGACCTCGTGGGGCGCATCTATTCAATTGAGTAGTGTGTTAGCACCACTAGCGGAATCGCATCAAGCTTTCTGGCGCCGTTGCCGGGGATTAGAGGTGCTCGGCCTAGCTAATTAGTTTTGCTTTGACTTTTCCTACTGCCCTCATCATTGCTATTCTTTATTCATTTTTCTTTGCATTTCTTGTGTATATTGGTTTACTAACTTGCTTTCTTTTGTTTGGTTGTGCTTTGTGCATGTGACAAGCCATTCGGGAGGAAACAAGATGGAAGGCCAAAATGCACCTCACAAGCCGCTTCAAGACTACTTCATGCCTAGCAACTATAAATCGCCAATTGCTAGCAGGGTTGATCAAATGCCAGGGGAGCAATTCTCTATTCCTCCAGGTCTTCTTGGGCTCCTTCCCATCTTCTACGGCTCGGAGAGTGAGAACCCCTACAAGCACTTGGATTCCTTTCTTGAAGTATGCTCCACCTTCAGGACGCCGACGGCCAGTGATGATACAATCCGGTTGACCTTGTTCTCTTTCTCCCTCAAAGATAGAGCTAAAGATTGGTATGACTCAAGAAAGGACATCATGAGTTGGGAAACAATGAAGAATGCTTTCTTGAGACAATTCTACTCTATAGCAAGGTTGACACAAATGCGGCGTGCCATGACCAGTTTTAGTCAAATGGGAAATGAGCAGTTTCACACTGCATGGGAGAGATTCAAGAAGCTTTTGAGAGAGTGTCCTCACCATGAGATCCCTTTGTGGCAGCTAGTTCAATCATTCTACTCTGGTTTGTCTCTAAAGGACCAAGACACAGTTGACTCTTCTTGTGGGGGAGTTTTCATGGCTAGGCCACCTGAGGAAATATGGCCTTTGTTTGAGCAGTTGGCTGAAGGATCAAGAATTCGAGCTTCTAGCATGATGAATGAAAGAGGGTATGCCTTTGGTGTGACACCCCCTACTCATGAGGAATCAAGCCCGCAAGTGATGAAGATTCTTGGTGACATGGTGAGCTTCATGAAGAACCAAGTGACAAATGCTCCTTGCCACCCGGTCAATTCGATTGAGTTCTATGGGGAAGAAAAGAAGACACCTCACTCCTATAGTTACCAGGAACCACAAAGTCCCACATACAGCTCAAGGTTTGAGGAAGAGGTTCTTTCTAGATTGAAAGTGTTTGAAGATGTTCAAAGAGATGTTGCAAGGTTAGAAGAGAGAATAGAGCAGCTATCTTCCGCACTTGCTCTTCAAGAAGAAAAATTGGCTTCAAAACCCACCTTGAGTTACAATGAAGCAAGTGGACCCATGCCCTCTTCTCAAATTTTCTATAATCCACCCCCCATGCAAGTTCATCCCATTCACTCCTTCCAAGGCTATCCCCAGCCTTACACTCCTCCACCACCTTCACCACCTCAATTTTCCCAAAACTTCACTTTCCAACCCCAATTCTCTCCTCCCCCTCAATTCCCTTCCCCACCTCAATTTCAACCCCAAGTACCACCTCCACCTCCTCCACAGCCACAACATGCTCCCCCTCTCCACCATGAGCAAGGTAGTGCTGTGACAGTTCTAAGGAGCGGGAAAAACCTTGAGCAGCCCGCAAGTCAAAGAAAGGTTGATAAAGCAAAGCAAAGGCAGCCAAGTGGTGATACTGTGATTGATATTGCTGAAGATGATGTTGCGATGCCGCATGCTGAGTTTGGGATTCCATGTGATCCACCACATATCACTTTTGTAGGTCCCACTATCCCTAGTGTTCCGCCTCATGTTCATGCAAGTATGGCAAAAGCTAGTGATCCTCCATTCGTAGAAGCACTAGATGAGCCACCGGAATTGAAAAGGAGGCAAAAGCACAATGTTGATATTCTTGAGGTGTTTCGCCAAGTGAAAGTGAACATTCCACTCTTGGATGCAATCAAGAAAATTCCATCTTATGCCAAGTGTCTCAAAGACCTATGCACTATGAAAAGAAGGTCAACGGGGAGGATTCCAAAGAAAGTGAGATTGACCGAACAAGTGAGCTCCATCATACAACACTCACTTCCCGTGAAGAGAAAGGACCCAGGAGCACCACTCATACCTAGTTACATAGGGGGACATCGCATAGACAGATCCTTGCTTGATTTGGGATCTAGTGTGAATTTGATGCCATACCATGTCTATGTCGAGCTGGGCTTAGGCAAGTTGAAGCCGGCACATTGCACTCTCCAGTTGGCGGATAGATCCATAAAAGTGCCTAGAGGTAGAGTGGATGATGTATTGGTGATGATTGATAAAGAAAAAGGCGCAGTGTTCCCGGCAGATTTCATTGTACTTGACATGGAGCCGGAGGATAGGAAGATTCCCATCATCTTGGGAAGGCCGTTCTTATCTACAGCTGATGCCGACATTCATGTGCGCAGTGGCACCATGACAGTCTCATTCATGGACATGAAGATTAACATCAACATGTACAAGACCCCAACCCGGCGAGTCCGAGATAGGGATGTTGGACATGATCGCTTCACAAGTCCAAATGGGCATTTGAGAGAAGGACAACAGGGTGAAGACATTGATGATGATTATTGTGATCAAAGAGATGAGGGACCGAGGTTAAGTGCAAAGGAAGGATGCATGTTTTGCAAGAATGGGCACATGAGGATTCCAAATGGTTGAATTTTGAAGAATCACCATGAAGCCTAGCTGAAGGCAAGAAACTCAGCGCTTGTGGGAGGCAACCCACCTAGGTTTGGGAATTTTTGACCCAATCTACACTTTTTGATACTTTTGCTTTTTGTTTTACACTTTCCAAGAAAACACACACACACTTGTGTTTAATAGCTTTCTTTGAGTTTTGATGATATGGCAGGTGCTAGACAATAGAGAGAGAGGGTATAGAAGCACATCATGGTCTTTAAATCAAATATGCGGCTGAATAACAAATAAAAGTGAAGTTCAAGTTCTTGAAGTGAGAAAACTGAAGAAGCACCCTCACCACGACCGTGGCACATGTGGCCAAGCACGACCGTGGCACCCAGCCATGGCCGTGGGAATTAATGCATCAATTTGGCCAAAGCTACAGGGTTTTTGCAAGATCCGCCACGACCGTGGCGAGAAGACAAGGCCACGACCGTGGTATCACACCACGGCCGTGGGAATTATTGCATCAAGTTGGCCAAAGTTACAGTGTTTTTAGAAGATCGACCACGACCGTGGCGAGGGTCGACCACAAGCCACAATTGGGTGACCTACATTTTGACACTCCGCACCAGCCATGATCTTCACCCTACTATCCCTAAGCTCTAGTTTCATGCTGAGGACAACATGATTCAAAAGTTTGGGTGGTAGGGCGGTATGCACCACCCTATCTCTCTCTTTTAGTCATTTTGTTCCACCTTTGCCTTTCAGTTCAGTTTTATTGTTCCTGTTCTTTTCACTGCATCCTTGCATGCCATGTAGTTTACATTCTTGCCATTTTTGCGTAATTTTTAAAAATTTTCTCTTTTTGCCATGCATTGCATATCATGTAGATTTTTAGTAATTCTTGCATGTTATAGCTAGTATTTGCTTGTTTACTGTTTTAAGTTCAATAATATAGAGTTTAGAAGTGATTGAAGGCAACTTGGCACCATTTTGGCCAATTTTGCCCAAATTTGAGATTTCTTGCCTAAAAGTATGTTTTGACCCAATCTCTACTATTTTGAGTAAAAATGATGACCTTTGACAAATGCAAGTGACTTATCATTGTTTATTGCTAAATGGTATCAACTCTTGACTTTTTACATGTGCATCACCTCTCTTATGATTGTGAATGATTTGGTTGAATTATGAATTCGAGCAAGCTTTGAATGCTTAGTGTTTGTGGAATCACTTGAATTGATATATCGATTTCATCTTGTTCATTCATGTGGTGTGATATCTAGGATGAAGTATTGGATTAATGTTCATGAAAGACGTCTTATGTGGAAGATTATGCCAAGTGACCCCCCTTTGACCCGACCACTCTTTCATCATCTTCATACCTCTCCGCCTCATAAAAGGATGCCAAAAGTGCACACATTAGCCGTGGCCACCTCCAAAAGTTTGGGGTGACCACATCTCTATCTCCCCGCTTCACTCTATCCACCCTGTGCCCTACCTACACCAAGGGCAAAGAAAAAGAAAAGAAAAACAAAAAGAAAATAAAAGGATGCTCCTGTTTAAGAGCATTCAAATAAAGAAAAGATGAGTGTGTAAAAACACTCCAAAAATCTTACCGCAACCCTTTCTTCCACTTTCATACCCATTGAGCTAGGAAACATCAAACTTAGCTCATTTTACCCTTTTCCGCAGCCACGTGGGTCATTTGGTATGATTTGAAATATAAGACTGAATGCATGAATGTGAAACAACACTCCTAGTCATTCTTGATTAACACCATCATGAAACGGTTTACCCGGAACTTTATGGAAGAAGTATTGATAACTTGTGTATTCTATGCGCTATATTTGAAGTTCACATGCTTTGTGCTCTTTTCATGATTGGTTTGTGAAAGCAGGAGAGGAGAGAGGTGAAATACATGCACTTAGTCATCTTTGATCTCACTCAGCAATAATCACCTTTTACATTGCATTTGTCATGTCTTGAATGTGAAAAGTTTGTAGAGAGATTGAGTTGGAGCATACTTGAGGACAAGTATGTTTCAAGTTTGGGGTGGTGATTCAGCCCTATTTTAGGGCTTCATCTTGTGTCATTTTGCATTTCAGCCACATCTATACTTGTTAGATTACATGTTATTTCCCCCAATATGCTTATTTCTATCAAATGCACTTATGGAGGCTTTTTGCATGTTTTATAGGTACTTTGTCCACTACTTGATGGCATGGAAAGAGGATGGTCCAATCTAGGGTTTCCGCAGGCTTGGAGGAGCCCAAAATGAAGCCAAAACCACTTCCAACCTACCCCAAGTGGTCAAAGAAAGTTTTGAAGCAATACCCTCCATGGATGATCAAGTTCAAGGCTCAAAAGCATGGGAGAGACACCACCACGACCGTGGTACACTCCCCACGGTCGTGGTGGACATGCCCCAAGCACAAAAAATGGCTAAAACCCCCAGAAATTGATGAAAATGGCCAAAACGACCGTGGTTTTCAACACGACCGTGGCCAAAGGTCCCCACCACGACCGTGGTGACTTCCCCACGGCCGTGGCCATCCATGAACCTATCCCTGTGATATCCACAATCTAATAAACCCACGACCGTGCCCATCCACCACGACCGTGGTGACCTACCACGGCCGTGTTACTCACAAAATCCACCAATTTTTCACTACTTTACCTATTTTGCCCCTAACTTAACCCTAGACCCCCTAGATCCCTATATATGCCCTAGTGGTGGCCGAGGGTCGAGGGTCGGCTGCTTAGAACTCCATTTTCGCCCCTTTGTCACCTCCACTCCATTCCCCTTCACCTCTACCTCAAATCCACTCCATTTCACCATTTCCACCACATAACCCCCCATATCTAAGCCTTCCATCCACTTCCTTTCATCATTCCACATCCCTTGCACCTTGGAGGAGGGAGGAGGTCGACCTGCAGCTGCTGGAGAGGAGGATTGCTTCATCTACACCGAGCTCTATGGCCACTTCCACCTCTTTCTCCTTTCTTTTTGTATTTTCCATGTATATGAGTAGCTAGGCTCTTTGGGTGGGCTGTTTGGGGGCAAATATGTTACTTTGATACCATGTTGGGGGAAAATGACATGTAAACTTTGTAATTCCATTTGTTAATGATTATATTCTATTTGCATCTCTTTCTCCATGAATTTCTTGTTGGTTTGTGTGTGAAATCACTTAGGAATTTAGGAAAATTGGTTATATGTGTGAATTTTGGGATTTGCCCCTAGGTCCAATTCTTGGATCCCTAGGTTGCCTCCCATCTTCCCACATCCTAATCAATCTCCCTAAACCTAAGTGAGAGATCTAAGTAGCTAGATTGGATAATTCTAGTGCAATTAGCATGGAGCCTTCTCAAGGCTAGAATGTGGGGGAATTGGGGTCCAAAGCCCTAATTTAACCTCCCCATTACTACCCTCGGCCCCTAATTGCCCTAGGAATGCCTAGTCTAGAAACCTAGACTTGATTAGACTCTAATTGAATTGAACCTAACCCCTAACCCAATTGAGCCTCGTAAGGGTAGTGGGTTGTGTTAGAGACTAGTTCCTCTATACACAACCTAGCATATCCATGGCCAGTTAGTAGCTTAGGTTAATTCATTAGACTCTAACTTGTTGTTTGGTTTGGATAATCTAAATGGAATCATAATGTTCATATGTCACCCCCAACTTGATTGATAAGTTCATACCCCTAAACAGCCCACACATCTCTTTACTGCTTAAAACCCTAGTTTTGTGCTTGCTTAGCTTAGTTAGCTCTTTTCCTTGCTTAGTTAGCTTCTTGCCTTGCTTTTGTCTTGTTCATGCTAGTGTAGTTCCTTAATTGCTCTTTTGCTTTTCTCTTGCTTGCCTTAGTGTAATTTGCACTTTCATATCTAGTTTAGTCCTTTCTTGCTTTCTTAGTCTTAATCTAACCTAGGGTTAACGTAGATTCCATTTCTTGCCTTTAGCTGCTTGTTTGTACATAGTAGTTAACAATCAAAATCAACCTTTAAACCCTTAACCCTAGTCTCCGCAGTAGGAACCTAGCAAACCTAACCTAGCTCTAGTGCCCCCTCTTTTCCCTGTGGATCGACCCTATACTTGCCACCTTCCTATACTACGACACGACCCCGTGCGCTTGCGGGTGTAGTGTTTTAGTAAAAGTAGGTGTTAAGTTAGGTTTATAAATTTCGAAAGCACAAGATTCCATCCACCGTGCATTCTGACCTCGTGGGGCGCATCTATTCAATTGAGTAGTGTGTTAGCACCACTAGCGGAATCGCACCAATGGCTTCCATGTGTCAGTCTCACAGTGGGTCTGTCAGATACAATGTTCTCTAACATGTATTTGTGTGATTGGTTTGATATTACCCTATCATGACCAACGAGACTCAATCATCAACCAACTCACACTCTGATCTTATGTTTTATTGTTGTCTATCAACCTTCCACAATAACAACCAATCAAGGACATAATGAGAATATATATATATATATATATATATATATATATATACACACACACTCTTAACATCTGTATGATCTCATTTCTTAGGCCCTCAACCTGAAGACATACGTCATTGAGTAATATTATTCTCTAGACATTTTTAATGTTCCATCATTATCTCGTAACTTAATGAAATATAATAAATTGGAAGCTTGCCTTTTGTGATTCATTATCAAATCATGTATCTCATGCCTTATCCCAATCATCATATCATTGGCTCTTTGGGCATACATACCAACATATATGATGAAAAGAAAAGACAAAAATGTTATGCACCTCTACAATGTAGATCCAACTATTTTATGGTGGTGATTTTTTTCTCGAAGTGTAAGTGCTCCTACAATTAGGAACACACCATTACTAAGAGTCGACCATGCAACCATCTAGTTAGTTTTTTCATTCATTTCTTTTCCCACTTGATACTCACATAGCTTACCAACTTTCTCATTAAGTCCAATTTAACACCAACATATGTGTTGCATGAGGTGCTTGATAGTTATACTTACGAATTACTATGTATTAGCTAAAATTTTGTATAGTTTGTTTGTAGTAGTAATTTTTGCATGTTCCTTTAACAGGCACACATGAGAGGTTTGAACAATAACTAGTAGATCTCGATCATCTTTTTTGCATATTTTATTTAATAAGATCGTCACTAGGAGATAAGGTCATTTATAGTTATTGAGTTCGAAAAGACATTAGTCTCACTCTCGCTCAGACAGGTGCCAGAGCCTGGATGACCAAAGGGATTGTAAATACAATATGCAACAGGAGGTTTCGATCCCCAGTCACCTAGGGAGGATAGGCCAGGTCGAACCATGTGCGCTACATTAGCCGTGAAGGTCAGTTATAGTTAGTTTTCAAGCAAGCCAAACTAAAAATAGAACACCAAATATGGATAACATAAACTATCTGGTCTATTTACAAGATCAATTCAAAAGTTTCTCATGTTTATGCTTTTAATTACAATTCCAATCAGTGTTTCTTTTCTTCATACAAAAAAAAACAATGAGCACTTGCAGAGGATGTACAACAAGCTTGTGCTTATACAAATGGTGGGTAACTATGTTGTCATTTTAGTTATACGATTGGTTTGTTCTAAAGCATGAGACGAGCTAATCTGAAAAAAAAAATAGGCCTACAAGCTCTAAGTCTAGTGGATTCATATTGGAGTAATTTCATAATTTTTAGTTCAAGTCGATCTGTTGTATTGGTGAGCCAACTTTCAACTATAAATAGATTTTGTGGAAATCAGATTTTAAGTTGTGATCCACCAATCGTGTACTTTATTTACATGAGGTCGTCATGTTCTCGTCTATATGGAAATACAAGTATAAACCACAACTGTAATTGGGAATCATGATCTTCCTAGGGATTGCAGCTTAGGGGAAGGGCAATGTGTCTTTGTCACCCCTCCTCTTGTCTAGGCCTTTTCAGATCTATTATCTAGCTCTCCCTCGCTGATGTCATGGGAGATTGCTTCAAAGAGTGTCTTCCATCGGTTGGGCCGTTCAGTTCTTGTTTATTAATTCCTCTTTCACTGAAAACCTCTTTTCCAATCTGTTTGGGTTTCCTTCTCAATCTTTGAGAGTATTGTTTTTCTTAGTGATGGTATTGTGAACTCTTAGTTTCAATAGGTTTTCTTGAATTGATTCACCAATGGGTGTCTATTATGGCATGCAAACATCATTCTCCATGTACAATATATTCAATGTGCGAAATCATTCCTTCTCAAAATTGTATCGGATCAACCAATCCCCGTACAATAGGCAATATCAAGAGACACCAACGTAATAGTCGATATGCAACAGTGTAAAATTCAGTTTCTTAGTAAGGATACGAGTTTGTTAGGGTTATATCATTATGAGTCTGATATTTTTTAGATGCATGGCATTCTAAAATCTTATTATGAAACTATCACATTGTACTACTTGTTACCAAGCTAAATAAGAATAACGGATAAGTTTTTGGCAGAACTGCATATTATGCCGCGGTGTATTTACAATAGCGTAGTCACATGGAGACCAAAGTGGACACGTGACCTATTTGGCTTAAGAATAGTGCAATTTTTTATATTTCAAAGTTCAAGTTTATAAGGAAATATTGAAGTGTAACCAACATGTTTATTGTGATTCTGATCTCCCAATAGATAGTGCCCCTTCTTCACAGTTTTCTGACTACGCCACTGTGTATTTATATCTTCAATACAAGCTTTGATTGTAACAACAATGTGCGATCACCTGGAGAAAATAAATAATTACTGATCTCCACTTAAAAAAAAATAAAAAGTTTCTGATGCCGAAGAAAACCATAAACTGAATGACGGTGTGGGTTCTTCCTTTAGGAATAGCATAATTCACGTGTAAATTAGGAAAAAAAAATCTAATTTAGCATACCTTTGTAAAAAAGTTATTAATATAACACTCATGGTAAAATATTTCACAAAATAGTATACTTTGATAAAAAAATCACATTTTTTGGAGTCAAGTAGCACCACCGTATTTGACGTGCTCATTTTTAAAATAAAAAATTCTAAAAAAAAATTAAAAATTAAAAGCTCCACTTTTTGTGGTGTTTTCAATTAAATCTCAATTTGCCGAGTCAATTGGAAGCGCCACACAAGGTGGCACTTTTAATTATTTTTTTTTTGAAAAATGAGCACATCAAGAAGTATGATGGCGTTTTCTAACTTGAGATATATAAAACGTCACTTTGTAACTTGAGATATATAAAACGTCACTTTGGCGGGTTTCATCAAAGTGTGTTATTTTGAGAAATAATTTATAAGGAGTGCTGTATTGGTAACTTTTTTTTTTAAGTGCTCTATTTTGGGTTTTCCTCCTAAATTATATGCTATTGTAATGAGAAGCTTTCCAGTAACAACCACCTGATCCACTTCTTGATTTATCTAATCAATTCTACATAAGACTTTTCACACTGAACAAAAAATATGTTCACAATTATGACGAAGCGAGCAGGAACCATTTAATGTGATACTTATAAATATGTTGTGAACTGATTGTGTCATAAATACATGGTTACTAGAAAGGAGTTTGGCACAACTCACAAACATACACATACGGACAGTACAAGAACTGTTTGTTGCAAGAGCAAACACCAAAGTAGTAGCATGGAGTTAGTTAAAACGGTATTTTTCTACCATGAGATTGTAGGATTTACCCAAACACAGGAAGAACGGAATCGCCTATTTTTCGTAATAGAATAGCAAGAGGAACCGTAACAGTAGATAAACACTTGGGCTGGATCTGGATTAAGAAGTTGAATAGAGATGAAAGCTGAATCGGTTTGCGAGTTGTTTCAGCTAATGCCCAGCCGAGATATCGAAGAGGTTGCTTCTCGACTAGGGCCAAGGGAAGAAATAAGAACAGAGTCTATCAGGTTTTTCTTCTACTTCATCCCACCATTGTTGTTCGCCACGGATCTTTAGGATATTGATGACACTTCCCTCGTCAAAAGGCAGTTTTTTTAAAGATTTACAACACAACACTTGCAGATACATGAGAGAACTGAATTGGTGAGGATAATAGGATATGAGCATTAGCGATGGTAGATGAGTCAGCTCTAAAGATTTAAGAGATCCGAACAGCCATTCGGATTTTGCCAAAGCGAGGTCTTCTTTGTCTTCTACATCTAACAGATAACGCAAATTACGACAGTAGGACACCGACAGTGTTTGGAGATTTGGAAGTCGGGCGATGAAAGATAGATGCTTCAGATCATCACAGCCACAAATAAACAGAAAGCGGAGGGCTGGCAGGGTCTGGAGCCCCCCTGTCACTTGGAATATAGATAGCTTTAGGCCTACCAGACTCAGGTGTTGGAGATGAAGAAGGGGGCGTGTTTCATCCAATCGGAAGACATTGTCGTTCTCCTCCAAAACCTCTACCTTCTGCATAACCAAAACACGCAACTCAAGCAGATCAGACACGACATCGGATATATCTTGGGCTTTTACTATCCCGCGGGTGGCACGGCACAGTTTGCCGCCCGCAAGCTGTTTAGCAACTATCATGGACGGGGCAGTTATACGCAGGTCTTGGAAATACTGCAGCGCGTCTAAAGCATCAAGAATCCCAGACATGCCAGTTTTGACCTCTCCCGATGATTTGCAGTACCCACTCTGCGACAGATCCAACTTCTGCAAGTAATGAAGCCTCGAAATCGCTACGGGAGAGATTTCCACCAGCTGTCCTGTGTATCTCAGATTTAGGATTCGTAACTTTGACAAATGGCCAACGACCTCAGGCAATTCGCGGATTTGTGTACCTGACAGATTCAAGTACTGCAGATTACCAAGCTTGTGAATATGTTCCGGGACAGAGGTAATCTGAGAAGATCTTATATCCAGTACACGTAGAAGATAATGGTCGCAATTCAATGGCCGCTTACCTTTGAGCCGTCTCTCCTTCCCCAAGAAGGAGCCGGATGTAGATTCCAAGTTGTTGTAATCGGACGGCAGTGAGGTTAAAAGACTCTGCAAGATCTGGCAACCACTTTGTCCGGACTGCTTCACAATCAAAGTCTCAAGATTTCTTGTTAACTGTTTGGTTTCGGGAAGGCAAACTTCCCAACTTTCTATCAGTGATATCTTGGTAGCCTTGTCCCATTTTGCGTTCAGAATGTGCCTATGCCCTCGTGGCACCAAATAGATGTTTTTCTGACCAGGTTCCCCAGAAGTTAGCGATAATGCCATCATACGAACCCAGTTGTGTATCTTAATGCACTCATTTCCAAATCCATCCAGGCTTACCTTCTCTAGTAAACAGGCTTCATGAAGGCTCTTAATTATACTGCGCCCTTTTCTATAGGCACCATCAATATCAGCTATTCTAGAACAATTACCATCGAGGAGTCCTTCACCAATGTAGTAGTCAATAAGTTCTTCTTCTTCGATACAGCTGTCCTCTGGATACAACGCACAATACAGCAAACACGATCTCATCACATCATCCTTCAATCTATCAAAGCTAAATTTCAAGCTTCTAAATACCCGTGCTTTAACATCATATAAATCTCCTGATAGATCGTCCAACCATGCTTTTGCATCAACCCAACCTTGGTAGTCTTTCACTTGAGACATCGCCCGGCCCATGATGATGAGTGCGAGAGGCAAGCCTCCACATTGTGAAACTACACTCATAGCCAGTGGTTCTATAGTGGGCTGGTGTACAACGTCAGAGTTTGCCTTTTCACAGAAAAGATCCCACGACTCTTGTTGATTCAAGAAATCAACGTGGACTATGTCGTGACATTCCATGTGTGTGCATACGTTCTTCAACTGAGTAGTAAATATCACTTTTCCTGTACGCTCCCGCCGCTGCTCTGAGGAATGAATAGGAATTCCCAGCTTTTGCAAATCAATGACATTCCAAATATTATCTATGAAAATGATGAAATTCGTACTCTTCAAAAAATTATAAATCTGATCTGACAAATTTCCACCATCCTTCCAACAATGCAGATCGGCCTTTTTGGCTATCTCCTTTTGGAGATCTTGCTCACTCCAATCTTTAGATGCTTCTATCCAAAGCACATAACGAGGGGTGCTGATCAATTCAGAATATATTGTATTCATTAAAGTGGTCTTCCCTATTCCACTTGTGCCCCATATCCCAATTATTCTGTCAAACTCGTCCTTTGCGTAACGCCGTATAGTATCTAGTGATTTGGCCTGGCCTATGACTTTTTCATAAATGGAACGTCCGGTACTTGTCGATGCGATAAATTGTGCAGCTTTGTGGACAACTAATGAATCCCCAAACGTTTGTCTTTCTTGAATTAAATCACTGACCTTTTTCAGCAAGGCATCTGCTTCCTTTGCTAGCTTGTAGTATGACAATCGTCCCTGACGCGATGCCTTCTTTTTTATGACCTTTGATATCAATACCATCTCTTTGAGTGAAAGCTCTTCCACTTTCTGACTCCAGCGGTGGACCTCAGGCCTCCACATCCGCTGACTGAGTGCTGCCATTTGAGGTTGGGCCATATTTCTGGTTTGTACCACACGATCCTGCAATTTTTCGACCTGCCAGTGGAGAGTATCCATGATTCCCTGAAGCTCTTCTTCATAAAACAGACGCTTCCTTGTGTTGGATAAAATCAGCTTCACTCCGTCAACAACGCTACAACTGAAACTGAAGATGGACATGTAAGGTAGTCAGATGTAGAGGAGGAAGGGAAATGATGGCAGAGAACAACAACGTTTCCTAATGAAGGAGACTAAACGTCTGACGGTATAGTGTTGACCGCGAGTCTGTGGTTAGCTTTGCCCAATCTATATCCACCTTGGATGCCATTTTGGACTGTTTCAACATGTGGACAGCCAAAAATATATAGCCATACATATGGCGGCCATGGTCTATGAGTCAGCGACATGTCGGTAAATTAAGCTTTACACTTGGTCAGCCTTTCAGAAGAAAGAGTTCGTTGTATGGAGTATTGGACTAAGGCCCTGTTTGGTACGACGTTGTTAATAAACATTGAATTCAAATGAAATATTTTTCATCCAGTTTTTTATTTGGTAGGGTGCAGTTCGGTGCAGTTTGCGGAATTACAACTGCACCTGAGTTCCCGTCAAGCTACAAAATCCTGGAAAATGTACCGCACCGATTTTGGGTGCGGTCCGATGTGGTTGGTTTCTGACATGTTATCTCCATGTACGTCCCGCGTGAGCTGCATTGCAGACTTCCGAGTCAAAGTGATATTTGACCATGCTCACAGCTCAAATATGATGCTATGCAGCCAAGCTTGCACAGGACAACGTCACATGCAAGGCGAACACGTGACTAACCAGGTGAAAACGACATGTGTGCATGGTATAGAAATTACAAGCACCAATTGGACCATATTTAACCAAACAAATGGATACAAATTTTACACGTTAGACTTACACCCTACCAAATAATATGTGTGCAGACTAATTTCCAGGTGTTTAAAAGACTTATTTACTAAAACATCATTTGCAGCCCGGTTACACCTCACCAAACAGGGCCTAATTCATAGCAATGACAGCCACACCTTGTCATTCCTTCGTCAGAAAACATATTTACCTCCTCGTGGAAACCTTCTTTCCCTGCTGCAACAACTCTGGTCATTTTGAAAGGTTCTGTAACACATCAGATTTTAATTTAGATAATGTAGGGTCTGAATAGCAATTCCTTCAATAGTTTAGTTCAAATCTTGAACTTTAATAGCTTTTGCTTCAATACTATAAAAGATGAATAACACAACTTCTCACTTTCACGATGACAGTTAATACAAAATTCATGACATTCACATAAGGGCTCGTTTGGTTGCACTGAAAAGCAAAACGTGAGTTGCAACTACTCACTAATTTGTAATTTCATTCATTTGGTTGGACGCGGCAAGAACTCCAAATGTGGGAACCAACTACTCCATGTTTTTCGCATCCACACAAAAGTAGGGGAACTGACTGCACGGATATGGGGCGCGGTTCCGTCTCCGCATGCATGCAGCCGTCCCTCTCAGTCATCCCCCTTCGTTTCTTCAGTTTTTTCACCAGATTTTTTGTCATCGGCAACTATCTTCTACAACAATCGTACAGCAATAGTCATATGCCATACCACCGGATCCATGTAACTTCATCCAACCAAATTAATACAGATCAACCATATAGATTCAACTACTCATAACCAGACAGATGTGGCTGCTGTTCGAACTCGTTGTTTTTAAATTCCTGTTTTGCAAATCGTACTGTTGGTTGGTTTTACATCCAACCAAATTAGCCCTAAGTCAAAATTTTCATACAATATGCTTCCCCTCTCTCTCTCCTCTATGTAACCTCCATTGCCATGCATATATTTATGAACCCTAATTGGTTTGATTTTCATCCAGTGGGCTCAATTCAACTGAATTCAACCCTAATTGGAAAAATTCATCAAGGATCCATCATAATTCATTAGAAACAGATAAGTGTTAATAATTACTTTATGATAATAATTTAACTTTTGGTCACCAAATTCGGAAATTTCTTAAATAAAATTGTTCTAGACCCTACAATGTGCCTATGGTTTAAATTTAAGATCATTTTGAACTCTTGTGACCCCTCTAACGGTTTTGGAAAGATTTATGTAAAGTTTTGGAATGAACATCAATTGAATTAAATGTCACATGTATATATCCAACCTATATCCTTTTATTTCTGCTGTCACGCGGCCTTTGTTCTTTGTCCAGGTCAGACTCACTGGGCGGAGCTATCCCTGCTATATTCAGGACTTTGCAATGCTCCAGGTTTCTGATCTCGATCTCCTTCATCTCTACATACCATCGCCAATCTGATACACCTCCACCCTCCTCGCGTCCGAGCAAATCCGAAGATCCCAAGGTCAAGAAGATTCGTTACCCAAAGACTCGAGACGACTCTAGTAATTCCCTTTCTCAAAGAGCTTGATCTCCATCTGGAAATCATGCCACCCTGGTCCACACAACTTATATATATGTCTCCAAAAACGACGAGCGCACCCCTCGAAACGAACAACAATGCGAAGCCTCCCTGTGATCCCCACGAAACACGCTCCTTCAACCCCATCACCGAACACCCGCTCACCGGCTAATCTTCCGGCGGCCTGCAACAGTACTCACGACCGTCAAGGTCATTCCTGACGTGCATTTTCCCTCCAAGATTCTTCGAGAAGGTTTTGAGGCCACTAATTTTGGCAAGACGACTGGTAATCACTGCTTCCCCTTTTTTCCTCCTTAAACTGTTGATTGTGAATCCTTTTTAGCAACCCAAGGTTTCGGTCCTCCAACACCCCTATTTTCTTCATTTCTAGCTTCACCTTGCTGACCCCAACGAGTTTCCATCGCAGGTTTTCTTAGTGTGTGTCTTTTATCCCATCTCCGACATGCTTCCCCTATCTCCTTCCTGATCTTCCATAGTGGAGGGACCATCTTGGGTTCCCGGCCACCGCACGTTGAGAGCCGTAGCTCGTCCGGTCCATGCGGACCTGAGGAAGGTGCCAAGCCCTTTATTATCTGAGGACGAGAGGTGTGAAAGAAAACTTGTATAAGATCCTCACCAAGGGGACACTAGAAGAAAGTCCATAAACCGCTACAGGCCCAAAAAGCGGCTACGAGCCCGGCCACTTATTGGCTACCCGTTCAAATTCGGAATTTTTATTTGCTTTTCGCTACAGAGTTACTTTAACTCACTAGTCCGCAACAACAGTCCATCCACATATCTCGTTCTCAAGTGTTCTGCCCCCGCTCCAGAAAGGTCTGCCAACCTGGAGATTGTCCTCAGGAGAAAGAACATGTTTCAACATGCATATTATTATAGAATAGCAGGTGCCATGTTGCTTATGCCCTATTTGCAACATTACTTGCTCTGCACTCAAAACTCATATTCCAAATTTCACACTATCTGCGTGGTTGTGTGGTTGTATTCCGTACATGTTTGGCATGAAAAAGTTAAATACCCCTAATACCCGACATAACATTAAGGCCACTGACTCTTTAGTTTTATCTAAAACCTAGATTTAGCTTTCCCCACCATTCCAAAGTGTGTCTTCTGCACTAACGACAACACAACTCAAACACAATGTGTGCTTTGTCGATGAATTTTTGACCTCTTACTACTGTCCCTTTTCAGTAATTGTATCCAGAGGAATTTCTGCAAGAAGATATGCATTCCAAAATTTAATTGCAGAGCAAGCTGACATGTTAATCTCATACTGACCCACATGTTAATGATCGTACCGACCCACATGGGATCATTATCTATTCATTTATTATCTCACGTCTTCTTAAACACCATGGCCCATTGGGGAGAGCAAGTTGTTACTATCGGGCAATTGAATACAACCATCACCACCAATCATTTATGCTACACTATAATGCCTCCCAAAGTTAGATTCACCTAATTGAGCTGTAGCACCACCTCACATCTGCTTGAGCTAAATTACTTGAGACCCTCACTAGGTTCAAATTACTATAGGATCAGACTTGTTGCACTCAGGGACAGTGGTCAGTGCATGTCATTAGTTTCTCTTACAATGTTGCATATCCTGCAAACATATATTTTTAGTTTTGGGCAATTCTAATTAATAATGGGTATGTGTTTGCATTTCACATCTTTTTATTTTTGTTTATTATTTTATTCCCAATAAGAGGTGTACTTGATTTCAAAATAAAAGATACAATCATTACATTTTTTTTTCTTTTTTTAATATGCAAACAGATCTACTAGATACAATTTGTTTTGTTTCATATGCTTTTGGCCTCACTCACTTTTGAATATCTAGCCTAGTGCTAAATTCATTATTCGAACTTCGTAGGTTATGGAAACTCCTAAACACTTGTTTCATCCACAAGAAAGAAAGTTCTACTAATTCATTGCTGCCACCTAAGAGGAGCCTAGGAAGCCTAGGTGTTTCCAGGCATTTTTGTATAAAATATTATTTTATATATATATAGTTAAAAATGTACATACACATATTTAGCTACGTTTTAGATATATACATCAATATGTACATTTATATTGGTTTTCATTAAGATTGATCAATCATGACTTGACATATATCAAACCTAACAAGACCTAAAGTAGACCCGATTGGTCTTAAATTTAGCTAACTTGATCAAAGTTAGACCTATTTTGACCTAGTTTGCCCTAATTTGACCCAAGTAAGATGTCATTTGCATAAATGACCTAATCAGATCTAGCTTTCCCTAAACTACCCTATATTGGCCTAAATGAGACCTAATTTTCCCCTAATCAGACCCACTTCACTCAATTGGGCCTATTTTGGCATAAGTTAAACATATTTCTACACTAAAATGACTAAACATGATCAAATTCGATCATATTTAGACCAAATTCATGCTAATTTGGCATTTAGTGGCTTCATTTGGGGCTAATGGACTTGGACTCAGATTTCATTCAGTCGTAGGAGGGCCTGTTAAGAGTTGAACGTGAGAATATGACGATTTCACAGAGGAAGAACAAGAAACGAGAAACAATCACACAACCAAAACATAGGATTTACGTGGTTCGGTCGAGATGACCTACGTCCACGGGAGGAGAGAGTTTTTCACTATTTCAAGAATATTACAAAGGAGAGATACTCTCAAAGAAAGTGAACCTGAAAAGGTTACACTCAAAGAAGAGAGAGAACTCTCTTCAGTACAACACTGTACGTTGGCACTTCTCAGTACAAGAAAAAATCATGCCCCTAAGGTCTTATTTATAGGCTCCATGCCATAAGGCTTCAACTAGGAATAAACAATCCTAATAGGAGTCTAGTACACAATAGGAGTCCAAGTTGCATGAAGATAGAGCCATCTACAACTCCAAATATGAATACTAATCTAAATCCAAGTAGGAACATGGGTTGGACTCAAACCAAGACAAGACCCAAAATAGGACTGCCACACCATGTAGGATTAGGATTAGGATTAGGATTAGGATTAGGAGTCTTCAAGTCACATAACAATCTCCACCTTGACTTGAAGTCTCTGTCTCTCTGAAAAAGAATAATAGTAGATCTCTCTCCCCCTCCAGCCCCTAAGGGCGTCACTGCGTGCTGTGTAGACTAACCAAGTCCAGACAATGTCTGAACTTGGAAACTGGCAACAACTTTGTCATCATGTATGCAGGATTTTCTTTGCTTACAATCTTCTTTAGTAAGCACACATGATCCTTCTTTTCAACAGAAATATAACCTTCAGGTTGCCACATGTAGATCTGTTCCTCTAAGTCACCATGGAGGAATGCGGTCTTCACATCAAGTTGCTCAAGCTCTAAATCATATCTAGCAACTAATGCCAATAGAAATCTGATGGAAGTGTGTTTGACAACAGGAGAAAACACATCATTATAATCTATACCTTCCACCTGACTGTAGCCTTTTGCAACTAGCCGCGCTTTGTACCTTTCAATAGAATCTCCAGGACCAGCTTCCTTCCTTTTGAATACCCATTTGCATCCAACAATCTTCTTTCCAGCAGGAAGATCAGCAAGTACCCATGTCTTGTTCTTTTGAAGAGACTCCATCTCTTCATTCATAGCAGTAATCCACATGGCTGAATTGGGATCAGCCAAGGCTTCTTTGTAGGTAGTCGGTTCCCCAGAATCATTTGTTTCTTCAGCTGTAGCAAGGGCATATGCAACAACATAATCTGAATGCCTTGCAGGTGGTCTGATCTGTCTTCTTGGTCTCCCAATAGCAATGTTGTATGTCTGTTCTTCATGAGTGTCATCTTCAACATCATCTGGATTTTCCTGTGTAACAACAGGAGGTGTCGGGCTGTGTGCACTAACTTCAAGCTCCACCTGTTCCGTGGAACTCTGAGAACCTGTAGCTGGTGAATGAACGCCATCTTGTTTTGCAGAAAACATGGCAGACTCGTCAAAAGTAACATTTCTTTCAATCAAGAATTTTGATGAGTTTGGCTCAGTGCACCAGAATCTGTATCCCTTCACACCATCAACATAACCCAGAAAAATACACTTCTTCGCTCTAGGCTCGAGCTTTCCTTCATTTGAATAAACATATGCAGGACAACCAAAAATACGCAGATTAGAATATTTTGCAGGATGACCAAACCATATCTCTTCAGGAGTTTTGAAACCAAGTGGAGTAGATGGTGAATGGTTGATAAGATAGGCTGCAGTAGAGATGGCTTCAGCCCAAAAATCTTTGCTAAGTCCTGCACTGATCAGCATGCAACGTGCACGCTCTAGAAGAGTTTTGTTCATGCGTTCTGCAACACCGTTCTGCTGGGGTGTATGTCTAACTGTACGATGTCTTGCAATACCTTCAGACTGGCAGAACTCATTGAATTCAGAAGAACAAAACTCCATGCCATTATCTGTCCTCAATGTCTTGATGATCCTTCCTGTTTGTTTTTCAATAAGCGTCTTCCACTTCTTAAACTGATCAAAAGCCTCAGATTTATGCTTCAGAAAATACACCCAGACTTTCCTTGAGAAATCATCTATGAAAGTAAGCATGTATCTAGCACCTCCCTTGGATGGTACTTGAGAAGGACCCCAGATGTCTGAATGAATATAATCAACAATACCTTTTGTAGTATGATTTGCAGTAGAAAAACTGACCTTTTTCTGCTTTCCCATAACACAGTGCTCACAGAAATCTAACTTTTCAGTACTGATATCACCTAGAAGTCCTCTCCTGCATAATAATTCCAGGCCTTTCTGGCTCATGTGTCCCAGTCGCATATGCCACAATTTAGTGGCATCCAGTTTTGGAATGGGTGAGGAAGAAACAACAGTAGCTTTGTCGGTCACAGTTTCACCAATTAATTTATAAAGGTTTCCAGGAATACGTACTCCCTTTATCAGAACATCATCTCCTTTGGTAATATACAGGATTCCATCTTCAGCCTTGTATGGAAAACCGTTGGCTTCAAGTAAGCCAATAGAGATGAGATTTTTCTTCAGACCTTGAACATGGAGACAATTCGGATAACACCATCGAACATCTTTATGCGGATTGACCCAATGCCAATTGTCTTGCAGGTAGAATCATTCGCCATATTTACAGCACCTCCCTCAAAGTGCTCATAAGAAGAAAACCAATATCTGTGTGGGCACATGTGGTGTGAACAACCTGAGTCCAGAATCCAAGAAGTTTGAAAATTGACGAATGAGGAAGATGAAGCCATAAGAACATATTCTAGATCTTCACGTGCTACATTAGCATCCGCAGGTTGTTATGTGACTTGAAGACTCCTAATCCTAATCCTAATCCTAATCCTACATGGTGTGGCAGTCCTATTTTGGGTCTTGTCTTGATTTGAGTCCAACCCATGTTCCTACTTGGATTTAGATTAGTATTCCTATTTGGAGTTGTAGATGGCTCTATCTTCATGCAACTTGGACTCCTATTGTGTACTAGACTCCTATTAGGATTGTTTATTCCTAGTTGAAGCCTTATGGCATGGAGCCTATAAATAGGACTTTAGAGGCATGAGTTTTTCTTGTACTGAGAAGTGCCAACGTACAGTGTTGTACCGAAGAGAGTTCTCTCTCTTCTTTGAGTGTAACCTTTTCAGGTTCACTTTCTTTGAGAGTATCTCTCCTTTGTAATCTTCTTGAAATAGTGAAAAACTCTCTCCTCCCGTGGACGTAGGTCATCTCGACCGAACCACGTAAATCCTATGTTTTGGTTGTGTGATTGTTTCTCGTTTCTTGTTCTTCCACTGCGAAATCGTCATATTCTCGCGTTCAACTCTTAACAAAGTGGTATCAGTGACGCATGTTCAAGATCCGAACAATGACGAGTCTATACAAGATCGAGAAGTTTGATCACAAAATTAATTTCGGACTATGGCAGATCACGATGCGTGGTTTGCTCGTTCAATAGGGAGTCTCCGACGCTCTGGAAGGGATCGAGAAGATGCCAACCACTATGACGCCGCAAGAAAAGAAAGTGATGGACCAGAAGGCTCTCACCGCCATCCAGTTATCCTTGGACTTCAAGGTTTTGGCCGAAGTTGCCAAAGAAACTACTGCTGCCGGTATTTGAAAGAAACTCGAAGATCTCTACATGACGAAGTCTCTCCAAAAGAAATTATATCACAAGCAGCGTCTCTACTTACTACGCATGGTGGAAGGTACATCTGTCCGTGATCACATTGACGAGTTTACATCTATTATTATGGATCTGGAAAATATAGATATTAAACTCGAAGATGAAGATAAAGCCCTTCTTCTTCTGTGCTCTTTACCCCCTTCATACAAGCAATTTCGGGAAACTATTCTGTACGGAAAATCTTCAATCACGGTGGAGGATGTTATATCTTCATTGCTGTCAAAGACCATGGTTGATAAAGACCTAATTGCTTCTTCTAGCGGGAGTCAGTCAGAGGCTCTTATGGTGAGGGGTCGTACAAAAGAAAAGGTAAACAACAAGAAGGAAACACACAGATCTAAGTCTAAATCAAAGAAGGTCTGTAAATACTGCAAAAAGTCTGAACACATTGTCGATGAATGCTACAAGTTACAGAACAAGAAGAAGAGGGAGAATAAAAAACAAGAACAAGACCCAAAATAGGACTGCCACACCATGTAGGATTAGGATTAGGATTAGGATTAGGAGTCTTCAAGTCACATAACAGGGCCTAGGTGCCTAGTTTAAGGCACCCCATTGACAGACTAGGGGGCATAGGCATGCCTAGGCGGGGACCCTTGATAATTAGTATAAAGGATCACTGATCTTCATGCATCATACTTTCTTAAGTCAAGTTTAGTCTTGTTAGAATAATTTAGCCAAGTTAAGTCTTGTTAGGACATAGACTTAAATGTTTGATTTTGATGTCGTGTCTAATGCCCCAGAAATATAAATTTTTTCAAATTTCAATATTTATGGCTCTAACAATTTTGATGACCAAATAAGTGAATTAAATCATGAAAATTTACCTGGACAATCTAAACACCAAGATCTACTCAAATATGCAATAATATTTCATATTGGATATGTGGGGGAGGGGTCTCCCACATTTGTAAGTGAAGGAAGCTGAACAATTTTGACAGGATTTTCATGGCAATTTTGATGGCAAAATGATGGAAATAAGCTTGAAATTCTACAAACACAAAGTTTAGACATAAACACACTAGATTATATAATAAATTTATATGTTTAGAGGATAGGGTGGAATCGATGTCTTGATGAGTGAGTGCACAAATGAATAGAAATGTCAAGTCTGCTAGACAATTTTAGCTCTTCACAACAATGTGATGTAGCTCATCACAACTTGTGTTGTGCCACGACCACCACTCACATGGAACAACTTTTTCTCCATTAGTAATATCTCTTGGATGTACAAAGCATCCAATACCTTCTCTTAACCGCCTCAACTGTAATTGCAAAATAACATGACAAGGTCAAGGGTGATAAAATATGAATTTATTCTCAATAAATAATAAATTCAGACTATATGTATTACCTAATCCATAATAATCACCCTCTCTTTAGATGAATTTTAATTACTATTTTCTTCTTGTCGACTGTGATGGGATGAATTAGTACACTACAAAAAAATATGGTGTTTAACTACAAAAAAATTTGTAGCAAAAACGCCAAAATTTGTAGCTAAAAGCTTTGGCTACATTTATCCTTACATTTAGAATATGAAGCTAATACCCGTGTAGCTAATTTTTTAGGCTACATTTTTCAAAGTTGTAGTTAGTTATTCCTCTGGCTAAAAATTCAAATGTAACCCTAATTGTAGGTAAAAAATGTCCTTACACATAAAAATATAGTTTCCATTGTAGCTAAATATATGACTACAATTCAATTTGTAGCTATGATATGTAGGGAGAGATGACAT